>CM059190.1:100047118-100088381 GCA_030323885.1 Branchipolynoe longqiensis | reverse complement strand
GTCACGGCTCCAAACATTCTGGTCTGTGATTGTAAAGTGCATTGTATTTTCTGAACGGTTGCATAGTTGTCGGGACCAGACGGGATGGCCGAAAGAGTTGAGCGTCCGTCTCCCGTTTTGGTAGATCGTGGGATTCGAACCTACAGGTTCGAACCCTGGCCGCGTCAAACCAATGACTTAACAATTGATACTTGTCACTTCCTAGCCTGGTGCTCGGCATTATTAGGATAGGGCAAGAACAGATTGGCTTAGTGTCAGGATAATGTGACAGTGGGATATCAGGTTATGGAGCTGGTGGCCTGGTCTCACAGTGGGGCAGCACTATAAAGTTGCCATGAGTGCACACTGTCACAAGTCGGTACCCGTTCCGATATGACCTTAGATGTTGCCAGGACGTAAAACTCCAACAACTAACCAACCATAGTTGTTGGGTTATTTTGTCATTGGTTTTAGTGTGTGTGTGTGGGGGGGGGGGGTTAGTTTGTTGATTTTATCATCATGGGCGATAAATGGGGGGGGCGACTTCCGGGTGCAAATTGGACGCTAAGTTTGGGGGCAGTGATGGTTATCTGCGCAGACTAGATGCGCAGTGGGTTCTCTGTTATCATGTGGTACATATGGAGCTGCTTGTATTAAAAGACTGTCTATTGATTCAATTACTCTTATCTACCCACCCCTCTCATCAGTCAATTTGGATATCTCATATAGGCTATGAATGATGCACTATGTATTGCCCTTTTGAACGACATGCCATTTAAAGTTGAATAGTCCGATGAAGCATCAAATTGATCAAACATAATTCTCTAGATTTGAGTCTACATATTTAACTTAGATACTGATACACTTATTATGCATTCGTTGCTGGGGAATACTGAATCAATTTAATAGAACCTGTTACTGCAGAAGCCTATGGTGTCAGAGTTTTGGCATGCTGGCCGAAATTAATTTGACATGTTTGCACTTCAAATATCTCAAAAGTTAGCCATTTAAAATAAAAGTTACTTCAAACTAAAGAAAGGGAGATTATTACAATCAATTTTTTATATTTATCTCGGAAAAATGACAGAAACTCAAGTGCAACTTTAAGTCTAGTGCTACTGCTAGTATTTGTTTACAAAGGTACTTGCTCCCCATTACTTGTTGGTTTGGAATAAACAGCAGGTGGTTAGTAGATGGGACCCAGGAGGCAGGGATGGCTGGCATTCAATAGACTGTCGACCCCATTGGCACAACCGCTCTCCTCCTCCCCTCCACTCTCCGCGCTCCCCTCTCTGCTCTCCCCTCTCCGCTCTCCCCTCTGCGCTCTCCCCTTGCATTTTCCGTCCTGCTCCCCCTCCCTTCCATTTCCTCTCCCCCTTTTCCTCTCCCCTCTCCCTCACCCTCTCCCCTCCCCTCCGCTCCCCTTCCCTCCCCTTCCCTCGCTTTCCCTCCCCTTCCTCTTCCCCATCACCCCCATTTCCCCCCTCTCCCCTCCCCTTCCTCTCCCCCTCCACTCCCATCCCTTCCCATCCCCATCCCTCCCGCTCCTCCTCCCTCTAATCCCCATCCATCCTCCTGTTCCCTCACTTTCCTCCCCTTCTCTTCACATACCCATGTCCCCACACCACTCCCCCTCCCCCTCTCCTTCCCCTCCCCTTCCTACCACTTCCTCCTCCCCTTCCTTCATCCCTCCCTCCCCTCTCTCCTCGCCTCCCTCTCCTCCCTTCATTCCTCCTCCATCTCACTCTCCCTCCTTGCCATCCTTTCCACTTTCCCTCCCCTCCCCCTCTTCTCTCCTCCTTTCCTCCTCCCCCTCTCCTCCTACCCTCCTCTCCCCCTTCCTCTCGTTCCCCTCCTCTCTTCCTCCCCTCCCTCTCCGCCCTCCCCATCCGCTCCCTCTTCCCTTCTCTCCCTTCACTCCCTTCACTGCCCCCTGCCCTTCCCTTCCCCCGTCCTCCTTCCTCACATCCCCCCTCACCTTGCCCCTCCCCCTACCCCCACCCCTCCGCCCCCCTCCAGCTCCGGTACCAGCTCATCGGCCTACAGTCGCCTTTCCTCCCGCCTCCCTCGTCCTAGATTAATAATCCTCGAATATCCCGGACACTGTGGCCTCTGCTCGCGCCTCTCAATCTCCCGCTGGTTCTCGGCAGCTAAGCAATACCTGCGGGAACAGCCGTAGGCGTCTGTGGCGGCGCCAGCCATGGTGACAGTGCGCACAATTCCTGCTTATTAGATTAAACCGACGCGTTCCTACCCGGCACACCATGTGCTGTGTTGCCAACCCTTACCATTTCGCTGTAAGGTGTACAATATTTTATGTCCCATCATCACCTTACGCCGATCTTCCCAATTTTCATTTTCTAATCTTACCAACCCTGCAATATCATTAATACAGTAATACTATGTCAATCTTACGGATTATTTGTAAATATTTCTGGGGGAGTATCCCCAGACCCCCCAAATATAACATCTCTTAAGATCTTCCGGTTTTTCATTTTCCAATGTTGGCAACACTGCATGTGCATTCTGTGATATGCCGAGACGTTGCCATGCAAATCCATATGTTTGAATTAAATGCATTTAATTTTCAAATCTGAGTAATTTTGGATCAGGCCATAATAAAGCATATGAAATGATATCAAATATCACCCTTATTTGACGATGTAATGCATTCGCCAGTACGAATAGTAGCAAAGCCCATTTAGTATTTAATATTAGATAAAAGAAAAAATGCTCCGGTGCGACTGACACTGGTCTACATCCGGTGAAGGCGAGGACGGAAGGTGGCTCCACCGGTACAGTGTTCGTCTTAAAGGTATAAAACATCAGAGTTCAGGCGCAAAACCGCGTAAACGCTGATCCAAAAATTGAGATAAACATGGGAGTCAAACCTTCAAAAAGTACAATTTTGACATACACATTTCTTTGCTCATTCCTCCATAACCATTTCATAACAAGAAGAATGCAATTGAGTGAGAATTAAGATTACCCTCAGGCAAAACTTTTAAATGTTCATTCAAATTTTGGATTGCATTTACGGGGGTTTAGTGCCTGAACTCTTCATATATATATAAATAGACTGTGCTGTTGAACTAACCATTCACATCCCCTATTGACCCACTCAGGTCAAGGTCATAACGAAGCACTCGCTGTGATTAGAACCAGGGGCTATTTATTTACAAAACCACTAGTTGGCGGTAACGCGTCACACACATCATCAGCGCATGTTCACATACTGTATTTATGCTGTTGGTGATATGTCGGGCGTAGTTATCATCAGTAAGCCGGGCCGGGTGAGACACCGCTGGTCGCTCCTGATAAAGACTGTGAGTAAGACTGTCTGATTGTTAAGCTTGTCACGTACATCTCTGGGAAGGCGCCCCCCCCCCCCCTCAACCTCCCCACTCAACTTGCCCCTCCCTCTCTACCTACCCCCTCTCCATCCCCTCCTCTCCCCCCCCTCCCCATCTCCCTCCCCCTCCCTCTCCTCCCTCTCCCCCTCCCCCTCCCCTTCTTCTCCTTCCAAACCCCTCCCTCTCCACTCCCCATCCCCCTTCACCTCTCCCCCCCCCCCCATCCGTCTTCCCATCACCCTCACCCTTACCCTCACCCTCCCCCGCTCCCCGCCCCTTGTTCGCTTTGCATACCCATACTAACAGCAGACTTGGCGGCGTTGTCAATAGTCGACCGACCATAGGACCGACTTTAAATGGTCCATTTAAGGAGGTGGTTGGTTTAGGGACTTTTTGTAATTGTTACAATGGTATTGTATGGGCAATCGTTCGAGACCCAAACAAAGTGGTCGATATAGTGGAGTGGACGCTCTGTTGAGGTGGTGGGTTAGAGAGGTTTTACTGTGCTTCAGTCCAACCGACGATTCACCCCCCCCCCCCTGTAGCCGAAGCACCGGGGGCGGTGGCAGAATCGCAAGAGCGCAGGTCTCCCATGAGGGAGATCGGGAGTTCGGTTCCAGGTCAAGTCAATGAAAAACCAATTGATCCTTCCTATCCTGGCGCTTGGCATTAATAGGACTGCCAAGGTCACGGACTGATTTAGTTCAATGCCAGGATAATGTGACTGAGTGGCATATCGGGTCATGGTGCCGGCGGCCTGATTTCCCAATGGGACAGTACTATAAAGTCACCATTAGAGGGCACACTGTCACAAGTCGGTATACGTCCTGATCCTGATATCACCTTAGATGTTACCAGGATGTAAAACTACAACAACCAACCAAACAACCAACCTACTGACGGTGCATCCATCCCCCTATCTATAGCCGAAGCCAAGAGTCAATATGCATTCATTATATATCATCCGGACGTGCGGCCGTGGTAATGGGTAATGGATGGCGTCGAGTTTGTCCGGCAAGCTCTGCATGTCCTATTGTTAGCCAACGCCGCCGCTGAGATACAGGCGTCAGGGGTGCCGCAGTGCCGCGGTGCCGCCGCCGGACGGGGCGCTACCTACCGGTGCGGGCGGTGCTGTCTACCGGTAGGTGGCGCCCCGTCTAATAGACTGGTTGACAGGGTTGACAGTTGCCAGCTGCAGGGCACCACTTTTTATATACTACTCACACCCATTGCGACGCAGCGTTTGTTTGTTTGTCTGTTGTTGTTTTACGTCCTAGCAACATCTAAGGTCATATCAGAACGGGGCTACGCAGCGCCATAGATGTCCCCAAGCATGCCGTTGGTTGGTTTTACGTCCTGGCAACATCTAAGGTCATATCAGGACGGGTTACCGACTTGTGACTGTGGACACTCATGGTCACTTTATAATTATAGTGCTGCCCCACTGGGAGACCAGGCCACCAGCACCATGACCTGATATCCCACTCAGTCACATTATCCTGATTGGTTAGTGGAATTTTTCGCCTGGCAACATCTCTGATCATATCAGGACGGGTACCGACTTGCGACAGTGCATACTCATGGTGACCTTATAGTTCTGTACCACCAGGTTGCCAGCACCATGACCTGATATCCCACTCATTATCACATTATCCTGACACTGAGCCAACCAGTCCTCCCCCTATCCTAATTATGCCGAGTGTCTGGCTACGAAGCGACAAGTATAATTGTTTGTAAGTCATTGGTTTGAGTCGACCAGGGTTCGAACCCTTGGGTTCCAATCCCACGATCTACCAACCAAGAATGCTGAGCGCGCCTTTTAACACCAGAGTGGCATGATGTATGTATAGTGCGATGTGTGTCGATGGTTCAAAAATTAAAGAGGGTCGGGGAGGGGGACGGGGAGGGGGAGGGGTGCCGGGGAGGCGGAGGTGGAGGGGTGGGGGTGACTACATCAAGAACCAGCATCGCTGTTTCCAGCACAATGCGGTATCCAAAGCTATCACTTCAGTACCACCAACAAAGGCTTGATGGAGTTTCTTCTTTGTTTAGGGGTGGGGGGGGGGGGAGAGGTGCCTAACGAATAGCATCGTTATACCGCTGCCCTTATTAAACCTCGCGCCATATTAAATTGTGTATAATGTTGTGGTACATGAAAACGCACTAGGTGAAGATGAATGACTCACTGCATTAGGGATCTCGTACATAACCAGTGTAGGGGTTTAAGGCAGGGATGAAAGATCTCCGCGATTTCGCGGATTTCCGGGATTTTCCGAGATGCGTTGTTTAAACGCCGCAGCACCATCAGTGTATACTAATGTGTGGTGCAGACGCCGCAGCACTCTCAGCGTATACTACGAATAAATGCTTCAAACGCAGCAGCACTATCAGCATATACCAATATGTATGGAACCCGACTTAAGGAATTTTCAGCGATTCCCTGATGATGCTGAACCTATGGGAGAATATCCACATTTCTGCTTTTCTTCCTGGAGACCACTTTCATCCCTGGGTATAAGGGTGTATGCATGATTCTTTTTTAAAAGCCCTCCCTCGTAGACCTAACGACCACTCAGCTGTGGCCGAGAGCAGTGTATAACGTTGATAAGGAGTCACGTGGGTACAACTCTAATGAGATGCGAAAAGAATGAGGTCTTCGTTGCAGAAGCTGTACCGGTGTGAGATAATATTCTGACTCGCATAATAAAGTAACTCCCGAGTTACTTTGTTATGCATTATAAAGTGATTCCTGGGTCACTTTATTTGACATAATAAAGCGACTCCCACTATCATATTGTGATGCCCCAACCAAGTTTCTTTTCATAAATGTTTAATTCTGGTTCATAAATGTTTAATTCTGGTTCATAAATGTTTAATTCTTAAATGAATTGCTTGTTACTTTTGGTTAAAAGAATCACAAAGACATATAAACACCACATTTCTATTTCAAACAAAACCATCTTTTATAATATACATACACACATATATATACATCAACATGCATGAAAATGAGTAGCTATTCATATAACATCTCTTTTTTTTTGGTAATTGATCATTTTATTCAGTGAATAAAAGTAATTCTTTTAAGCGGTGAGGCACTGGTCTTCCACCCATATCATGTTACATTCATTCAAATTTATAACAGTATTTATTTAAGTAATACAAAAAAGAGCTCACATATCCCCTAACCCACCACAAAGATCCCTTGACCTCCAGTCACAGTATAATAGGGGCAGTCGCTTTATTACGCATGATAAAGTGACTGGGATATCACGTCATTACTGGAGTCAGAATATTATCTCACACCGGCTTTAGCAGTGTGGCCTACGCCCACAATGCACCACCTACGTGGGAGGGACAGTTAGGCCGGCCTAGAACCATAATTAGCTGCCACCACTTTGGACCGGCACTGAGTGGTGTTGGAGGCGTGCATTATGAATGGGGCGGACATGTTGCGTGTCAACACGTCCCCTCAGTCAGTTTACATTGCTGGCCTCTGCTACCTGACCGCAACATGGCAGGCAGTGCATGCCAGTGTCACCTCAGTGTCGTGACAGAGTGAGTGAGTGAGTTAGTGACTGAGTGAGTGAGTGAAGCAGTGAGTAACTGAGTGAGGGAGTAAGGCAGGCAGTGAGGCAGTGATTGAGGGAGTGAGGCAGTGATTGAGTTAGGGAGACTGACTGAGGGAGTGGGGCAATGAGTGAGGCAGTGATTGAGGCAGTGACTGAGTGAGTAAGGCAGTGAGTGAGGCAGTGATTGACGGAGGGAGGCAGTGAGTGAGTCAGGCAGTGAGTGAGTCAAGCAGTGAGTCAGGCAGTGAGTCAAGCAGTGAGTCAGGCAGTGAGTCAGGCAGTGAGTGAGTCAGGCAGTGAGTGTGTCAGGTAGTGAGTCAGGCAGTGAGTGAGTCAGGCAGTGAGTGAGTCAGGTAGTGAGTGAGTGAGTCAGGTAGTGAGTCAGGCAGTGACTGAGTCAGGCAGTGAGTGAGTCAGGCAGTGAGTCAGACAGTGAGTGAGTCAGGTACTGAGTGAGTGCGGAGGTGTGTGCGCGTGGGAGTTGTCCAGGGATTGCGGGCAGATTGTAAATATGAACTATTCTTAGTAAGGACGTCCAACTGGGGCCTTTGCATTCAGGATCTGGTTCTTTCAGACTAGCTCCTTTCTTTAAAGTCGGTCTGGTTCAAAGAAGTCGGTGCAGAAGTGCCCACAGCGTCATCAACACCCCGAACGTGGTTGACTAAATACTACCGCTCACAGTGAACTGATATTGTTTGATTTCGCGTTTTGTATCATGTCTTTTAATGCCGATCAATGGCAAAGGACATCAAGCACATTCACCGGCCCATCCACACATGCTCTCCATATACATCCAAACATACACACACACACACACACACACACCCAACATGCGGCATCTTCTGTTTATCACCGCTTCGCGGTGGCCGACTTGGCAGAGCGCGGGCCTCCCATGCACCTGATCGGGAGTTTGGTTCCCCGCCGAGTCAAACCAATGCTGTATAAAATTGATACTTGTCGTTTCCTAGCCTGGCGCTCAGCATTAATAGGATAGGACAAGGACTGGGTAGCTCAGTGTCAGGATAATGTAACTGAATGGAATATCGGGGCATGGTTCTGGTGGCCTGATTTTCCAGTGGGTCAGCGCTATAACCTCACCATGAGTGTGCACTCTCGCAAGTCGGTACCCGTCCTGATATGTCCTTAGATGTTGCCACGACGTAAAACTCCAATAAGCAACTAAACTTTCTGTTTATCAAAGATGACAGTGGTTGGTTATAGTGGATGGGCAAGTGTGCTGTGTTGTGTGTGTGGATTGACGCAGACATGAGTCTAGGAGGAGGGATTGTATGGCAGTGAGTGGCATGTTTGATCTACAAGTCACCACCTATCTTGTATTTAAAGCTGCATAGTCCGATAGAGTATTACATTTTCAATACCGAAGCAATTATCTACATTTGATCCTACATATCTAACTTAGATACTGATGCAGTTATTAAGAATTTGTTGTCAAATAGAAGGGGATACTGAGTCGATTTAATAGAACCTGTTACTGCTGAAGCCTATGGTGACAGAGTTTTGGCATGCTTGCCAAAACTAATTTGACATGTTTCCACTTGAAATATCTCAAAAGTTAGCCATTTAAAATAAGTTACTTCAAACTAAAGTAAGGTAGATTATAACAATCAATTTAATATTTTTTAACTCAGAAAAATGAAAATGACAGAAAGTCAAAACCGTTTGACTATGCAACTTTAATAGCGATACCGCAGAGAACATGTGGCACAGCAAGCAGTACCAGTAAGCAATCCTGATTGTGGGTGCCGGCAGTGTGTTGTGGGTCATGGGTATGGAGCAGATCGCTCAGCTTATTAAATGGCCATTGTTGTCACTGGGAGTTGAATAGTTGTGAAGTCATTGGCCAGTCGTTGCCGCCTATAAAGGCCCTGTCATATTACGGCGTATGGCGTTAGCGTATGCCGGCGTATGCGGTTTTCGACCCATACACCGTCATACGCCGTCATACGCTACGCATGAGGTCCCAGCGGCATCGGAAGCGTACACCCAGCCTATGCCTAACCTATGCCTAACCTATGCCTAACCTATGCCTAACCTATGCCTAACCTACCCCTAGCCTATAGCGGCATATTCAAAGCGTATCCCGACCTATGCGCGGCGTACTGTGATGAGGTTTGACAGGTGTGATTGACAAGTTCAGCATACGCCCAACCTATACGTAACCTATGTCGGTGTACGCATAGCGTTTGTCGAGCGTATGAGCAGCGTATGAGCCATACGCCGCCATACGCCGACATTTTTTTAGCATGCTCAAAAAAATGTTGGACGGACGCGCGTATGAGGGCATATGACGGCGTATCATGGTGTATGACGGTGTATGCCGGCGTATGCATAGCATATGTGAAGCATATGACGGTGTATGGGTCGAAAATCCATACGCTAACGCCATATGCCGTAGTGTGACACCACTTTTACAGAACGTTGGGGGTACGCAAGAGATACCCGGCGGGTGTCAATCCAGCATATGCCCAACCTATGCCGATGTACCCCTAACCTATGCGTAACCTATGCCGGCGTATGCATAGCGTACGCCTAGCGTATGAGCAGCGTATGATCCATACGCTGCCATACGCTGACAATTTTGAGCAAGGAAACAGGCTTGTTGGAGGATCGGCGTATGACAGCGTATGATGGCGTATGCATAGCGTATGCGTAGCGTATGCGTAGCGTATGCGTAGCGTATGCGTAGCGTATGGCGGCGTATACCAACATATATGACGTAACGCGCTTACGCCGCCTGACGCTCCCACAAAAAATCCTAATGTGACAGTCCCTTTAGTAACTGTGGTACTGGTGTGTTTTCTGCATGCCCAAATAGTTTACTGATGCGGATCTCTGCACAACTACTCACCAGCACATCACTATCATCACCACCATCATCATCACCACTATCATCATCACCACATCGTCGTTGTCGCCATCACATCGTCAATATCATCATCGCCACCAGACGGGATGGGATGGCCGAATGAGTTGAGCGTCCGTTGCGTGTTTTGGTAGATCGTCGGTTTCGAACCCTGGTCGAGTCAAACCAGTGGCTTCAAAATTTATACGTGTCTCTTCCTAGTCAGGTGTTCAGCATTAAGAGGATAGGGCCAGGACTTATTGGTTCGGTGTCAGGATAATGGGACTGGGTGGGAAATGTGGGTTATGGTGCCGGCAGCCTGGTCTCCCAGTAGGACACCACTATAAAGTCACCATGAGTGCGCAGTGTCGCAAGTCTCGATATGACCCATCTCGATATCCCTTTACAATTTGCCAGGACATAAAACGCAAACAAGGAAACAATCAAACTAATTAATATAGAGCCTGGAATTTCGGAAATGGAATCAGAAATAGAATCGGTTATATTAACGATCCGTGAGTGTGCGCACAAAACGTCGCAAGCGTCGCAAATCTCTTCTAGTGTATGCTTTTGGCAAATCTCTTCTAGTGTATGCTTTTGGCAAATCTCTTTTAGTGTATGTTTTTGGCATCAGTACAGTGGTGGAACGCTGCCGGCAAAAAGTGTGCGTAGACTAAACAGTTGGCTCAGTATCAGGATAATGTGACTGAGTGGGATATCAGGTCATTGTGCTGTCCACCTGGTCTCCCAGTGGGGCAGCACTATTAAGTTGCCATGAGTGCACTGTTGTGCTGTATAACTTGTTCTGCTAATATTATTTGGAATGGAGTCCACCTGCATTGCTTGTCTGCTATTAACCTGTATATGTCTTGTGGTGCTATCTGAGCACTGGTTAATGAATATTATAGGTGGTTCCCGCGAGCCACCCGTTAAGCGAATATATGACTGAGTGATTTTATTGTGTAGTGGGCCGATTACTGTGTATTGGGCCTATGTTAACAACGGCTTGCTTGTCTACTGCTCACTGGATTGGGTTGGAGCCCCTTGGCCACCAGCTCAATGCTCCCAATACGGGGAGCTACCGACTCAGGGGGGTCACGTGCGCGCGTGGTCCCCCCCCCCCCCACCTATCTGCCTCACTCGCGCAGAATTTGAAGTTGCCATGAGTGCACTGTTACAAGTCGGTACCCATCTTGATATGACCTCAGATGTTGCCAGAACGTAAAACTCCAACAATCAACCAGCCAACCTCTAGTGTATGCTTGGCATCAGTACAGTGTAGGACCCCTGCTGGCACAAAGTGAACTAGAGTATCGTTAGTCAACAACAACAACAATGTTGGGTCAGGTAAATTTTGGCAATTGTATAATAGCGACCCTCTTAGTGAATCTCTTTGCCGTCGGGAAACCACAAGAAGACAAGGTAATCTGACAGTGGTTAAGCTACTCCTGGCATGTCGGGCCTCTGTGAAGAAGAAGGGCTGAAGAGACCAATTAGGGCTCAGGGGGGGCCACTCACTCGCTGATCAAACACCAAGCACCTCCTTGTTAGATCCTCTATCCGCATATTCAGCCACCCACTAATACCATATCGCCTGATCTGATATGACCTTAGATGTTGCCAGGACGTAAAACTCCAACAAACAAACTAACCATGCTGTGGTATGTGATGTCCTGTCTGTGGGAAAGTGCAGATAAAAGACCCCTTGTGGCTTATCGGAAAGAGAAGCAGCCGGTTTACTCCAAAGAAATATGTCAGAATGACCATGTGTTTGACGTCCAATAGCCAATGATAAAAATCAATGTGCTCGAGAGGCGGCGTTAAATAAAACAAACTTCTGACTCGACCGGAAACCAAACTCCCAATCTCCTACACGCGAGGCCCACACCCGGTTGTTTTCATCGGACTGTGCAGCTTTAAGTTGACTGTGCAGCTTTAAGTTTACTGTGCAGCTTTAAGTTGAAGCTTTGATGCACAGTTGGAGAGTGCATCCTCCTCACAGTGGAAAATGAATGTATTTGTATCAGTGCCCATATGAGGAGGGTGATGTATCGGGTCGCAGCTAGGGAGGTTAATGGTCTTAGTGGTTTTCATTTTTACCTAATGCCCCTGTCACATTACGGCGTATGGTGGCGGCGTATGTAAAACCTATGGCAAAAATTTGAAAAACGTTGCAGGACGACGTATGGTGACCTTTGTGCACTGCTGTGTCTTTTGGAGCGTATGCGTAACCTATGCGTAACCTACACATAACCTACCCCTAGCCTATGGTGGCGCATTCAAAGCATGTGACGATGTATTGGGACGTATTTTGACGGTTGGAGGTGACAGGACCAGCGTATGAGTAACCTATGCCGACATAACCCTAACCTATGAGTAACCTATGCCGGCGTATGCATAGCATACGTCTAGCATATGAGCAGTGTATGAGCCATACGCTGCCATACGCTGAAAATGTTCAGCATGCACAAACATTTTTGGACGGATGTGCGTAAGACGGCGTATGATGGCGTATGACGAGCATATACAGCGCATGCCCAACCTACGCGTAGCGTATGAGTAGCGTATGAGTAGAGTATGCGTAGCGTTAGCGTAGCGTTAGCGTAGCGTTAGCCTAGCGTATGCTCCCAGCTGGCGGGGAGTTGCATACGGGTGTCCGACCTCGCGCCACACACAATGGATTGTGTGTCTATATAGAATGTATAATTTATTATGTGTATATAAAAGGGGCGTAGCTCTAATCTAATAATTATGGTTATTATTATTTATTTATGACTTCTCGACTATTATGTCCAATTGTTGACTTGCCCGTATTTGCCCGGTGTTGCCTACACCAGTGCCACCACTGGTCAGTTCCGGCTTGTGCGCGTGCCGGGCAGTCATTCTCAGCCCAGATTTCAAACTACCCATTACCTCCTGTCCTACCCATTACCTCCTTGTCTCTCTCTTTTTCTCGTAGCCCAATTATATATATATATATATATTATATATATATATATATATATGTAGCGTATAGCGCCCCACCCAGGGGGTCGGCGAGGAGGAGCTGGACCCCTCCCCCCCACCCAGTGAGTGTGTGGGGGGGAGGAGGGGGGCAGGGACTCCAGAGCTTATTACATGCGATAATGGGATTATCACTATCCATATATTTATATATGTGCTCTATAATAATATTTGTTGGTTGGTTGTTGGAGTTTTACGTCCTGGCAACATCTACGGTCATCTCAGGATGGATGCCAACTTGTGACAGTGCGCACTCATGGCAACTTTTATAGTGCTGCCCCACTGGGAGACCAGGCAGGCTGCCAGCACTATGACCTGATATCCCACTCACACTCCTGACACTGAGCCAACCAGTCCTTGACCTATCCTAATATAATGCCGAGCGCCTGGCTAGGAAGCGACAAGTATCTATTTTTTAGTCCTTGGTTTGACTCGACCAGGGTTTGAATCCGTGAGTTAGAATCCCATTATCTACCAAAACGAGAGACGGACACTCAACTCATTCGGCAATCTCGTCTGGTCTGTTCCAGGCGGACTCTTATGCAAAGATCTATTTGCAGAGCTCCTGTTTAGATCTGAAGCGGGGTGGGTGGGGTGGTATTGATTTTTAATATAGGACATGTATTATGTACTCTTATGGTTGGCCTTACTCGTCACGCAGCGTAGAGATAAACGTTGCATGGTTTTGAGTTTTTGTCATTTATCTGAGAAAATATATAAAATTGATTGTTATAATCAACCTTACTTCAGTTTGAAGTAACTTTTATCTTAAATGGCTGACTTTTGAAGACCTTGAAATCAAGCATGCACAATTATTTTTCAAACGCACGCCACCATCTCTGACACCGTAGGCTTCAGCAGTGACAGGTTTGATTAAATTGACTCCATATTCCCTTCCATGTGGCAACAAATGCTTAATAAGTGCATCGGTCTTCAAGTTTGTTATGTAGGGTAAAATCTAGATAATTGTTTTGGTTTTGAATATTTGATGGTCCAACCCGTAGACAGTAAGGGCTCAGTAATAAGGTTGTCAATGGCAGGCCGATCCACCTGCGTTCAGAATGAGGCTGTGGGTCTTGTAGGAAGAAATGGCCACGTTATGTAAATGATTGGTTCGTTGGTTGTTAGAGTTTTACGTCCTGGCAACATCTAAGGCCATATTAGGACGGGTACCGATTTGTGACAGTGCATACTCATGGTGACTTTATAGTGCTGTGCCACTAGGAAATCCGGCCGCGTGGATCATTACCCGATATCACACTCAGTCACATTATTCTGACACTGAATCAACCAGTCCTTGCCCTATCCTAATAATGCCAAGCGCCAGGCTAGGAATCGACAAGTATCAATTTGATAAGTCATTTGTTTGACTCGACCAGGAACTGAACGCCCGATCTCCCTCACGTGAGGCCCTCGTTCTTACCGATTCGGCCACCGCGCCCGGTCGTGACGTAAATGTGGGGTGGGGGGTGGGGTGGGTGACATTTATGACAATTCGACACCAGCGGTTGTGTCTGATTCAGACACGAATTTAACCAAAATGAGTGTCCCTCCACCGGAAGGGCATGTACGAAAGACCTGTGTGTGTCTGGGTGGGGATCGGCGGGGGGGGGGGGGGGGGGGGGGCACTTCTGCTCTTGACAAGCTCACGAGATGCATAGGGTAGTTCCTGGTATATGTAATCAGGGGTGAAAGATCTCCGCGATTTCGAGGATTTCAGCCATTTTTGTTATTTATCGATTATTAGTTAGTTCGAATTCCATTCTTATATGACCATAGATATATTGCTAGAACATAAAATCCACCAAAAAGAACGAGTTAGGTATGGGCGATAATATAGGCACAACAACGATAGTTGTAACCTGACATCCGGTATTTTTCCCACGATTCCCTGACAGTGCTAATCCTATGGGGTAGGGGGGGGAGGAATCCGCGTTTTCGCGGAAACTCACCGTCGGTGTAACAAATAAATCTCGGCTTGATTTCCGCGTTTTTTGTCGGAGACCACTTTGATCCCTGTGTAATGAATAATTTAGTGTATAATTGCGATATAAAACTGATGGCCTCCTCCTGTCTCATTGCGACAGTAATTCCAGCAGTCGTTAATGCATATGCAGCTGAGCCTGAATCGTGAATTATGTATTCACTCTAGTTCCGCTCTAAAACATGCGCCAATGAACAAACTCCACTATCCGAAAGCGGATTCTTTTCAGTTCACGTACAGTTCTCACTGCGATGCGAATAAAAAATTGGTTAGTTGGTTGGTCTTTTACGTCCTGGCAACATCTGAGGTCATATCAGAACGGGTACCGACTTGTGACAGTGCACACTCATGGCGAGTATATAGTGCTGCCCCATTGGGGGACCAGGACACCAGCGCCATGACCTGATATCCCACCCAGTCACATTATCCTGACGCTGAGCCAACCAGTCCTTGCCCTATCCTAATAATGCCGAGCGCCTGGCTGCGAAGCGATAAGTAAAGATTTTTAAGCAATTGGTTTGTCTCAACCAGGGTTCGAGTCCATGGGGTTCGAATCTCACGATCTACCAAAATGGGAGACGACGGACGTTCAACTCATTTGGCCATCCCATCTGGTTTCATCAGAGATAATCGGTTCCTGATCAGTGGTTCGAAGAGCGTTGATTTAAAAAGCGAAGGAAGAAATCAGGGTCTCAAAGCTGTACACACCATTAAAATGCTGCATAAGTGTGTGTGTCCGTGATAACAGTCGTGGGGGGGGGAGGGGGGCGGGGCGGGGGGGGGGGTGATGCAAGTGGAGGGTGGCTTGGGTGCATGGGCACTTTGAGAGTTATTTGGAAGCCTTCCACATTGGATGGGTTATTTACAGCAGCCGGAAAACAGTCGCCCATTCATCAGATGGTTGTGACAGGCAGTGTTAATCCCCCCCCCCCCCCCCCCACCCCACACCACCACCACTCGGTCGCCCCCCCCCTCCTTTCCCCTCCCCTCACCCCCCACCACGACCCATCGGTCCCCCTCCCCCGCTCTCCCGTCCCTCACCCCGACTACCGTTACCACCCATCGGTCCCCCTCCCCCTCTCCCCTCCCCCCCTCGGCCCCCATCCTCCCCCTCGGCCCCCATCCGCCTCTCCCCTCGGCCCCCATCCCCTCTCTCCCCTGCCCCATCTCCCCTTGGTGCTCTCCCCCGTCTCACCGCCATCCCCCCCCCCCCCCCCATTCACCCTAACCGTCGGTACCCCTCCAACCCGCTCCCCTCACTCCCCTCCCCTCACCCCACCACCACCACCATCCATCGGCCCCCCCTACCCCCTCCCACCCCCCTCGGTCGCCCTCCTCCATCCCCCGCCCCTCACCCCCCCCCCCACCATTACTCCCTCGGGCCATTTTCCCCCCCCCCCCAACCCACTCCCCCTCCCTCTATATCCCCCCTCTCCCTCTGCCCTACCCTCTGCCCTCCCCTTCACCCCCTTCCCCTCCCCCCCTCCCCCTCCCTCGGTCCCCTCCCCTATCTCACCCCTCCACTCACCCCCTCCTCCCCTCCCTCACCCCCCATCCCCAAGGACTGCTCCCCCCAAAGCCACTGTGACTGGACACTCAGCCGGTGAAGCCAGTACCGAAGCCATGCTGCAGCAAACTCATCATCTCCCTCAGGCGAAGCCATTGTGACGTCACGGGCAATTTTGAAACACAGAAAGAAGCAAGCATAAGAATCCTGATTTTTGTCTTTGATGGCGGTGATAAGAAAGTGGGAAAAAATGGTGATCCACTTTAAATCATCACGTTAAAAAATGGAAAGTGGGATGGAGGAAATGTTGCTTGCGCTTAGGCTGCTCCTCGCACCTGGATAACGCCGACCCCCACACCCCACACCCCATCCCCTTCCCCCTCCTCCAGTAGGCTCGAGTAGCACGTGGCTTAGAGGCTTGATGGGCAAGCCTGGAGTTGCCTGCCCCACAGATAAGGTGTGAGTACAAAGGCGTTATTGACTGGAGGAGAGAAGTGTGGGTAGCTATCAATACTAACCTGATATTGCGTGTGTGGGGGGTGAGGTGGGGGGTGAGGTGGGGGGTGGGAGTATGGTGTGATGGGGGTGAGGTTTAAGGGTGTGGTGGGGGTTGGGGTGCTGGTATGGTACGATGGGGTGGGAGTATGGATGGGAGTATGGTGATGGTTAGGGGTGTGGTGTGGTGGGGGTGGGATGGAGTTTGGTGTGGTGTGGTGGGGTGTGGTGGAGTGAATAGGATGTAGTAGGATAGGATGTGGTGGGGTGTGGAGTTCGGTGGAGTAGGATGTGGTGGAGTGGGTGGTGGAGGAGTGATGTGGGGTTGTTGGTTGGTAGTTGGGGTTTAACGTCCAGGTAATATCTAAGGTCATATCAGGACGGCTACCAACTTGTAACTGCACACTCATGGCGACTATATTAATTATTATAGTGTTGACCCTCTGGGATATCAGGTCATGGTGCTGGCAGTCACATTATTCTGGCACTGAGCCAACCAATCCTTGCCCTATCCTAATAATGCTGAGCGACAGCCTAGGAACCGGCAAGTATCAATTTTTACGTCATTGGTTTGACTCGACCAGGGTTCGAACCCCACGATCTACCAAAACGAGAAACTGACGCTCAACTCATTCGGCCATCCCGTCTGGGGTGGGGTGGGCGGTAGGATGGGGTGGGGTGGAGTGGGATGGGGTGGAGTCTGGTGGGGTGAGGAGTGAGGTAGAATGAGGTGGGGGTGATGGGTTGGGGTACGAGGTGGAGGCTGTCTGTATGGCAGCGTACAGACAGGTTTAACAGTAAGTCACTTTGCTGACAGAAGCTGCGGCTGTGGGAAGACTAACCGGGTGTGGTGGCCGAATCGGCAGAGCGTAGGTCTCCTGTGGGGGAGATCAGGAGTTCAATTGCCGGTCGAATAAAACCAATGACTTAAAAAATTGATACTTGTCGCTTCCTAGCCTGGCACTCAAAAAACATAGAGAAACGACTGGTTAGTTCAGTGTCAGGATAATGTGACTTGAGTTGGATATGGGGTCATAGTGCTGGTGGCCTGATTTCCCAGTGGGGCAGTGCTATAAATATAAAGTCACCATGAGTGTGCACTGTCACAAGTCGGTACCCATCCTGATATGACCATAGATGTTGTCAGGACATAAAACTGCAACAACCAACAACTAACCGGGCAGGCTGAAGTCTCTGATCAATGACCTCTTCATGCATGTGAAAATTAGAGGCTCCACTCTGACATCCCCTCCCTCCTCTCTTCTTTGCGATCTATCGGGTGTCCACTGTAGTCAGCCGGGCTCGGCTGGACAGAGCAATGTTGCTATGGCAACGGAGAAATGGGAAGGTTGAATTCCTTTAGGCGTAAATTGTTGGGCAAGTGTAGCACAGGTTCTAAGGAGGCTCGGGGTGTCCTTATCGGCACACCCGGACGCCTCGTCGGCTTCTTCCCTACTAGCCTTCACTCAGCAGGTCACGAATCTGCACTTGGCAAGCTGGGAATCTGCAATCAGCAAGATGGGAATCTGCACTTGGCAAGCTGGGAATTTGCACACAACATGCTGGGAATTTGGACTCACCATGCTAGCAGTCTGCACTTGGCAAGCTGGGAATCTGCATTTGGCGAGGTTGGAATCTGCACCTGACAAGCTGAGAATCTGCACATGACAAGCTGGGAATCTGCACTCGGCAAGCTGGGAATCTACACTCGGCAAGCTGACAATCTGCACTCGGCAAGCTGACAATCTGCTCTAGGCAAACCTGAAATCAGGGTCCCATATTTTCCCGGGCTTAAGTATTTTGTATTATTGTTTCACATATTTTAGGAGTGCTAGCAGATTATTTTGAATGCGAACATGGGAACTGTCCCTCTTCTTTGGAGGCAGGGGAGTAGGGAAATATGTTTATTTTTCTGAACATTTCTGTTTTCAACGTTGGAGCACTAGTTTTTTATGTCCATTGAACATGCCTTGTTATTTACACAAATTAGACAGGGGGTTAGTTTATGTTGTACTGAAAACAGTACATATCAGTCAGAATGCATATGTCCAAATAATATCTTGGTACATAGTAAATTAAGACATGTATACAGCAAACATAGTGCTTTACATGCCAGACCGACAGTTAGTAGTGTAGTAGTCTGTACTGACCTCTCAGGCAAGGAACCACACAGATAAGTAGGTATGGACAGGGTGGTGACATCAGAGAGCCTAGGTGGTGTGGTGTAATGGTTAGCACATTGGCCAGGAATGCAAGATATGTGGGTTCGATTCCAACTCTAGGTGCACCATTTCCCATTTTCATTACCTCACAACACTGGTTGCTATGACCATGATCCTGTACAAGCTACATGCTATATAGTTATTGACCTTACCTTGTGTATCTACATGTAAAGTCATTGCCTTTATGTATGTAATTGTAATCATTTTTATTTTGGTAAAGTATTTATTCATTTGAATATGACATTTGTCAGTGCTGGAGCACTGGTCTTCCAGCCATCTTACTATTGGAATTGACATAATCTTAGTTTGATCAGTGCTGTATTAGTTACATCACCGATCCTGTAGAATTAAGGGAGTGGCTCCTGCTGAATAATGTACAGAACCAGTCACTGTAGTTCATGCCAAAATGGGGAGCAGCACCGAGTAGAATGTGTATACTCGGAGCAACGCAAACAATCGTTACATTTTTTCTCTTCTAAAACAAGGTAAGTTTAGAGATGATCATATATCAGACATACAATTCCAGGGGGCTAGTGTAGTAGTCTGCATTGGTCGTAATGCTCTCAGGCCGGGAGCCACATAGACAAGTAGGCGTGGATAGAGTGATCTCATCAGAGAGCCTAGGTGGTGTAATTGTTAGCACACTGGTCCGAAATGCAAGAAATGTGTATTCGATTCCTGCTCTAGGCACAATATTTCCCATTCTCATCACCCTCACGACAGTAGTAAAGTGAAATAAAAGTATAATATTGGCAATGATCTAGCAAATTGTCTTGTTATGAGGTTATAGATGTAATTTCTTATGGCATAGTCAAATTTTAAATACAATGATAGGTATTTTATGATTGCAACAGGATCTAACATATATACATGAATAGTTTATGTTACATTATTTTATGATAGTAAGAGGATATAAAACTACAACTATACATGAATAGTTTGTTACATCCAATAATATGCTTATCGCAACTTCCTGTATACTTGTGGGATCAAGATAATTTATCAACATTTAGGACCTAAGAAATCAACTTTAGATCATTATTAATTCATCTTTTTTCTCTGTTTTTATTTAAACCAATGTCATGATCAACGGATTGGTGTTGTTTTCTTTCATTTTGTCATTTCATTTCAAAATTGAAACGACACAGAAAGAAGAAATTAATATCCCAGGCAACTATGATCGATAACAATGAGAAAGTGATGTCCTCCGAATAACATTATCTCCCATGAATTTAATTTTCTTTTCTTGTGTGTGTGGCCCTTTTGAATGTTAAATTCAGAGGTCAATGACATGGACGTCGGCTCCGAGTCAATTTTTAGTCAGTACTGGATGCAGTGGCCGAATCGCTAGAGAACAAGGCCTCTCATGCAGAAAGTCGGGTATTAAATTTGCAGTTGAGTCAAACCAATGACTTACAAAATTGATACTTGTCACTTCCTAGCCTGGTGCTCGCCATTATTAGGATATTGCAAGGACTGGTTTGCTTGGTGTCAGGATAATGTGACTGAGTGGGATATGAGGTCATAGTGCTGGTGGTCTGGTCTCCTAGTGGGGTATCACTATAAAGTCACCATGAGTGTACACTACTGTTACAATTCGGTGCCCATCCTACTATGACCTTCGATGTTGCCAGGACGTAAACTCCAACAACCAACCAACCACATTTAGTGAGCACCATTGGTATGAATTTAGGTAAACTGACAGAATCAGCCACTTTTCCTCCAGTGACCTTCTTATGTTGATTGTTGGTCTACTAAAAGGGCAACATATCTATCTTCTTGATATTGGATAACTCGTGTATCACTCTTCAAAATACACGTGACTAAATTGCTGGCAGCATTGCCAACACTGGCAACCAACAGCATTGCAGACACTGGCAACCAACAACATTGCAAACATTGCTACCAACAACATTTCAAGCATTTGCCAACTAACAGCATTGCAAACAGTGCCAACCAACAGCATTGCAAAAAGTGCCAACCACCAGCATTGCAAACACTGCCAAACAACAGCATTGCAAACACTGCCAACCAACAGCATTGCAAACACTGCCAATCAACCGCATTGCAAACACTGCCAATCAACAGCATTGCAAACACTGCCAATCAACAGCATTGCAAACACTGCCAACCAACAGCATTGCAAACAGTGCCAACCAACAGCATTGCAAACGCTGCCAATCAATAGCATTGCAAACACTTCCAACCAACAGCATTGCAAACACTGCCAATCAACAGCATTGCAAAAACTGACAATCAACAGCATTGCAAACACTGCCAACCAACAGCATTGCAAACACTGCCAATCAATAGCATTGCAAAAACTTCCAACCAACAGCATTGCAAACACTGCCAACCAACAGCATTGCAAACACTGGTAATCAACAGCATTGCAAACACTGCCAACCAACAGCATTGCAAACACTGCCAACCAACAGCATTGCAAACACTGCCAACCAACAGCAATTGTCGGCGCCACCACCACTACCAACACGCCTTTCTGTAACTAGGCAATCAACTTAAACAGTGATCAAATTGAAGCTCGGTTTCCATGGCAACTGATTCCCCCCACCCACCTCTTTTTTTGTAAGCTACTTCCTCTGTGCTTTTTTTCTCTCTCGATATTTTCCTGTGGTTTCCCTCCCACGGATAAGATCCCCCCTCCCCTCTACACCCCACCATCCCACACCTCTCCACCACACCACGCCATACTCCACCCGGCAGGCCTCACGGTCGCTGATGATTTGAGACTTTTCGAATTCATCTGGGCCTCTCCCTACCCACACACCCACCCCGACCTCGCCTCCCACCGCCACCACCACCGGGAGAAAAGATGTCCATAAAATCGAATCCATTCTGCTCAGCAAAGACTTTCATTTCATTCAGTTAGTCAGAATGGAGCGAGACAGCGGTGTTGAGAATGTTGCTTTTGGAAAGCCCGCTGATGCGAGTCGAAAGTCGCTATCCCCTTTTACCCCCCAAACCACCCAAGTCTTCAGCCACCTCCCCCATCCCCATCCCCACCGCCACCTTCTCCAATCTCACAACCTCATTTAACCACCCCACCTCTCTCAAACCCCGTCCTGATATGACCTTAGATGTTGCTAGGACGTAAAACAACAACAAACAAACAACATCTCTCAAACTTCACCAATCCTCACCTCCATCCCACCCAACCTCATCTCCCCTCATCCAACCCACAACCCACCTAATTCGAAAACCACCAACCCCCAACCCCTACCTCACCCAACCTCACCTCACCCAAACCTAACTCCCCTCGAACACCACCAACCCACAGCCTAACTCACTTTAAAACCACCCTCCCCCCTTCCTCACCCACCCCAACCCCATCTTACCCACCAACCCCCCCCCCCACCTCACTCGAACATCACTAGCCCACACCCTCACCCCACCTAAGCCCTCCCTATCTTACTTCACCAAAACTCCATAGCTACCTAATGTCAACATCAGCCAATCCCCACTTCACTCAACCCTCACCCAACCTCAGCTCATCTAATCAACCCCCCCCCCCTATTCACCCAAAGACATCCCCACCCAATCTCACCCAAACTCACAGCTACCTCACCCATCGCCATCCAAACATCACTCAAGCTCACTTCACCTCACCTCCCCTCAACCAGTCTTCGACGCCCACCTCAATTACTACCACCCCACCCATAATCACACCTCACCCACCCACCCCCACACACCAATTCTCCTACCACCATCTCACTGTCACCCAACCCCACTTCACTCAACCCCCAACCCGACCTCACCCAAACTCTACATCTACCAGTTCCAATGTCCATCCCCCCACCCCACCCCCCACCACACACACCCACCACACACCCTCACCACACACCCTCACCGAACGCCCACCCCTGCGCATCCATACGCGTTCCCAATTCCCACTGCTACCGCCAGCTTTGTGATGCTTCGTTTTATCATTCTCCTCGAGTTTAATGGCCGACTTTTCGAGAGAACAACACAAAAAAGCCGCAAACTCTCCCTCCGGGCTCCCATTCTTGTCGTCGGGCCTCCTGTCGGAGAAAGGCAGAGTATTTACAATTAGTTGGTCCCGGTGGCGTTTAGGTAATCAATTGTTATGGTAGCGCCATTGCGGGGTAATCATTGTCTAATCAGGGTGGTTCAGGTCCACCCTGTGGAGTTGCATCATGACCCTAACAGAGACGCCAACTGGTCCGATTTTGTAGAAAGACTACCGATTTTGGTTACTCTCTTCCGATATTATGATTCCATGTGGAAATCATCCAATTTTCACTCTCACAGGCAAAATCAGGTACTTACAGCAGCTTAAAGACATCAGCAGTTCAAGGTGGCAAGCAGAGCCGAGAAAATGACACATAGACACATGGTGGAATACATGGTGGGACCTGTATGAAAAAGTATATAATATAATTATATATACATATTATATAGTGTATGATTATACTATGTCAAGATATATGTCCGATTGTAGTGCCACGTGTTTCTGCATAAAAACCTATCTTCCTAATAGAAGGTTAAAATCTTCCTATTTTTGGTAACACAATGTTGGCATCTCTGTATTAGGAACGCGACTGTTGCTTTAGGTTAGACATTGGATTTTCCGGTTCACCTGCAGTCTGGGCGCCATGCCTTGCATACACCCATAGTACTTGTGAGTGCACCAGACGCGGTGGCTGAATTTATAGAGTTCGGAAGTTCACAAACCTGGTTGAGTCAAACCAAATGACTTATCAAATTGGTTTGTACTTGTCATTCCCTGGCCTTGCACTCGGCATTATTAGGATAGGGCAAGGAATGGTTAGCTAAGTGTCAGGATAATGTGAGAGTGGGATATCAAGTCATATCATGGTGCCCGTGGCCTGACCTCCCAGTGGGGCAGCACTATAAAGTCGCCATGAGTGTGCACTGTCACAAGTCGGTACCCGTCCTGATATGACCTTAGATGTTTCAAGGACATCAAACTCCAACAATCAAACAACAAACCAACAACCCATGCCCTCACCGCATTCTGCAGCAGCTTGGCAGCATGCAGGTGTGACCACCTTGATGTTCAGTGTGGTCGCGATAAGAGCGCCTTGACAACATGTCATGTGCCGAGTCTGGGCAATCTTTCTAAATGCTGCACAAGCAGGCGCAGTGGCCGAATGAGTTGAGCATCCTTCTCCCGTGGGATTCGAACCTTCCTTCCTATGGGTTCTAACGTTGGTCGAGTCAAACCAATGACTTCAAAATTGATACTTGTCATTTCCTAGCCAGGCGCTCGGCATTATTAGGATAGGTTTGGCTCAGTGTCAGGATAATGTGACTGAGTGGGATATCGAGTCATGTCATAATGCCGGCGGCCTGACCTCCCAGTGGGGCAGCAATATGAAGTCATCATGGGTGCACACTGTCACAAGTCGGTATCCCCCCTGATATGACCTTAGATGTTGCCAGGACATAAAACCCCAACAACCAACCAACCAACAACCCATGCCCTCACCACATTCTGCAGCAGCTTGGTGCCGTGCAGGCGCGGCCACCTTGATGTTCAGTGTGGCGGAGATAAGAGTGCGTTGACAACATGTCACGTGCCGAGTCTGGGCAATCTTTCTAAATGCTGCGGGGACAAAAGCAATGGCGGCCAGTCGCCCAGCTCACGTTATTGGTGCCACAGTGGCCATTTTGAAACACGTTTTGTTTACCACCAGCTCTCTCCACCCACCCCTGCTTCCCTCCCTGTACCTCCCCATCTCCCCTTCCGACCCTCTTCCTCCCCATCTCCCTCTACCTCCCCATCTCCCCCTCCCTCCCTCTACCTCCCCATCTCCTCCTCCCTCCCTCTACCTCCCCATCTCCCCCTCCCTCCCTCTACCTCCCCCCCTGCCTCCCTCTACCTCCCCACCTCCCCCTCCCTCCCTCTACCTCCCCATCTCCTCCTCCCTCCCTCTACCTCCCCATCCTCCCCTCCCCTTCCCTCTACCTCCCCATCTCCCCCTCCCTCCCTCTACCTCCCCACCCCTCCCTCCCTCCCTCTATACTCCCCATCTCCTCCTCTCCTCCCTCCTACCTCCCCCATCTCCCCCTCCCTCCCTCTTCCCTCCCCATCTCCCTCCCTCCCTCTACCTCACCATCTCCCCCTGCCTCCTTCTACCTCACCTCCCCCCCTCCCTCCCTCTACCTCACCATCTCCCCCTGCCTCCCTCTACCTCCCCTGCCTCCCTCCCTCTACCTTCCCTTCTCCTCCCTGCCTCCTTCTACCTCTTCCTTGCCTCCCTCCCTTACACACCCTGCCTCCTCTGTCTACCTCCCCATCTTCCCTTCCCTCTCCCTCCCTCTATTCCCCTCCGTCCCTCCTTCTACCTCACACTATCCGCCTCCACCCTCTCCCTCCCTCTAACACCCCCCTCCCCCTTACCTCCCTTCCCCTACGTTCTCCTCTCATCCTCCCTCACTTCCTCCCTTCCTCCCTTCCTCCCTAACTATTCCCCTATCTCTCTCTCCCGCTCTGCCTCTTTCCTCTTTCTCTCTCCCTCTCTCTTTCTCTCTCTCCCTCCCTTCCTCTTTCTCTCTCTCCCCTCGCCTCTTTTACCGTCTCGCTCTTTTTCCTCCCTGTGCCTCTCTCTCTCTGATTGTCCTTGTCCCTCTCTTTTTCCCCCCCTCCTTCGTCCCCCTCCCTTTTCCTGCCTCCCCTCCCTTTCCGCCTCCCTCTCCCTATCCTCTCCACCCTCTCCCTCTCCCTCTCCACCCTCTGCCTCTTCCTCTCCACCCTCTACCTCTTCCTCTCCCACTCTCCCTCTTCCTCTCCCTCCTCTCCTTTATCTCCCTCCTCTCCCTCCCTCTTCCCCTATCCCTCCCCATCTCCATCTCCCCTCCCTCTCCTTTCTCCCCTTCCATCACCCTCTCCCTTCCCATCCTCTCCCCTTTCGCCACCAGCCTCTTGATTACAAGAAATCGGTGATAGCTTTGATGGAGCGCTGTCTTTGAAATAATCAAATTGGCTATCGGTGGCTGGGGGCGTTTTTGCTCTCTAGTCCCTTTGATTACGGAGTAGCTGCCCACTGGAGCGGGCGGATCAGCGTCGATATGTGCAATATTATTATTATCCGCGCCGCCATTTAGGCCAGGTTAAAAACGGGACGGGGTTGGGGGGGCGGGGGGGGGGGGGGTATTAATGAAGAAGCTGGTCTCATAGTAGACTCTTCTTGTGGCTCTGCTTAATGGGCAGACCACAGAAGGGCCTGTGTTACCAAAACAATCATTTACTTATGCAGCTCACCGCGTCCGTAGTCTCGACAGACGATATGTGCAATGTTATTATTATACCACCGCCATTTAAGCCAGGTGAAAAACGGGACGGGTTTGGCAGGGGGTGGGGGGGGGGGATGTTATTAATGGAGAAGCTGGTCTCATAGTCAACTCTTCTTGTGGCTCTGCTTAATAGGCAGACCACAGACAGGCCTGTGTTACCAAACAATCATTTAGTTATGCAGCTCGCCGTATCTGTAGTCTCGACAGACAATATGTGCAATGTTATTATTATACCGCCGCCAGTTAAGCCAGGTGAAAAACGGGAGGGGTTTGGTTGGGGGGTGGGGGTGGGGGGTGTTATTAATGGAGAAGCTGGTCTCATAGTAAACTCTTCTTGTGGCTCTGCTTAATAGGCAGACCGCAGAAGGGCCTGCGTTACCAAACAATCATTTAGTTATGCAGCTCGCCACGTTTGTAGCCTCTACAGATTACAGATGAGATGGATTAGTTTAAAGCTGTATAGTCCGATGAAAACATCAAATTTTCAAAACAATTATCTAGATTTGATACTAGGTATCTAATACTTAGATACTGGTGCACTTATTAAACATTTGTCACCACATAGAAGGGAACACTGAGGCAATTGAATAGAAACTGTTATGGTATCAGCGGATACCTCCTAATTAACCTAACCATCATTCGTTTGTCAGGGTTCACGCGATCTTGAAAAGCCCTTGAATTTGAAGGTGTCTCTTAAAGAGGCCTTAAATTGGAAAATACCATGAGAAGGACTTGAAAATTGACAAAATGTGCAGAAAAATCCTTGAATTTTTATATTTATCAAAGTCCGATTTGAAAGCAGATGTGATTTAATTTGTTTCCGTTACCAGCTGCATCAAACGAAACATCGACTAATGACAGAATCACGATAAGTAAATTCTAGGCATTAGCATAATATATTCTGGTTCGCATCGTCAAGGAAGTTGACATATATATATAATCATTACAATGACATATTTTGTTGGTCTTGAAAAGTGAATTTTTGTACCTGAAAAGAATTCACCTGAAAAGGCCTTAAATTTGATTGCTGAATGGCTGTAAGAACCCTGTGTGTGGAAGTCAAGAGCTAAGAATATCTGTACGGGACAGGCTGAGGCAGGCATTGGCTGCTGTGGCCGCTGTGGCCGTATCTCCTCTCCAATGATTAACCGTGGCTACCTGATGTTTATCACAAGGACTGGCTTCCTCAGATGTGACCATCGAACAATAGAGCTGTTATCTGTTTGTTTGTTGTTGTTTTATGTCCTAGTAACATCTAACGTCATATCAGGATGGGTACCAACTTGTGACAGTGTGCCCTCATGGTGACTTTATAGTGCTGCCCCACTGGGAGACCAGGCCACCATCACCATGACCTGATATCCCACTCAATCACATTATCCTGACACTGAGCCACCCAGTCCTTGCCCTATCCTAATAATGCCGAGCACCTGGCTAGGAAGCGACAAGTATCAATTTTAAAGTCATTGGTTTGACTCGAACAGGGTTCGGATCCCCTGACATCCCAAATTGGGAGACAGACGCTCAACTCATTTGGCCATCCCGTCTGGTGAGCTGCTATCTACTGGCGCTGTGATATTCTAGTTGCCACGACAGGCGAGTTTGATACACCTGTGTAAATAGAATTACAAAGTTTTAAGCAATCTTATCTATTGTAGTAGTCTGCACTGACCTCTCAGCCAATAAGCCACATTGACAGCTAGGCGTGGATAGGGTGATTGCATCACGGAGCCTGGATAGGCTTGTGGTTAGGACGTTAGCCCGGAATGGCAAGAAGTGTGGGTTCGAATCTCACTCTAGGTACAGAAGTTCTCTTTGTTTTCATCACATATGACACTTGGTTTCCGTGGCCTGGATCCTGTAACAAGCTATTTGCTGTATGGTTTTGAACCTGTCCTGTGTATCTATATGTGTGTGCATGGACCGTGCATGTGATATAGATTCTAGATACTAAAGGAGGTGGGTACCAGGTTCAACACCACGTGGCTGATGGCATCGAGGAAGGAACCATGTTATGTAGCACGTGTTATACATGCTAAGGGAGGTGCGAACCATGTACCGTACCATGTGATATAGATGCTATGGAAGGCGGGAACCATGTAACATACCATGTGATATATATACTAAGGTAGGTAGGCACCATGTAGTGTACCATGTGATATAGATGCTAAGGGAGGCTGGAACCATGTAACATACCATGTGATATAGATGCTAAGGGAGAGGGGAACCATGTAACGTACCACATGATATAGATGCTAAGGGAGGTTTGGACCATGTAATGTATCACATCATATAGATGTTAAGGGAGGCGAGGACCATGTAATGTACCATGTGATATAGATACTAAGGGAGGCGGGAACCATGTAATGTATCACATGATATAGATGCTAAGGGAGGCGAGGACCATGTAATGTACCATGTGATATAGATACTAAGGGAGGCGGGAACCATGTAATGTATCACATGATATAGATGCTAAGGGAAGGGAGGACCATGTAATGTACCACGTGATATAGATGTAAAAGGGAGGCGGGAACCATGTAATGTACCACGTGATATAGATGCTAATTGAGACGGGAACCATGTAATGTACCAAGTGATATAGATGCTAAAGGAGGCGAGGACCATGTAATGTATCACATGATATAGATGTTAATGGAGGCGGGAACCATGTAATGTACCACGTGATATAGATGTAAAAGGGAGGTGGGAACCATGTAATGTACCACATGATATAGATCCTAATACGGCCGGAACCATGTAATGTACCAAGTGATATAGATACTAAGGGAGGCAGGGACCATGTAATGTATCACGTGATATAGATACTAAGGGAGGTTGGGCCAGGTTCCATACCATGTGGCTTGATGCCATGGAGGCAGGGACCAGGTACAATGTTCTGGTATGTCATGTTCTATATACACCAAGGTCTACCGCTGGTTAGTTGTTGGGGTTTTAAGTCCTGGCAGCATAACATCTAAGGTCATATCAGGACGGAAACAGTGAAATAACGAAAGCATCTGGGCCAAGCCCGCAGGTAAGGACAAGTAGTAGTTCAGGTGGGTGAACGGAAAGAAACACGTGCATCACCAGCTAGCCAGCGAGTGACGATTAGTCGGCTGGTCAGCAGTGATGGTGGAAATGGTGTGAAATTTTGCTGGCTATTCGGGTCACTGCAGAGATGGACCCACGCGTCCACCCTAAGAAGGGTCCAAGACTCAATGGAGTGGGTGGCGGTGGCTATGTCCTGCCATTCCTGCTGAATCATCCGCAAATAGAAATTGCCAACAATACACGTCTGGATGTGCTGATCAGGCATGTTCTGATATGGGGATAAGTGATGAACATGGCGCGGTGTGATAGTGTGATGATAGTGTATGATCTAGTTCTATGTTGTGATGTTGCGGTGATGATTACTTCTGGACTTTTCTTTTCTTGAAGATTTATACTGCCGATCATGGATAAGTCTGAATAGTCTTGTTTTCACCATTAGACAGCTGGTTGTTAGAAAATCCTAGCTTACACTTTTAGCGACCCAAGGAATTTTGTAACCTCCCACATGACATAGACATGGTATGAGAGCAACTGGCCTTTACCCACCAACCCACCTCACTCGAACATCACCCCCCCCCCCCCCATCTCAATCGAACATCACCAACCCACACCCTCACCCCACCTAAGCGCTCCCTATCTTACTTCACCAAAACTCCATAGGCGGCCTTTGATGACACTGTAACTTGTAAGTTATACACAGCGGTGATATGGGGATAAGGGACGAACATGGCGCAGTGTAATAGTATGACGATAGTGTAGTATCTAGTTCTATGTTGTGCTGTTATTGTATGCGCAGGAGTGGTGATGATTACTTCTATACTGCTGTTCAATCAAGCAGGTAACAAACACCATAGCATTCGGCTGCTGTCGCCAATGTTCCCTCCTAATATTCCCCCCACTGTTGCCATGGCAAATATCTGATTTCCTTGGACTGTCAGTTGACAACGCTCATCTTGTATACAAAGTCAACCATTTATCTCTTTGAGTGTTGTGACAGCGGAAGCTCGTTAGTGGTTGATGAGAGGGGCGAGGCGCATTGAGAGGGAGAGGGGAAAGGAGGTATACACTCCCATGCAATGAGCAGCTCACTCAACTGCTCCCATTTATACCCGAGCACCTCGGCCAACTTGGCCAGCCTTCAAGGCCCGGTCACATACATGTTAGTGGGGGTAGTTGAGGCTAACATAGTTGAATGGAGGTAGTGGAGGCTAACATAGTTGAATGTAGTTGAACGTAGTTGAATGTAGGTGAACGGAGTTGAACGTAGTTGTACTCATCGGGGACCGAACTCCCAACCTTCCACACGCGAGGCCCGCGCTCTACCGATTCGGCCACCGCGCCCGGTGCCTGGGTGTGGTGTGAGAACTTATGTCCCAATGCAAGTCTGTCCCATGTATTGTCCATATACCTTTAGCACGGCCAGTACGTTGGGGGGTTATGTTTTCCTAACAACTTGTGGTATGCATTGTCCATATACCTTTAGCACGGCCAGTAGGTGGGGGGGGGGGGGTATGTTTTCCTAACAGCTTGCTCGGGTTTCTTTCTTCTTTTTCTTTTTCTACCCACTCCCCCTCCCTCTTTTTTGTATAACCCATTGACGATACAACTGTACTAAATAGCTTTTGAGGTTTTACTACCAGAACCCCTGGCGCCCCGTCCTGATATGCCCTTATATGTTGCTAGGTCGTGAACCAACACAAACAAACAAACCCATAGTCCTCTCAACTGTCTGTTTACCCAACTTACCCATATTATGATGGTCATGCCCCTGTTTGATGGCGGTGATTTGTTGGTAGTACTGCCTTGAACAGCTCGGAGCAGCTCAATATACAGCTGTATGTGAGGGGGTGAGGGAGGTGATGCGGTGGGGGGGGGGGGGGGTCAGTGGCAGCCAACTGTCCTTTCTGAGTGGCTCACCTTACAGTTTACGGACACATCGCACTCATTACTAGCCCTAATTAGTCATCGTTAAGTAGAACAAAGAACGCTGATGGGTGGGGGGAGGAGAGGGGGATGGGTGGGAGGGGGGTCGCCATTCAGGTTCGGCGGGTTATTTGGGAATGGCTGAAATGATTACTGGTGCAGGGAATGCCTCTAAGCACATTGCGATAATGGATCTGTATATTATCAACATACTGCTACCACAGTGGGCTGTTTGGACACAAATAATGCTATCCATTTCCTGTTGGTGATGGCTGCATTGGAGAGACTGTGCTTGTGCGCCTAAAACAATTATCTAGATGTTAGTCCTACATATCTAACCTAGATACTGGTGCACTTGTTAAGCATTTGTCGCCACATAGAAGGGAATACTGAGGCAATTTAATAGAACCTGTTACTGCAGAAACGTATGGTATCAGAGTGTTGGCATGCTTGCCCAAATTAATTTGGCATCTTTTCACTTAAAATATCGCGACAAGTATAAATGTTGTAAGTCATTGGATTGACTCGACCGGGAAAGCGAACTCCCGATCTCCTGCATGCGAGGCCCGCGCTCTACCGATTCGGCGACCGCGCCCGGTTAGTGAGTAGGATGCTCAGCGCTGAATGGTAGAGAGCTGAGCTCGACTTCCGGTTCTGGAGTTCACCTTCTCTAGTGCAAGTTACCTTCTGGTGGCCTAAGGCTAGATATAAAAAAAGTACTTGTTTAATGTCCCCACCCGACTTGAGAAATGCCGGCGACCTCCAAAGATATATATATTTATATATATATATATATATATATATATATATTTTACCTCGGTATGCCGCCTCTGGCTAGCCGTAGGCTAGGGAGAAGGAAGCACATCCGGGTCCAGCAATTAGCATAAGTAACTCACAACGGGAGGACGTTTGTGAGTTGCTCCACAGGATTTATCTACTACTACTGCTTTTATCCAAAAGTAAGTACTGTTTTCTTCGATAACTTTGTTTATCATGCTCTATAGCATCTTTTTATGAAAGTTCAGAACTTTCTTCAGTCCTGTTTGGACTTTGTACGTTTTTTAACTTACGGATAGAACATTGCGTGCCGCTGGCACAAACGAAACCGATACTGAGTTCTATCGACACCTGTTTTTCAGACAGGGAGAAATGGCAACCCGAGTTGCTCATTTCCTAAGAAAAGTCTCCCGGATCCTAATAGAGGATGATGTTGGGGATGCTTCTGGGTGTTTTTTATAAACACCCCTGACCGGTTTAAGGCGAACCTCCGAGTTTCGTAATATTTTCTCCAACTTGTTGGCGCTGTAGCCACAGGTGGGAGAAGTGTACGGAACAGAGAGAGGGGCCGATCTCACGATCGATGCCCTCCGTTTGGTTGGTTTCGTTACCACACACCTACGGCAAATTTAGCTTCACGCCTGTACTGACACGTTGCAAAACACGTTCTCTGTACCATGTTCCTCAACCCAGTTTACTGGCTTACACTTGTGTAGTTGAGATGATTCCGGGTTAGTAACGCTTTGGTTTCGTTACAGTTCCCGATGGCCACTCGCCGGAATAAGCCGCCCGCTGCAGCGGTGGGTGTCCCCCCTACGGATTACGATTCGTCTCCACCGGCTACGGCTCCGCCGTCCCCACATCCTGGGGCTCATGCCTCGGATCAAGACAGTGATCACGCCCCTCAACCAGTGGGGTGGGAGGCGAAAATGGCGGAGATGATGGAGGAGAAGATGCGCCTTTTCCAGGCGCAGACCTTTCCAGATCCTTCCCAAATCCCTGATGAGGATTGGGAAGACTTTTCTGAGGACGAAGAGGACACGCTTTCGGCACCTGAGGTTCCGAAACCGAAAGCGCGCGGCAAGAAACGCCGCCCAGTGAGCAGTTCTGGTGACGAGTTCACAAAGAAAGCGAACTCTAAGCGCTCCAAAAGTCCAAAAAGAAGAAGAAGAAGAAGAAGGACTCCTCTTCAGACTCGTCGTCCGACTCTTCTTCCACCGAGTCGGATTCCGACACGGAACGAGCGGGAGTCTACGCCAAAATAGGCGTTAAAGCTGGCAAGAAGATTGTCAAAAAGAAAGCTCAGAAAGTGCGCACCACTACCATGATGCGCAAAACGGTGAATAGCCATTTCACTACGTTTAAACCGATCGAAGTCATCAACAAGTTGACTGAGCAGATTTCAGGAGTTAAGGGCATTCCTGCTTCGGTTTTCAAAGAGATGGATTCCGGCATTCATCTTTCCGACGAACGCCGTCGTTATGAAACTTCCCTCTGCCTGATCCATAAGGCAGTTTTGGGTGCCTTGACGTCTGTTATCCCTGTGGCTAACAGGATGCAGACAGAGAACAAGTTCTCGTCTTTGGCGCGGGTTATGGACCGGGGCATAGCTTTGTTAGCAGCCGCTAGTAACTACATGACCCATCGGAGATTTGAAAACGTTTTCAAATCGGTCACCACAGATGCCGGAAAAGAGGTTGCCCGCTCTAACAAGGTAACGGACCATGATGGTAAGGAATACACCGTGTATTCCGGACCTACCCCTATCAAGAGCAAACCGCTTGATAAATCCAAGATGTTTGGGGGTCAGCTAGCTTACCTGTACAAACAGGTAGAGGTCGACTACAAGAGTGCTAAAAACACTGAAGCAAAGAGTCGTCGCTTCCAAAACCCAGCAGGGTTCAGAAAGTCTAGGACGGATTTTCGATTCCGCAGAGGAGGAAGGCCGTTCAGGGGCGGACCGTCCTTCCAGTTCAACCAGCGAGGAAGGGGCCGAGGCGACAGGCCGGCCTCAAACTGGAACGACAACCGCGGCTACAAGAGGGATTTCGTTCCCAAGCCCCAGTTCCCGAAACAAGGGAACAAGTAGAGATTTCCACACAAACAGTGCAGCCTCCTGACCCTACAATGGTCACGGAGGAAACTCAAACTGAAGTAAGCCTTTTTCAAGCAGGGAATGTTTCTAATTGTTTACATCAATGGCAACAGTTAACCACTAATCCAGAGGTCCTGAATATTGTTAAAGGCATTCACATCCCTTTCACACAATTGCCTATACAAAAGAGAGCGCCTTTTCCGTATCAGTTTAATTCACTAGAAAAATCTCAGCTAGATCACCAGGTTCTACTGTTTGAGTCTAAGGGCATTGTCAACAGAGTTGAACATACTGAAGGGGAATATATTTCCAATATCTTCTCTACTCCTAAACCTGATGGTTCAATCCGAATGATTTTAGATTTAACTCAGTTGAATGAAATCATTGAATACAAACATTTCAAAATGTTTTCTTTAGAAACAGCTCGTGATTTAATTACCCCAGGGTGTTGGCTAGCGAGTGTTGATTTAAGGGATGCGTACTACACCGTTCCTATTCACCAGACAGATCGGAAATACCTACGTTTTCTCTGGAATGGCCAACTTTTTGAATTTACATGTTTACCTAATGGTTTGGCCTGCGCACCGCGTCTGTTTACTAAGTTGTTGAAACCAATTTTTGCACACATGGCAAAATTGGGGCATTGTATGTTTCCATACATAGATGATTCTTTTATTATGGGCCAATCTTTCACGCAATGTGAACTCGCTGTTAAAGATTTATGCAACATTTTCACCAAATTGGGTTTCTTCATACATAACAAGAAATCGGTTTTTTCTCCTACTCAGGAGCTTAAGTGTCTCGGGTTCATTCTGAACACCACGGCTATGACCGTTTCGCTTACACGCCAAAAGAAAGATAAGCTTTACCGCACAGCGATACAGCTGTTAGACACTTCTAGGCCAAAGATTAGACAGGTCGCGGTCCTTATCGGGGTCATGGTTTCGTATAGTCCAGCTATTCTATACGGAGCGGCACACATAAAATCCCTCGAAATTGATAAAAATTTGGCGCTGGCCCGCGCAAAGGGAAACTTTGAAAAGACCATGTTTATTTCGGAGAACGGCCTAGCCGACATTGATTGGTGGCTAAACCACTTTGACCATTCCCCCAATCCCATTAGAATGGGAGAGCCTGACACTACCGTTACCACTGACGCGTCTCTCCAAGGGTGGGGAGCACATCAAAATGATGTAGCAACGGGAGGAAGATGGCTAGAATCGGAACTCCCCGATCATATTAACGTTCTAGAACTAAGGGCCATTTACTTGGGATTAACCAGTCTAGTAAAAATACCCAAAAATAATGTACGTATCCTCACGGATAACACCACAGCTATGGCTTATGTCAGAAATATGGGAGGTACAAAATCGATTAAATGTAATGCAATGGCACTTCTCATTTGGAACTGGGCTCAAACCTTTGATGTCTGGTTAACTGTTAATCACATTCCAGGCACACAAAATTGTCTAGCTGACAAGATGAGTCGCCAGTTCCATGATCACTTAGAGTGGTCACTTAATCCATCCATTTTCAAACACATTTGTCACACATGGGGTTCACCTCAGATCGATTTGTTCGCTTCGCGTAATAACTTTAAAATTCCAAAATATGTTTCGTGGCACCCGGAACCCAATGCTTGGCACATTGATGCCTTCTCCCTAAAGTGGCGACATCATTTCTTTTACATTTTCCCCCCCTTTACTATCATTAGCAAAGTCGCCAGAAAGATTCAAATGGAGGGGACACACGCCATACTCATCGTCCCCGAGTGGCACACGCAACCGTGGCTACCGACGTTACTAGCCACAGCCAAAAGCAGCCTTCGCTTCCCAAGATTCCGAGGAAACCTCAAACATCAGGGACCACTAGAACGCCACGGAAACGTGTCGACAACTCCGTTAGTGGCATTCCTTTTTTAAATAAATATTTAGAACAGTTTGGCTTAGACAAAATTACACAACAGCGTTTGGTTGATGATGCGTGGAGAAAAGGAACGGTGAAAATGTATACTACGTATTTAAAGAAATGGGGTATTTATTGCCTGCTTAAGAAAGTCAAGCCAATGACTCCCACAGTATCCCAGGTAGGACTCTTCCTACGTTACCTAGAGGACGAAGGCCTAGGATATGGCGCTATTAACGCTGCCAGATGTGCTCTGTCGATAATCCTACCGCGGGTTAATGGACAAACAATGGGTAAACACCATGTTATTTGTTGGATCATACGATCAATTTATCAGAGGAATCCGCCTAAACCCAAATATAATAGGTTTTGGGATGTTTCTCTAGTGTTCAACCTCTTCAAGAAATGGCCAGAAAATAAGTTTCTGGACGTTAAACTTTTAGGTTTCAAAGTCGCAGTTTTGCTTCTCCTGGTCACTGGACACAGAGGCCAAACTATAGTTGCCCTGTCGCTGAATGGTCTAGAAATTGACAGTAAAGAGGCCACGTTTGATTTATCAACTTTATTAAAATCAAACCGATTAGGTGACCCCCTTTCTACGATAGGGGTGTCCAGTTTCACTCAGGATCGCAAGTTATGTGTCGTATCTGCGATACGAAATTATATATCCAAGACAAGATTAATAAGAAACTCAAGACAGCTATTGGTCAGCTTTATTAAGCCACACAAGGCCATTTCCAGGGATACCCTCGCCCGATGGACAATGAATGTGTTAAAACTGGCGGGAGTAAATACAGACAGGTACTCATCGCACTCTACACGTGGTGCAATGGTGTCCAAGGCAAGATTGCTAGGCATCTCCGTTAAACGGATCCTAGCTCACGCGGGATGGAAAACCGCTACTTCGTTTGCTAGACATTACCACAAACGACTAGAGAAGCCTCAGCCGATAGCGCACAGGCTACTCACCAACTGAAAGAGAGAGGTAAGAAAAACATTGGTTTTTCCTCTTTTTTGCCATACAAATCGCTTTTCCATTGTTGCATACATAAGACATAATCACTAAAGAATAATAACAAAACAAGAATATCAGGATAAAAATTATTTTACGTAAAGGTCTCCCTAGCCTGCGGCTAGCCAGAGGCGGCATACCGAGGTAAAATAGATTAGTTAGACGAATCTTACCTGGGTATAGATGATGGATAACTATTGTTTTACCGAGGTAGAAGCCTCGGTTAGACGTGGGCGAGGGCCCACCCACCACGCCATGCCACGTCTAGTCAATCACTCAATTTAGCATGAGGTCACTTGACCTTAGTTTTGTTTTTTGAGAATTCATTTTTATCCTGAAAATTAGTCGGTAAAGATTGCTGGACCCGGTTATCCATCATCTTCCCCCCGCCCACGTCTAACCGAGGTTCTCCTCGGTAAAACAATAGTTATCCATCATCTATACCCAGGTAAGATTCGTCTAACTAATCTATATATATATATATATATATATATATTAAATACGTCAAATTAAATATTAAAACTCAAAACAACGCTTTCCCACCTATTATAATGATTGCACAGTGACCAACAAACTTCATCCTGACGTTTTTATAGTAATTTTAATGTGTCCTTGTTAAATTTCTAGCTAGAAACTGTCTATGGTCTTCTCTACCTTCCTATCATGCCTTCTGACCATGAATACCATGGGTTTGTTTTCTTCTTCCGATACACTGACATTCTACATACAAAATGAAATAATTAAAATAAAAACATCCTGCCCGACCTGGAAAAAATCTAATGGGTGGACGCTAAACAAGTTAGTTTTTTTATATGTGGCCTAACTGGGTATTTTTGTGTTGCGTGAACTGTGGAGGGAGAGGGAGACCAAGAACATCATGGTTTACAAATATTTCACAGTGGACAGGCTTGAATTATTCACAGTCTATCAGAACAGCACAACATCGGGACAAGTGGAGAACCATTGCATTCAACCCTCGACTAGAGGACGGAAATATTGATTGATTGAACTGTGGAATATATCTAGTCTGGATGGAATCGAGGCTAGTTGCTGTGTCCTTAAAGTGGCACCCTTAACTCCCCAAGCCAGCGTTCCCTACCTGTATGTGAGGCCGGACACTCGCTATGTGGTGGAAATAAGCCCTCGTCCCTCCTTTGTGGTTGGCTTCTGAGGGCGGGCGGTAGGAGAGAGGGTGGCTGCGGGTGGGGGGTGGGTGGGTGGTGTTGGATATGTGGAGGTGGGGGAAGGAGGGTGGCGAGGAGTGGGATTGATGTGTGGCTGTGGAGGGGTGTGGGGAGGGAGGGGAGAGGGAGAAAGGAGTAGTACTCGATGTGTGTGTGGGTGTGTGGGTGTGGGTGTGAGTGTGTGTTCGGGCGTGGTGGTAAAAGATGTACGGGACACTTGGGTGGGAGGGGAGGGTGTTGGGGGGAAAGGCGGGAGAGTTCGGGGTAGTACTTTGTGTATGTGCGGGTTGGTAATTAAGGGTGTTGTTGTTTGGGTGGTGGGGGGTGGTGTAGTACTTTGTGTGTGTGAGTTAAAGGTGTGTGTGGGGGAGAGTGTGGGTAGTACTTTGTGTGTGTGTGTGGTGGGGGATTAATGTAGGGGCGAGTGCATCGTTGGGGGTCGGGTTAGAGAGAGATAATGTGGATAGAAGTTGGCTGTTTTGATTGGTGGAGGGGGGAGGAGAGGAGTGGTGCTAATTGGTGTGAGGAAGGGGTGGGGGGAGAGTAGGGGCGGTAGTTGGTATGAAGGTGGGGTGGGGGTGGGGGGTAAGAGGGGGGCGGGAGCAGAGTGCGGGTCCAATTGAGGAGGGGAGATGGTGGGTGGTGGTTAGTGTATCGAGGAGGGAGTGTGTGTGTGTAGGTGGTGTGAGAGGAGGGAGGAGGGAGTGTGGGTAGTGGGTGGTAGTTAGTGTAAGTGTTAGGAGGGTGAGTGTCTGTGTAGTTGGTGTGAGAGGTGGGAGGAGGGAGTGTGGGTAGTGGGTTGTAGTTAGTGTAAGTGTTAGGAGGGTGAGTGTGTGTATGTCGTTGGTGTGGGAGGAGGGAGTGTGGGTAGTGGGTGGTAGTTAGTGTAAGTGTTAGGGGGGTGAGTGTGTGTGTAGTTGGTGTGAGAGGTGGGAGGAGGGAGTGTGGGTAGTGGGTTTGTATTAGTGTAAGTGTTAGGAGGGTGAGTGTGTGTTGTAGTTGGTGGTGGGGGGGGGGTGGGTGTGGTGTTGTGGTGTGTTTGGGGGGTGGTGTTGTGTTGTGGTGTGTGGGTGGGAGGAGGGAGTGTGGGTAGTGGGTGGTAGTTAGTGTAAGTGTTAGGAAGGTGAGTGTGTGTGTGTAGTTGGTGTGGGAGGAGGGAGTGTGGGTAGTGGGTTGTAGTTAGTGTAAGTGTTAGGAAGGTGAGTGTGTGTGTGTAGTTGGTGTGAGAGGTGGGAGGAGGGAGTGTGGGTAGTGGGTGGTAGTTAGTGTAAGTGTTAGGAGGGTGAGTGTCTGTGTAGTTGGTGTGAGAGGTGGGAGGAGGGAGTGTGGGTAGTGGGTGGTAGTTAGTGTAAGTGTTAGGGGGTGAGTGTGTGTGTGTAGTTGGTGTGAGAGGTGGGAGGGAATGTGAGGGTGGGTGGTAGTTAGTGTAATTGTAGGGGATAGTGAGTGTGTGTAGTTGGTGTGGGAGAAGGGAGTGTGTGGGGGCGCGGGTAGTTGGTGTCAGGGATTGAGGGCGTGTGTAGTGTGTGTGTGTGTGGGGGGGGGGGGGGGGGGGGGGGGGTAGCTAGTTGGTGTCAGGGATTGAAGGGTGGGGGAATATAGTAGGTGCGGGAACCCTCAGTGAATCTTGGGAGATGGGAGTGGGGGTGTGGGGGCGGGGTAGTTGGTGTCAGGGATTGAGGTGGTGGGGGGGGGGGGGGTGGCGGTGGTAGTTAGTTGGTGTCAGGGATTGAGGTGGTGGGGGTGTGTGTGGGGGGGGTGGGGGGCGGTGGTAGCTAGTTGGTGACAGGGATTGAGGGGTTGTGAGAATATAGTAGGTGCAGGAACCCTCAGTGAATCTTGGGTGAAGTGTGTGTAGTTGGTGTGAGAAGTGGGAGGAGGAGTGTGTTGTGTGTGTGAGGGGGAGGGGAGGGTGTGTGTCAGGGAGTGTGTGTGTGTGGGGGGGTATAGTAGTGGGAACCCTCAGTGGATCTTCTGGGTGCTGACCATCTTCATTGTGGCAGATCGACACCACTTAGACAGGAAGACTTCCCTTGCTGCCGTTACACGCAAGAATCAACCCCCGGCAACTGTTTGACTAGCAGTTACTCGACCCTCATCGGCCAGGTTGCTTGATTATTGGAGTTTCACTTCCTGACAACATCTAAGGTCATATCAGGATCAGAACATAGCGTTGTAAACGCCGGTATGCATAGAAACACCCCCCCCCCCACTATCCTCCTCTCGCCGCCTGACCTACCCCCACCCACCCAACCCCCGACCTCCTTCGTCCCACATTGAGTATGATTGTAACACCCGCTTCTGAATTATATATTAGTTGCAACAACATTAAAACTTCATCGACCGATGAAGGCTCAAATTTTCAAAATCAAAGCAATTATTTAGATTTGATTCTACATGTTTAGCTTAGATCATCATCATCATCATCATGCTGTCGGTCGCGATGCGACAAAGACTGCTTTCATTACTGGACTGCCACTCTCCTTTGTGCGGTTGTACATTTCATGAAAGCTGCCTGCAAAAGTGTTGAAGTGCTGCTGGCTTTTGCAAGTTAACAGCGGCACTGTCTCGGGGAGCAAATAGAGGTCTCACACCGGCAAGAACATGTCCAGACAGGCGCAAAACTATTTGTCCCTGCAGTGGCTGGTCGGGAGATGTTGCGAGTTCCATACATCAACCGCCCTTGATGCTGCCACAGTGACATGGTTTTCTGTTCAGGGTTTGCTCCCTTAGCCTTCAGTTCTGTCAAGAACCTGTACCACAAGGCAGTGGTTTACAACTCTGCAGGGCAGGGGTGTCAAACTCCCTGAGGTATTGCCATACCTGCATACCCAACTTGCTTAGATACTGATACACTTATTGAGCATGTATTGCGCCATAGAAGGGAATAGTAAGTAAATTTAATAGAACGTGTTCCTGTTGAAGCGTATGGTGCCAGAGTTTTGGCATGCTTGCCAAAACTAATTTAACATGTGTATTCTTCAAATATGTCTAAAGTTAGCCATTTAAAATAAAAGTTACTTTAAACTAAAGTAA
>CM059190.1:99970876-100046620 GCA_030323885.1 Branchipolynoe longqiensis | reverse complement strand
CTTTTGTTGGTTTAAACACTGACTTTTGTTGATGTACATAAAACCCCAATTTAGTGAGTAATGCACATAAATCCAAAACTGCATTCACACAACCAATTTGTGTTGATGCTATAATAAAAGAATCATCTATGTATGGAAACATTATATGACCCTTCCTCGCCATTACCGAGAAAACAGGTTTAAGCAATTTAGTAAATAAACGTGGCGCACAAGCTAAGCCATTCGGCATACAGGTAAACTCATAGAGTTGGTTATCCCAAATAAATCGAAGAAATTTTCGGTATTGTTCCATTATGGGAAGCGTATAATATGCATCCTGTAAATCAACACTAGCCATCCACGCATCTGGTGTAATCAGATCTCGTGCCGTATCTAGAGAGAACATTTTAAAATGTCGATATTCCACCCTTTTATTAAGGATTGTTAAATCCAGGATCATTCGAACATCACCATTAGGCTTCGGTCTCGAGAAAATGTTTGAAATAAACTGTCCTGAACAGTGTGTCACTTTTTGTATAATTCCTTTCTCAAAGAATTTATGTACCTGTTTAGTTAGTGCGTCTCGTTCAACTGGTTGAATGTTATATGGAAAAGGTATTATACTTTGTACAGGAATTTGTGTAAAAGGAATTTGAACACCCCTAACTATTTCTATAATTTCTTGGTCACTAGTAATTTTGTGCCACTCAGAAATATGATTACTAATATTACCAGCCACAAAGTTGCTTACAGTTTGTGTGTTTTTAGAGGCTGCAGGGACTTGTAAAGTTTGTGTTTGGACCTCTACTTGGACCCGCCCCTGGGGAAAGGTCTCGACGAGTTGAACCCTCGGCCTATTGGCCGTGCGGTGTTGTCGGTCCAGCCTGGGCGAGCGCCCCGGCCCCGAAACCCTTGACCGAAGTTTGAACTCGGTCTGGTTCCTCTGGTGAACCGTCGTGGACGAAAATCCCCTCGTGACTTTTTGAAACGAGGAACTTCCTGTTTCTTCTTGCCATCCATGTTTTTGCCACTCTTGGCTGCAGTCTCTACCTCTTTATAGAGGTATTGTAGTTGACCGCCAAACATCTTGGTATTATCTAAAGGTTTCCCTTTAATCGGCTCTGGAGCAAGATAGAGCGTAAACTCCTTCCCCTCATTATCGGTAACCTTCTTAGAGCGAGCCACTTCTTTGCCAGCATCTGTGCAAACTGACTTGAAGACATTTTCATATCTTCGAAACGACAGGTAATTACCTGCCGCCGCTAGTACTGCAATGCCTTTGTCCATTGTCTTAGCCAAAGACGAGAACTTATTTTCACTCTGCATCCTATTAGCCACAGGAACAATAGCTGTTAGGGTAGCCAACACTGCCTTATGCACTGTGTGCAACACATCCTCAAACTTCTTACGGTCATCCGTCATATTGACATCCCGATCCATCTCTTTAATGATGGAGTTGGGAACACCCTTTATGCCTGTTAACTCATCTCCTAACTTGGAGATAACCTCCGCCGGTTTGAACGTGCGAAAATGACCATTCACGGTCTCGCGCATAAGCGTAGTGGTTTTAACCCGCTTAGCCTTTGGCTTCTCCACCTTCTTAGCCACTTTAGTGCCAATGTCCGCATAGACCCCTTCATATACGGTGTCTGAGTCTGATTCCGTAGAAGTAGACCCAGTGGACGACTCAGAAGAAGAATATTTCCTTTTCCTCTTCTTCTTTTTGGACTTAGTCTTCCGCTTTTTGCGCAAACCAGACTCTGCCCGCTCCTTGGTGAATTCATCACCCGAAGAAATCACCTGTTTCTTCTTCTTTCTCCGTTTAGGAGAAGGAGGAGGAGGAGCCTTAAGCTCCACCGCCGAGTCTGTGTCCAAGAAATCTTCAAATGAATCCTCTTGGACACTCGGCCTACGCCGCTTCCGAGACACAGGCGATTTGGCAGTCAAGATGTGGCTTTCCAATCTTGCAAAGCGAGCCTCCCAATCTGGAGGCGCAGGCACATCAGGCACTGCGTCCTCGTCCGGGTCGGAGAGGATATGCGCCCGGGGCTGTGTCGACGGCCCTGCCGACAACACGGGTGAGGAGTCGTACTCCTCGTCCACTCCACTCGGAACACGCCCCTCGGCTGCTGCTGCACCGCGCTTACTCCGCTTCGTGGCCATCGGGAACTGAAACAAACATTTTTGATCAGTCCCGGTATATATATATGTCACAATATGGTTGTTTCAAACTCATTTGGACATCTATTGGTGTTAAAGAACGTGTTTATACCGTTATAACACAGGCGTAATAAGCTAAATTTGTGCGTGGGTTGTGGGTCAAGCCCAAACCTTACGCGGGGTCGGGACCAGTGTATCGGCCCGCCCATCCCTCTGTTCCGCACACTTCTCCCACCTGTGACTACTACGTCAACAAGTTGGAGAAAATGCTACGAAACTCGGAGAAACGCCTGAAAAAGTTTTGTCTAGGGGAGTCTATAAAAGAAACCCAGGAGCATCTCCAACATTACTCTCTATTAGAGTACGAGAGAATTTCCACATGAGATATGGCGAAACCCACATCTCTACCCATAGTCACACGGTGACCCGGGTGTTGACATAACCGCTAATGACCGGTTTGGTTCCTTCGAGAAACCCACTCGAGTGTTCTATCCTTGGTTGTTTATAACCAAATAACTCGTCAAAATTGGACCAACGAAAGTCTAAACTTTCCATAATGATGCTCTAATGCATCATAATTAAGCTAACCCCAGTTTTTTGAATAATACTTACTGCGTATTTGCTTGTATGTAGACCTAATATTGCCGAGCAACCCCACGACACGATTTATCCAGTCGTGATTGTATATGCTAATTGCTGGTACCGGACGTGCTTACCTCTCCCTAGCCTGAGGCTAGCCTGAGGCTGTTTACCGAGGTAAAATATATATATATATATATATACACGCACGCACGCACGCACGCACGCACGCACGCACGCACGCACGCACGCACGCACACGCACACACAAACACACACACATACATGCATCGTATTACACTGCTCTAGACATGCGATATAGCATTTATTGTGCGTGCATGGATGAGACTTTCGGGGCAAAGGTTCTTTCAGGAACAAGGTTAAATGGGATCACGCGAATATTGGGGAAGTGGAGACGGCTAATAATAATACAAGTTGCTTATCATATGACCTAAGTGGACTGGCTGAATTGGCAAGAGTGCTAGTTGGTTTCCTATGCGAGAGGTTTTGGGTTTGAACACCGACCGAATCAAACGAATGACTTGCAAAATTTATATCATTGTCGCTACTTAGCCTGGATTGACATTAATATGATAGGGCAAGGACTGGTTAGCTCAGAATCAGGATAATGTGACTCAGTGGGATATCAGGTCATGGTGCTGGCGGCCTGTCCACGCAGTGGGACAGAACTATAAAATCACCATGAGTCCGCACTGTCACAAGTCGGTACCCGTACTGATATGACATTAGTTGTTGCCAGGATGTAAAACTCCAACAACTAACCAACTTAAGGCCGGCAGATATCAGCATAGCTAACTGATGCAAGAAAAATCCCATCGTTCAAAAACCTATTATCACCGAATGCGCAATCATCTCTTCTCAGGCTGTAGACATGGCAGGAAATGGGAGTGGGGGTGTGAACAGTTTGTTTTATTTAACGACGCCTCTAGAGTGCATTGATTTTTATCATCGGCTATTGGACGTCAAACATATGGTCATTCTTACATATTTCTTTGGAGGAAACCCGCTGCCGCCACATAGGCTACTCTTTCCAATAAGCAGCAAGCGGTCTTTTAAGTTTTATATGCACTTTCCGACAGACAGAACAGCACATACAACAACGGCCTTTGATGAAACAGTTGTGGACCACTGGTTGGAACGGAAGATAGCCCAAATTGCAAATGGGGTCCACTGAGCAGGATCGATCGGATGACCGACAGCTTCACAGGTGGACACTCTATCGCCTGAGCTGCGTCCCGCTCCGGGAACGGGTGTTGGGGTGGGTGTGGGTGGGTGTGGGTAGAGGTGGGTGTGGGGGTGGGGAGTGTCATGTGGTGTGGGTTACAGCTGCCGTGTGGACAGTACAGCGGCTCTGTCCCGCCGGTCGGTCACGTCTACTGCGTAGTTCAGCCACTCGACACCAGGTGGTGTGAAACACGACATCACGCCCTTTCCCTACGCCTCGAAGAGTGCGTGTGCGCACGCCCCGCACCCCTCTGAGGCCCTTCCGGTCACGTGGGCTGGCAATTCTATAGCGCTAGTGTGGCCCACAAAGAGATATAATATGCCATATAATAATTACAACCGGTCTCAGTTAGCTCCCGGGTGACAAGTTAAAGCTGCATTGTCCGATGAAAATATAACAATTTTCAAAACCAAAACAATTATCTATATTTGATTCTACATATCTAACTTAGATATGGCTACTGGTTCATTTTCAAACCCCAAACAATTATTTATATTTGATTCTATATATCTTACTTAGATACTGGTTTACTTATTCAGCTTTTTTTTTAAACTTCAAGATAAACAAATAATTAAAAGTTGTGGGTGTTTTCCTGGATAGGATCACCCCTCCTCCCCCGACCCCCAGCTGAGTTGGAAACTCGAGTTTTTGCTGAAATCAGCGATTTCGCTGAGAACTGGGATCCTTGATTTCACTGCAATTTAAATTAGAAACAAATGCATGGCAATAATCATACCAAGTGTTGGTTCCATGGTTTATCCGAAGGCATGCGGTGGATATAACTTACATAAGTGCAAACTACTTTAAGAATTTATAGGTTCTATAGTGAAGGATAGGGTTGGGAGCAGCACCGACCCCCATCTCCCTCTGGGTAAGCTGTAGCTGCGCGACTGCGCATGCTTGGTCTCAGAGTAAGTCCTTTCTGAGGGAACCAGCGGAAGGTTCTTCTGTTGAAATACGGTGGCACATGGAGGCGATCAACACTAGGAACCACATGGGGCGTAATCGATTAATCAACTCGGGTCACCCGAGCCACTTTTTGGCGCATGCGCACATCCTACAGACTCGGATCGAATAATTGAATACTCTTCTCCATGCTCGATGTGGACAAAATGGTAGCTTAATCCAAAACCTTTTTTCTTTTTTAATAACCGATATAACTACAGCAAAATAGAATTTAAATTATTTTATGATTGCATGGTTTAGTTATATTTCCATTTCATTTCATCTGTGTTATTACAAATAAAAAAACATGTAGGACTGGTACTTGTAGCTATTATCCTGCAGGATGGTACCAGCACAAATTTGACGTCATCGTTCCTAGCAAACCCCAGCCAAGAGGTGGGTTACTGGGGTCGGGTCGTTTTGCACACGGCAAGTGTTTTTGTCAACTCCACTCGTGGTGTTCGATTTGAAATTCTAGCAACTCGGATGACCCAAATCGCCTGGGTTGTGTTAATCGATTACGCCCAGAGATATAACTGACTAAGAAAACACAGAAACATGCCCAACTAGAATTACAAAACCATTTTTAATTGAGAAAAAAAAAAAGAATTAAAGAAAAAGAAAAGAAAAAAAGTGCATTTAATTGGTTTCTATTATTGCTTAATTAAAATATTGAAAGTAGATAAATTGCTCACTGAGCTACTCAGTGCACAGTTTGTTGTACTCACCGGACGGCGGGGGTGGGACACGAGTGTCACAAAGTGTCAACTCACCTGCAAGGTAAATGGCGAAGGACTCAGTTTCAAGAAAGCAGGTTATACAATAGATACAAAGATGAAACAGTTCCTAGAACCGCACCAAATGGGATGGATAGCCAAATGAGTTGAACGTCCGTCTCGCAATTTGGTAGATCGTGGGATTCGAAACGACGGGTTTGAATCCAACCTTGGTCGAGTCAAACCAATGGCTTCAAAATCGATACTAGCCAGGTGCTAGGCATTATTAAGATAGGGCAAGAACTGGTTGGCTCAGTATCAGGATAATGTGTTTGAGTGGGATATTCGTTAGTTGTTGGAGTTTTACATCCTGGCAACATCTAAGGTCATATCAGGGCAGGGTGGGATATCAGGTTATGGTAGCGTGCTCTCCCAGTACAACAGCCGTACTATAAAGTCGCCATGAGTGCGCACTATCAAAAGTCGATCCCAGTCCTGATATGACCTTAGCTATTGCCAGGACGTAAAACTCCAACAACCAACCAACCTTCCGGGTGCATGCGCATGCAGGTGGCGCTTTCAGCCAGGGTTGTGTTGCGACAGCCAATCAGCGGGCGGCCCGCGTGTCACGGGCCGCCCCCATCAGGCATTGCGTGTCACCCAGAGCGACTTGCATTGCTTGCTCCCACTCTGGTAGCAGGGCGTCGGCGGGAATATGGCCCGCCGGTGGAGCGTTTTCCCAAGAATACTGTCACCAATGCTATCAGGATTCATCAACCCCCAGACACCCCCTCCCGACAGCCCCGCCCCCCTCACCGCCATCCACCCATCATTCCTGGCTCATCTACTACCACTACGGCTAAACAATGAACAGCTGTGTTAAAGTTGCATAGTCCGATGGTTTTGAGTTTCTGTCATTTTCTGAGATAAACATATCAGGTTGATCGTTATAATCTACCTTACAATATAAGTTACATTGGATTGAAGTAACTTTGATTTTAAATGGCTAACTTTTCAGATATCTTAAGGGCAAATATGATAAATTAATGTTGGCAAGCATGCCAAAACTCTGACAACATAGGGTTCTGCAGTAACAGGTTCTCTTAAATTGTCTCAGTCTTCCTTTGCGTGTGGCGACAAAAGTTTAATAAGTGCATCAGTATCTCACTTAGCTACATAGAATAAAATCTAGATAATTGCTTTGGTTTTGAAGATGTGATGTTTTCATCGGACTATGCAGCTTTAAACCAAGTGTGAGAGCTGATTGGAGCACGGTACGACCTAATGCACAGTGAATGCTTATTGTTATACTCGTGCAGGTCTTGTGAGGTTGTCCTGATATGACCTTAGATGTTGCCAGGATGTCAAACCAACCAACCAACCTTGTGAGGTACTACGAGAGTGGCATATTGCAGCAAATGCTCCGGACACCAGTCGTGGTGGTTGTGGTGGGTGGTGTTGCTGGTGGTGGTGGGTGGTGGTGGACAGTCAGTGGTGGTGGTAGTGGTGGACACAATCCACCCCCTCCATCTCACTGCTGGTAACTATGCGGCTATAGTCAAATATCCGTAGGCGCGCCAATGGTTGGTTGGTTGTTGGAGTTTTACGTCCAGGCAACATTGGATGCGCCAATGTGCAACCGGCCTCATTCTGGTGTCGTTAATTGCAGCAAGAGTGGATGTGCCAATATGGCAGTACTGTCGTAGAATCCGGCATTCTTAGACATCCCGCAGCACAGATACCAGTATCCTCAGGGTATCTATCATCCAACACAGATTCACACATCTTGATGGTATTATCCTGACTTTGAAGCCAAACCAGTCTTTGCCCTATCCTAATAATGTCGAGAACATGGCTACGAAGCGACAAGTATAAATTCTTGAGTCATTGGTTTCACTCCGTGTTCAAACCCATTGGTTTGAATCGCACAATGTACCAAAACCTGAGATGGACGCTCAACTCATTCGGCCATTCCATCTGGTCAAAGCGCTCAGGACATCTTCCAAGATGGCTCACACTTGTAAAATATTCCGATATATGGCACTGGGGGGAATGCAAATGTTCTCTTGCTGATCGGTGTACATGACCAGGTGTATGTATGTATATATTTTTTTGTATGGGTTGGTGGTGCCTGAGTGGGATGTAAATAGACATAGTGGTGCTGGCAGGTCTGGGTGTGAGTGCACTCAGGGCCTACCCCTTCTGCTGGGATAGTGATCACCACACTCAACGGTCAAGGTTGGTGGTGGCCATGGGGGCCATACAGCTTGGTGGTGGTGGACAGACCACTGATATCCATGAGGACCAGGAATGCTGGAGCCCTATGGGTAGGGCCAAGAATGCTTGTTTTCCATTGGGGGAAAGGGGTGGGGGTGATACTCTACAATGAACCCATGTAACCATATAAATAATAAACCAGAGGGCTTGACTCTCTCTTCTTCTTTACACTTTATACTCTTCCTTTCTCTTTGTCTGCATTGGTTTCACCATAGCCTGACTACACAGCCACAGATTCGAGCATTAGCCTTTTTACACACTGAAACAGGCTCTCAGTAGTATCCTCATTTATCCATATCCTCAGGGCATCCCCCCATCCTCCTCCTCCTCCTCCACCCCCACCACCACCTGAACAATGGAGCAGCGCTTCACACACATTGGACATTGATGTCTGGCCAAGACTTGCTTACTTTGGCGGCTGCTGTCTTTGTACTGACCCCCCATCCCCACCCTTATCTGCAGGCGTGACCTTTAGGAGACCTGCCCGTGTCAGGTGTGGTTACCGTCAGGAGGTGGTGATGTTGGCGGCACCGTGTCAGTCTCGGTATCGTGATGTCACTTGACACGAGTGGACCGCCCACTCCAACAATGTCACGCGCCTGTCCAGCAGAATGGGAGCGGCCAGTTCTACCAGCACAGTTAATTCCCGTTATATCATGAATTGAATACAGGGTCCGTAAACATGTATTAGTTAACTTCTATGTTAGAGATACGAGACAAGGCACGGTTTGGATGAGAAGTTTCCCGGCTGGCACCTACGAAAAGGTCCTACCCATAACAAATTTGAACGATGAGTGGTGAGCAGCAGCGCGAAAGCGGTGTGTGTCTGTGCCGCTGTGCTCCCCAGGGCCGAATGGCTGCAGCCAGGTAATGAACTGTGGTAGGTTATGTAACATAGCTACTCCACTAAACAGGGTGGTAGGGAACAATATAAGAAAGCAGAAGATAACGTAGAAGTGAACAAGGTACATTAACTAGTACAGTTGGACACTCGTGTGACCAACATAACTATGAGTAGTGTGCTGACAACCATAGTGCACATTTGCATTTCCCAATAATTGATAGCTTATATCAGTTGTTCTTATGAGAGAATATGTATTATCCCGACCATGGATAATAGCAGTCTTCATCCTAAAATAATACTCGCATAATAAATTATGCAACACGAGAATATGGAATTCAAGGATATTTCAAGGTTTTTCAAGGCTATTTTTGTTATATAGGAATTCAAGACTATTTTCATTCGGATTTCAGAACAAATCAACGATGGCGAATGACGATTTCTGACTAATTTAGCTCAATGGGGACAGTTTACTGGAATTCAAGGCTTTTCAAGACTAATAGACCCCGCCAGTTAAGCTGGAAAGTACCCCACTAGAGTGGTTCCAGATTCTGCCGATAGATGTCACTAGCTTAATTGGTGGCGTGTGATACACCTGAAGAGAGTGGCGTTGAAATTACAGAAGAGAAATACAATATAGTTATCTTTTCTAGACATATATTACAAGGATAAGAGCTTGATGCCTGTTGCGATATGAATATCTGAATATAATCAACCATTTTTATTATTTTTCCAAGCATTCTTTACAGAGATATAGCATGTGAAATCATAGGCAGTCGGGGAATGTACCCAACAAGCGTGGTTCCAGATTTTGCTGACAGATGTCAGTAGCTTAACTTACCCAAAATAGGTTAAATTAAAAGCTTTTCCATGCTTGAAATGGGACAAATGAAGACTTTTTAAAGACTTTCCAGGCCTCGTTCAAACCCTGTGAATATATAGAATTCCAGAGATCCCCACCCTTTACTTATGAGCGGTGAATGCACATAATCTCCACCCAACAGCCATGAGGGCAGCGACATCCTTCCTTAAAAGCCATCCTGTCTACCCATCCACCAACATTTCCAATGTGTAGAAAGGCTGTCTATTTAACCAATTTGGTGAACACAAATGGGCTATATGATATATGGAGATGTTCTGTTTGTCGCTAACCTGGCACTGGGCATTACTAGGATAGGGAAAGGGATAGTCGAAAGAGGAAGAACAATTTCCCCCATTTATACAACAACTGTACACAAATAAATAAAATAAATAAAAGTGTTAATGTCTGTATAAAATCGAAGAAATATACGAATGAAATAAGTGAACTAATATAAGCTCTGCATGCTAAGAACCCGACACTGTTCATTATTTGAAGTGACAGTAGGGCAAGTAGGCCTGTACTCATCTCATCATGCCCGGTCATGAAGGGCACGGAGACGATGGGCATTAGTGGAGGAGGAGGAGGAGGAGCAGGGGGGACACAGGGGAGGGGGGAGCCAGGGGAGAGGAGGAGGGAGGAGAGGAGCAGGGGGAGGAGGAGGAGGAGGAGAGAGGAGAGGAGGAAGAGGAGATCCGGGAAGGAGGAGATGGGGAAAGGTTGGAGGGGAGGAGGGGGAGGAGGGGGAGGAGGAGAGGAGAGGGGGGGAGGGGAGAAGGAGAGGAGGGGAGGAGGACGGAGGAGGAAGGCAGGAGGAGGGGAGGGGAGGAGGGGGGGAGGGGAGGAGGGAGGCGGAGAGGAGAAGGGAAGAGGATGGATGAAGGCGCAGGGGGAGCGGGAGGAAGAAGAGAAGAGAGCGGAAGAAGAGGGGAAGGGAAGGGAGGAGGAAGAGGAGGAAGAAAGGGAAGAATAGGAGGAAGAAGGGGATGATGGGAGGAAGAAGGGGAGGAGGGGATGAAGAAAGAGAGGAGACAATGGGGAGGAGGGGAGGAGGGGAGGAGGGGAGGAGGAGGAGGGGGAGGATGGGGGAGGAGTATGGGAAGAAGAAGGGGGAGGATGGGGAGGAGAAGGACGATGGGGGAGGAGAAGGAGAGAGAGAGGAGGAGGAGGAGGAAGAGGGGGAGGTGAAGATGGTTAGGTATTCTATCTAGGCTAGGCGGTCTAATTGTTATGCCCATCGCTCTCGCATTTCTCTACAGGAAATTACTCCTGGAGTAAAACCCAAACCACTTAACAGCATCAGTCAGCCGGTTAAAAAAAAGAAGAAGTTGGCGTGTGTACTGCATTGGTTGTTGGAGGTTTACGTCCTGGCAACATCTAAGGTCATATCAGGACATGTACTGACTTGTGGCAGTGCACACTCATGGCGATTTTATATTATAGTGCTGCCCCACTGGGAAATCAGGCCGCCAGCACCAGGACCTGGTGACTCAGTCACATTATCCTGACACGGAGCCAACCAATCCCTACTCTATCCTATTAATACCGAGCGCCAGGCTAGGAAGCGACAAGTATCAATTTGATAAGTCATTGGTTTGACTCGACCAAACTCCCGATCTTCCTCACGCGAGGCCTGCGCTCTACCGATTCGGCCAGCGCGCCCGGTGATGTGTACTGGAGGTAGGCTGTGAGTTGTGTGGCAATAACAAGCAGGCGCTACGCCAGTCTATATCAGTACAGCTGGCCGTATCGATCCCACCACCTCTTTACACCCACAGTGCAATGGTGCGTGTAGCAAGTATGGGCGGTCAGGACAAGACTGCATGCATCAACAAAATGGCCTTGTTATCGGTAATTGATTATAGAATCGATATTAAATTACCTAGATGTGGTATACATATAACATATATATATTTATTATATATGTTTACTATATATATTGATTTATATATTATTTATTTACATATACATACATACTGGTGTGTTGATTATAATTGAAGTATTAATTAATGATAACTCGGCCTGTACTGTGTAATCAAAATGATCAAACCCACCACTTGGTGTGCTGGCTGTTCTCTTGGTTAAACAGTTGCTATATTATATGTATAAATGAATATATGAATGTGAAAGATGTGTGATGATGAGAGGGAGGAGGTAAGGCGATGGATGTCTTTGGACTGCTATCTATAGTCAGAATCACTGATACTTGTGTGCAGAGAATGAGGATGGGTTTCGCGATGGACAAAAATACACTTATGGCCAGCTTCGTTATCAACGATGCGCACACAATCTGCACAAATCGTGAATGCCTCACTATCCAACTATCTGTATCAAATATACTCACATTACCATACACCAGGTCTACACATATGGAAAGATATGGAATTCAAGGCCATTTTACAGCTTTTCAAGGATGTTTAACAAAAATAGGAATTCAAGACAATTTTCATTTGGATTTAGTCCGAAATCAACATTCAGAATGGCGATTTCGGAGTGGGAACAGTTTAATGGAATTCAAGGCGTTGCAGGATTAATTACCCAAAATAGGTTAAATTCAAGGCTTTTCGAGGTCTTGTAGGGATCCTGCATACCTTTCCTGTGGTTTATATAAGCTACGCATCTGATCTACAACAACAGGCAAAGTTGATAATGGCGATTCCTTACGGCGATTTAAAGTGATAAAGAAAACACACATATCAAACCGGAGCTTTTCTCGCCCATATTCAAATAAGGCCATTAAAGGATAGTCACTACCTGAGAGAGGGCCCCCCCCCCCCCCCCCATTTGTGTGTCATACATAGTGTATGATTGCCTGCACACATCACTCTTCATCGTGGTACTAACAAAACACCGGCTATATTCACCCGAAAGCTATATAGAGAGTGAGGCATACATGTGTGTATGTATGTATATAGAAAGTTTGTTTTATTTAACAACACCACTAGAGCACATTGGTTTTTTTATCATCGGCTATTGGACGTCAAACATAGGGTCATTCTGACATATTTCTTTGGAGGAAACCCGCTGCTGCCACCTTGGCTACTCTTTCTGATAAGCAGCAAGGGGTCTTTTATACGCGCTTTCCCACAGACAGGACAGCACATATCACAGCCTTTGATGAACCAGTTGTGTGTAGAACCTCTATATAAAGTTTGACAGACATGTTATCTCTATATAAAATACCCATCTTCAGTGACCCCTGTGATCAGCTAACCCCTGCCATATGCAAATACTCTTTCCATGTATAAAACTATTTTTGCGTCGGGTTGACTGTCCTTCCGACAACATGACAGATGCTATGATGTCAAGGCAGAAATGATCTGGATGTAGAGTTTTCCTTTGAAGATAGACCTGTATCTTTTGTCCATATATATATGTAGACATCCATAAAAAGAACAGTATTTCACACAGTAATAATTCTATAGTAACACCTCGATTATATGCAAAGGGAGAGACACACATACAAAGGGAGAAAGAAACAAACAAACAAACAAAGACAGAAACAAACAAACAAACAGAAGGAGAGAGAGAGTTGGTTTGTTGTTGGAGCTTTACATCCTGGCAACATCTAAGGTCATATCAGGATGGATACCGACTTGTGACAGTGCGCCCTCATGGCGACTTTATAGTGCTGCCCCACTGGGAGACGAACCAGTCCTTGCTCTATATTCTAATAATACCAAGCGCCTGGCTAGTAAGCAACAAGTATTAATTGTTTAAGTCATTGGTTTCACTCGACCGGGAATTGAACTCCCGACCTTCCGCTCAGGAGGCCTGCGTTCTACCGATTCGGCCACTGCGTTCGGTGAGAGAGAGAGTGAAGGGGGGAGAGAGACATAGGGAGCGGGAGAGGGAGAGGAAGAGGGAGAACGAGGGGGACAGAGGGAGAGCGGGAGAGGGAGAGAGAGGAGAGGAGAGAGGGGAAGAAAGCAGAGAGAGGATGGAGAGGAGAGGGAGAGAGGGAGAGTAGAGAGAGAAACACACAGGCGGAGTGTGTGTGTGCGTGTGTCAGGAGAGAGGGGAGAGAAAGCAGAGAAAGGATGGAGAGAAGAGGGAGAGATAGAGGAGGAGAGAGACGGAGAGAGAAAGAGGGAGAGGGAGAGAGAATGCGGCGGAGCGGAAGAGGGAGAGATAGATAAAAGAGACAGTGGAGAGAGGAGAGATAGGAGAGAAAGGAGAGAGAGGAGAGAAGGCAGAGAGAGGATGGAGAGGAGATGGAGAGGGGGAGATGGAGAGGGAGAGATAGATAGGGAGAGATAGAGAGGGAGAGAGAGGGGGAGAGGGGGGAGGAGAGAGAGAGACACACACAGGCGGAGTGTGTATGTCAGGGAGACAGGTGGCTTGTAACTATAAGTGCGTGTGCACCAACCAACACATCCTTCACCAATGTGAGGCTATATTTGACAAGAACTCACAGGAGCCCGCCGTCTAACCAAGCGCGCGGGCCCAACATTGTGGAGTGAGTGAATTAATAATGCAATATGGTAAAACTAGTCCCCGGCGCCGTGCCCGTACAATGCCGGCCCTCCCCGGTGCCGTCTTCGCATTATCACCGGGGCCCGGCCGCGTGTAATGCCATCGCTCTCCGACACAGTGGCCCCGCCCAAGCCAACCCCAGCCACGCCAAGCCGGATTTATCCTGTATAATAATTACACATGCCATTTCAACAAAGCACAGGGCCCCATTGACGCAGCCCGGGGGGGGGGGGGGATCGCGTACCGGTGTGTGTGTGTGTGAGTGTGTGTGTGAGAGTGAGTGTGTGAGTGTATGTGGGTGAGTGTGGGTGAGTGTGAGAGTGTATGTGGGTGAGTGAGTGTATGTGTGGGTGAGTGTGTGTGAGTGTGTGAGTGAGTGTGTGAATGTGTGTGAGTGAGTATGTGTGAGTGAGTATGTGTGAGTGTTTATGAGTGTGTGTGAGTGAGTGTGTGTGATTGTGAGTGAGTGAGTGGGTGTGTGACTGCGTATGTGTGTCAGTGTGTGTGAGTATGTGTGTGTCAGTGTGTGTGTGATTGTGAGTGTGTGTGTGTGTGTGAGTGTGTGTGAGTTCGTGTGAGTGAGTGGGTGAGTGTGTGTATGTGTGAGTGTGAGTTTGAGTGTGTGTGAGTGTGATTGTGCGTGAGTGCGTGTATGTGTGTGTGTATCCCGGCGAGTTGTTCGCACTGTAAAGGCCCTGTCACACTACGACGCTTCTCGCCGGCGACCCGTGTAGATTTTGGGCGATAATTAGTGAAATATCGAGACACGCTGGCAGCGCGTTATGAGCGCGTCGGTACACATCGGTACACTATCCTTGACGTTGACGATCGGCGGAGAACGCCAGCGCGCGTTATTGGTCGCCCAAGGTTTTAAGCATGTCAAAAAAAAGCCAACGACCGGCAGCGCGCACAAATATATGGGTAAGGACGTTAGGCTGACGTCGAGCTCCGTTGGACGCGCCGGAATAACGTTATGGGAAAGCTAGGCAGACGGCGCGCGCAAGGGCCGGTCGTCTCCACAGGTTGTGCCAAATCGTTGCTTTCTTGGTTTATGCCCTAGCAACATTTAAGGTTATATGAAGACGTCGCGCCAAACTTTTTTTTTTCCCCCCCAACACGTCGACACACGTTGGCGGCGCGCTACTAACACGCTACTCACACGCTGCACCAATGTCCAATTTCCCTATATTTCCCCTAAATCTTTAACGTTTCTCGACGCTTAAAATTTTATTTTCAACGCTGACGGGTCGCCGGGAGAAGCGTCGTAGTGACAGGGCCTTAAGGCACTCGCATCACTTTGATTATATGTACAGAAACCGGACGCAATGGCCGAATCGGTAGAGCGCAGGCCTCCCGTGCGGAAAGTCGGTAGTTCATATGGAGATACCAGACCGAATGGCCGAATGAGCTGAGCATTCGTCTACCGTCTTGGTAGATCGTGATTCGAACCCACGGGTTCGAACCCTGCTCGAGTTAAACCAATGACTTAATGATGTAATTAAATGTACATAACACACCAGTCCTGTGATTATATTACATACTATAATACTACACCAGTGGTGTGATTATATGTACATAATACACCAATGATGTAATTAACTGTACATAACACACCAGTCCTGTGATTATAATACATATTATAATAATACTACACCAGTGGTGTGATTATATATACAGAATACATCAATGATGTGATTATATGTAAAGAGTACACTCACTCGGGTGCTGGGGTTTGTGAATATATTTAGAGAATACAATGGGTGCAGTGGTGTGGTTTTTGTTGTTGTTTTTGGTCGGGAGGTTTCTTCTTCACTTATTTAGTTTGCTTTTGTGTGTTGGAGGTTTTAAAGTTGAATGCAGCTTTATAGTGTAGTGGTCTGCACTGACCTCTCAGGCAAGGAGCCGCATGGACAGGTAGGCGTGGGTAGTGTGTTGATATCAGGGAGCCTAGGTGGTGTAATGGTTAGCACACTGGCCCGAAATGCAAAGAGATGTGGGTTTGAGTCCCGCTCTAGGCGCAGTGTTTCCCATTTTCATCACCCCCACGACAATAGTAAAACACGCCCACATATTCGTCCATTCATACTGGCTTGATTCATCCTTGGTTTGTGTATCGTCGATTTGCACATGACACCATGTGCTCACCAGGCGCTATGACCAAATCGGTAGAACGCAGGCCCCGCATGCGAGAGATCGGGAATTGGGTTCCCGGTCGAGTCAAACCAATGACTTATAAAATTGATACTCGTCGCTTCCTAGCCTGGCGCCTGGCATTAATAGGATAGGGCAAAGACTCGTTAGCTCAGTGTCCGGGTGGCATATCGGGTCATGGTGTCGGCGGTCACCAAGTATCAATTGTATAATTCATTGGTTTGAGTCGACCGGGAACCGAACTGCCGACCTTCCGCACCCAAGGCCCACACCCTTACCGATTCGGCCACCGCGCCCTGTTTTCTATGGATAGGGTATAGATATAGATGATGTATATTGGCTGAGGATGGGTACCTTTGATATCACTACTGACAATATTTGTTAGTATACCTGCCTCCCCCTCCCCCCCCCCCCACACACAGCTGACATCTTGTCTGTATACACCTAACCCCAGTCTATACGAACTGTACTGAACCACCTAAGCCCACTATCATCTGTCTGGTATGACTGTATGGTATTGGAATATGCAACTTTCCAATGCCAGCCTCAACCTTGGTATATCTGATTCGCTGGCGAGTCAGTAATGGTAGAGGAATTAAAGTTCAGCGTCCGTATACATGTGAAGATATGGGATTCAAGGTTATTTCAAGGCTTTTCAAGGCTGTTTTTGATAGGAATTCAAGATTATTTTCGTTTGGATTTCAGGAAAAAACAACAATGGCGATTGACGATTTCGGACTAATTCAGATCAGTGGTGACAGTTTAATGGAATTCAAGGCTTTTCAAGACTAAATTACCGGAAATAGTTTAAATTCAAGGCTTTTCAAGGCCTTGAAATAAGGCAAATGAAGTTTCAAGACTTTTCAAGACTTTCCAGGCCCTGTACGGACCCTGAAAGTTCCATAGTCTGCTGGTCAAATCTAGATAAGGTTTTGGGTTTCCAATTTTTATGTTTTCATGAGACCATGCAGCTTTAAGCAGTCAGTGCCTGATATACAGTTTGAGGCGAAGATTGATGCATATTGCAGTCCCTCTGTGTAATGAAGCCATATATTTTATTATTACATGGCTCTAGCTTTCAAGCCACAACATGTTGTTTGTTGTTGTTGTTTATTGTTGTTTTACGTCCTAGTAACATCTAAGGTCATATCGGGTTGGGTGCCGACTTCTGACAGTATGCACTCATGGCGATTTTATAGTGCTGCCCCACTGGGAAATCATGCCGCCAGCACCATGACCCGATATCCCACCCAATCACATTACCCTGGCACGGGGCTAAACCAGTCCTTGCCTTATCCTATTAAAGCCGAGCACCCAGCTAGGAAGTGACAAGTATAAACTTTTAAGTCATTGGTTTGACTCGACCGGGAACCAAACTCGCAAACTCGTGATCTCCCACATAGGAGGCCCGCGCTTTACCGATTCGGCCACTGCGCCTGGTCAAACCACAGCAATTTTGATCCATATATGAGCTAAAATGGGGATGCATTTGAACAGGAAACCAGCCATATCAAAACACTAATAAAGTTATATGAGACTGCAGCAGTCCAATTTCAATGTTATCACACTGGAGAGGGAGCTAGGAGGATATTACAATGGCTACATCCATACAAGATGAATGTGTTTGTGGACACTATTTAGCCATTATGTATGAAATCAGAGAATTGTTAAGGGTGCATAGTCCGGTGAAGCATCAAATCTTCAAAATAAAAAATAACTATTTAGAATTGATTCTACATAACTAACTTAAATACTGATGCACTTATTAAGCATTTGTTGCCACATAGAAGGGGAATACTGAGTCAATTTAGTACAACGTGCTACCGCAGAAGCCTATGGTGTCAGAGTTTTGGTGTGCTTCCCCAAATGAATTTTCCATGTTTGCACTTCAAATATCTCAAAACTTAACCATTTACAAAAAGTCAACGTTACTTCAAATTAAAGTAAGGTTGATTATAACAATCAATTTGATATATTTATCTCAGAAAATAAGACAGACTCAAAACCATCGGACTATGCAACTTTAATGCAGTTTACCACTCCGGTCAAATACTACAGCGGTTTAATATCATTGACTTCAGTTTGGGTCAGGTTCAGCTACTGCAGTGTATGATGGGATACAGAGACCACCCTCCACGACCTCCCCCTCCCCCCACTGCGCCCCCATCGCCGCCACCACCATCGCCCCCACAATCACCGCCACCACCACTCCCTCCACGACATCCCCCTCCCCCCACTGCGCCCCCATCGCCGCCACCACCATCGCCCCCACAATCACCGCCACCACCACTCCTACTCCCACGCACACCCACCCACCCACCTCACCCCTCACTCCCAGTGACACGTAAAATGGTCCTACCCCGGATGACTGCCGCTGACCTTGGTCCAAGGTCACACCTCACGCTCCAGCGCCAGCCTGCTACGCCCAGTCTCCCGCATCCGTGGCGACACTCGATATTCAAATTTGGTTTTAAATGATATTCTCAACCACAACAGGGGCAAACTGTCCATCATGACAGGATGTTTTCTGCATACTGTAGATTGTTGTTGGGTTGGTGGGTTGTTGGAGTTGTATGTGCTGACAAGGTCTAAGGTTATAATCAGGACGCGTACTGACTTGTCACAGTGCGCCGCACTCATGGTGACTTAATAGTGCTGCCCCGCTGGGAGACCAGGTTGCCAGCACCATGACCTGATATCCCACTCAGTCACATTATCCTAACACCAAGCCAACAAGTCCTTGTCCTATCTTAATAATGCCGAGCGCCCAGATAGGAAGCAACAAGTATCAATGTTGCAATTTACTTGACTGGGCCAGGAATTGAACTCCCGACCTGCCGCATGGCAGGCCTGCGCTCTACCGATTCGGCCACGGCGTCCGGTGACCCATTGTTGTTGGGTAATTTGGTAATAATAACCAGACGCCAAAAGACTATATCATATAACATTGTCGTGGGGGTGATGAAAAGGGAACATATTGCGCCTAGAGCAGGAATTGAACCAACATATATTGCATCCCGGGCCAGTGTGCTAACCATTACACTACCTAGGCTGCCTGATGCCACCACTCTACTCACGCCTACCTGTCTATATGGCTCCTTGCCTGAGGGGTCAGTACAGACTACAACTACACAAACATATATATATGAATATATATATGAATATATAGTATATAGAGAGAGGGAGAAAGAGAGGGCTAGAGAGAGGGAGAGGGAGAGAGAGGGAGAGAGAGGGATAGAGAGAGGGAGAGGGAGAGAGAGGGAGGGAGAGAAAGAGGGAGGGAGAGAGGGGGAGGGAGGGAGATGGAGAGAGAGGGAGAGGGAGAGAGAGGGAGAGTGGGAGAGAGAGGGAGAGAGAACGAGAGAGGGGGAGAGAGGGGGGAGAGGGGGAGAGAGGGACAGAGAGGGAGAGGGGGAGAGGGAGAGAGGGAGAGAGGGGGGAGAGATAGAAAGGTTGTTGTTGTGAGGGAGCATATATTATTGCTTAATGTCAGCCATTTTCTATGCGCGTCAGGAGTAATCGATCCTGCGGGAGTGGCGTCGGCGAAAGAGGACATTGGCGTGTTTATTGAATTGAATTGAAACACACTTAACGTCGCATAGCTATGCGTTACTACCCAGTGCCACATTGATTGCGCCCCGAGGGGGAGCGCCAGACTACACTGTGGTGCAAGTCAATGTGAAATTCAAAGAGGGTAATATGTATACAAGGTGCTGAATATAAATAACCCACCAAATATGTTTAGTGTCGGTGTGTTATGGGCCTGTCACACTACGACGCTTCTCGCCGGCGACCCGTCAACGTGTGGTGTTTTTGGGCGATATTTGGTGAAATATCGAGACGCGCTGGGGGCGCGTTATGCGCGCGTCGGTACACGTCGGTACATTATCTTTGACGTTGATGGTCGGCGGACAACGTCGGCGCGCGTTATTGGTCGCTGAGCGTTTTGAACATGTCAAAAACTTCCAGCGACCGGCAACGCGCGGGAGTAAATGGGTAAGAACGCTAGGAGGAAGTTAGGCGCGCGTCGCGCTGCGTTGGACGCGCCGGAATAACGTTATGGGAACGCTAGGAAGACGGCGCGCGCGCGGGAGGGTCGTTGCTCACACGTTGCTGTGTGTGTGTCTCTGTGTGTGTCTCTGGGTGTGTCTGTGTGTGTCTGTGTGTGTGTCTCTGTGTGTGTCTCTGTCTGTGTCTCTGTGTCTGTCTCTGTATGTGTCTCTGTGTCTCTGTGTATGTCTCTGTATGTGTCTCTGTCTGTGTCTCTGTGTGTGTCTCTGTCTGTGTCTCTGTGTCTGTCTCTGTATGTGTCTCTGTGTGTCTCTGTGTGTGTCTCTGTCTGTGTCTCTGTGTCTGTCTCTGTATGTGTCTCTGTGTCTCTGTGTATGTCTCTGTATGTGTCTCTGTCTGTGTCTCTGTCTGTGTCTCTGTCTGTGTATCTGTTTGTGTCTCTGTCTGTGTCTCTGTATGTGTATTTGTATTTGTCTCTGTATGTGTCTGTGTATGTGTCTATGTTTGTGTATGTGTCTCTGTATGTGTATATGTATGTGTCTCTGTCTGTGTCTCTGCTGTGTCTCTGTCTGTGTATCTGTTTGTGTCTCTGTCTGTGTCTCTGTATGTGTATTTGCATTTGTCTCTGTATGTGTCTGTGTATGTGTCTATGTTTGTGTATGTGTCTCTGTATGTGTATATGTATGTGTCTCTGTCTGTGTCTCTGTCTGTGTCTCAGTATGTGTCTCTGTGTGTGTCTATGTATGTGGCTATGTGTGTGTCTCTGGGTCTGTGTGTGTGTCTCTGTGTCTCTGTGTGTCTGAGTCTGTGTGTGTGTCTCTGTGTCTGTGTGTGTGTCTCGGTGTCTCTGTGTGTCTGAGTCTCTGTGTGTGTCTCTGTGTCTCGGTGTGTGTCTTTGTGTCTCTGTGTGTCTGAGTCTCTGTGTGTGTCTCTGTGTCTCGGTGTGTGTCTCTGTGTATCTGTGTGTGTCTATGTGTGTCTATGTCTCTGTGTCTCAGAGAGAGAGAAACAGAGACAGAGACACAGACAGAGACACATACAGAGACACATACAGAGAGACATACAGAGACACACACACAGACACACACAGAGACACACACAGAGACACAGACAGAGACACATACACAGAGACACAGACAGAGACAGACACAGAGAGAGAGACACAGACAGAGACACAGACAGAGACACATACACAGAGACACAGACAGAGACAGACACAGAGAAACAGAGAGAGACACAGAGAGAGACACAGAGAGAGACACATACACACATACAGAGACACATACAGAGACACACACAGAGACACAGACAGAGACACAGACACAGCGCGCCGATATACGTTACCAAAACGTTGGCCGCGCGCTACCAACACGCTGTGGGAACGTCCAATTTCCCCATATTTCCCCTAAATCTTTAACATTTCTCGACGCGCAAGATAGTACTTTCAACGCTGACGGGTCGCCGAGAGAAGCGTTGTAGTGTGACAGGCCCATTACTGCATTGCACTGTTTTATTACGAGGCCGTGTACTGAAAGCACCGACCATGCCCACCTATCCATCCGCCATCTACTACCTACTCCCATCTTTTTTCTTGAAGATTTATACTGCCTATCACTGATAATTCTGAATAGACTTGTTTTCACCATTAGACAGTTTGTTGATAGAAAGCCAGAGTCTACACTTTTACTGACCCAAGGGATTTTTAACCTCCCACACCACATAGACATGGTATGAGAGCAACTGGTCTTTGATGACTCTGTAAGTTATACACAGCGGTGGAAATCCAAATTGGCAGAGGTGGGGGGCATGGGGAATCGAACCACCAACCTTCAGATTCGGAGGCCGACCTGGAAAAAAGTCAAGACACTCTAACCACTCTGGCACAGAGAACACCACAGTCCTCCCATGTTCTTGTTGTAAATATAGTTTATTCATTGAATTAAGTCCTTTGTCAGTGCCGTGGCACTGGTCTCCCAGCCATGTGACAATACATTAACCCCCTCCCCCCCCCTCCCCACACATCATTCAGAACGGATAAACCCGATGTTATGTATACATTTCAATTAATGTTGGGTTTCTTTTGGGGGTTCTCTTTTTAAAACAAACCAGACGGAGTGGCCCAATCTGCACAGCGCAGGATCCCGAGCTCGAAATCCTGGCGGAGTTAAACCAATGACTTCAAAATCTGATACTTGTCGCTACCTAGCCTGGTGCTTGGCATTACTAGGATAGGGCAAGGACTGGTTAGCTCAGCATCAGGATATTGTGGCTGAGTGCGATAACGGGTCATGGCACCGGTGGCCTGGCTTCCCAGTATGGCAGCACTAGAACATTGCCATGAGTGCGCACTGTCAAAAGTCGGTACCCATCCTGATATAACGATACATGTTGCTAGGATGCAAAACCACAAGAAACAAACATTTAAAATCAACAAAATGAAACTTGTATTCTACCAGACTCCTCAGCTCTGTGGAGGTGGGTGGTTGGTTGGTTGCTGGAGTTTTACATCCTGGAAACATCTACGGTCATATCAGGACAGGTAGCGACTTGTGACAGTGCACACTCATGGCGACTTCATCGTGGTGCCCCACTGGGAGACCAGACCACAAGCACCACAACCTGATATCCCACTCAGTCACATTATCCTGACACTAAGCCAACCAGTCCTTGCCCTATCCTAATAATGTTGAGCGCCTGGCTAGGAAGCGACAGGTATAAAATTGTAAGTCATCGGTTTGACTCGACCAGGTTCGAATTGCGTGATCTACCAAAAAGGGAGACGGATGCTCAACTCATTCGGCCATCCCCCATCTAGTGGAGGTGGGTGGAATATTGGCTGTCTGCATAAAGAACTGACACTGCCAGAACCGACAAAGGCGTGACAGGTGGTAGTGCGGAAACCACTGTAAAAACACCGTGATAGTCATTGCAGATTCAAAACGGCACCCACGCAGTGTGCGATAAGCTCCAGTGTGCCTGTGTGCCTGTGTGCCTGTGCGCCTATGTGTCTGTGTGCGTGTGTCTATGTGCCTGACAAGCTTCGTGTCCCCCGGTCCCTCAGAGCTGTCACACACTGACGGCTCAGACGTCTTGGAGGTTATACCAACGGCCACCCATTGCAGTTGTACCAATTCTTCTCTTTCACACAAAATTAAAATTAATTATTTTAAAGTATTTTTTTCCCTTAAAGTGAAATAGTGCGATGGTTTTGAGTTTCTGGCATTTACTGAGATAAATATGTTAGGTTGATCGTTATAATACACTTTACTTCAATTTAAAGTAACTTCTGCTTAAAGCTGCATAGTCCGATGAAGTATCCGATTTTCAAAACCAAAACAATTATCTAGATTTGATTCTACATATCTAACTTAGGTACTGGTGCACTTATTAAGCATGTTTTGCCGCATAGAAGGGCCATAATAGGTCAACTTAATAGAACATGTTACTCTTGAAGCCTATGGCGTCAGACTTTTGGCGTGCTTGCCAAAACTGACGTTCCATGTTTGCACTTTAAATATCTAAAAGGTTTACCCTTTAAAATAAATGTAACTTTAAACTAATGTAAAGTAGATGATAGTGATCAATCTAATATATTTATCTAAAAAAAAATTACAGAAAGTCAAAACCATCGGACTATGCAACTTTAAATTGTCTAGCTTTGGAGATATTTGAAGTAGAAGGGTACTGAATTAATCTTGGCAAGCACAACAAAATTGTGACACCAATGCCTTCTGCAATAACAGGTTTTATTAAAATGCCTCAGTATTTCCTTCTATGTGGCGACAAACTGTCTAATAAGTGCACCAATATCTAACTTAGATATGTAGAATCAAATCTAGCCGGTTGTTTTGGTTTGTTAAATTTGAGGTTTTCATCGGATTATGCAGTTTAAACTGGATGGAACTTCCAAATTAAAGTCTCCACTCAAGTCTTACCTAGTTTCGTCTAGTCTCAAATATAGGGCATACTATTACGAAGCCCTTGAAATCTTCCATGTCAGCAGACATTACAACAGGAACATTATGGTTGGGTTGGTACTTTAAAAAGAAATATATTAAAAGTTTGATACCATATTTACAACGGAAAAATAATATTTATACACAGCATGAAAAATCAAAACAAAATACAAATAAACTAATAAACTAAAAGATAAGAAAGTGTCCCGATAACAAATGTGACATGATATTAATGCGATATTATTATTGACTTGATTGATATAGAAATGTTAATTGTGATTATTGATGATATAAAATATAGTGTTATTATTATTGAACAGCATTGTGCTACGTCACGTATGAATATATTCATACTATTGCAGAACTTCACTTACATGTCGGACGTTGTTACCGGTTACTCACAGCTGCATTGAGTAGAGCTCGGCAAGAAAGCCTGTCTGTCATGAAAATAAAGTTGTGTTATTCCCAATCATGCTTCCTACTTCTCTGTTCCCCGGGCTGCAATGACGCGCACAATAATATAATTCGCAACGGGAATAGTGTCCCAGAACTTGCCCGGTCGCAAGTAGCTCATGTGTTGCAAATAACAGCGTCTCCAATTTTAAAAAGAAGGAGGTGGGAAAAAAAACCAATTGTGCAAAGACTGCAGTCGGTGCAGTGTAAGGATTTTCACTGTGGACATGTGAACGGTTGAGAGATGGCCCCCGACAATGTCTGCTGAGGTTTGTTTTACAACCAACTAACCGTTCTAACTCTGCTATGGAAACTGGGTGCAGTGGCCGAATCCGTAAAGTGCAGGCCCTCCCGTTAGTTCCAATTCCCGGACGAGTCAAACCAATGACTTACCAAATTTATACTTGTCGCTTCCTAGCCTGGCACTCGGCATTATTAGGATATGGCAAGGACTGGTTCGCTCAGTGTCAGGCTAATGTGATTGGGTGGGATGTCGGGTTATGGTACTGGCAGCCTGATTTCCCAGTGAGGCAGCACTATAAAGTCACCATGAGTGTCGACTGTCATAAGTCGGTACCTTTCCTGATGTGACCTTAGATGTTGCCAGGATGTAAAACTAACAAACAAACAAAATGGTATATATATGTATATATACCAAGGTATATACTAAGTATATGCGGATGTAGGAATCGCATGGTGCTGCCCCCTCCCGCCGGTTCGACGAACCCGCTGGGAGGGGTTTGGCTATTCCACCAGCCTACCCACCTGTGATATATACCCCACTGGTTCCACCTGCTGTTCACTCTGCTACTGCTTGAAAGCCCATACACACCTGTGCTATTTATTTTTATTTTTATTTTATTGATATTGATATTTCTTTTCTACCTTATATTTCGGTAGGGCATTTGTAGCCCAGGCAGATACTACCACATTGACTTCAGTAATACAAACTGTATCCACCACACTGCCTTCGGCTTAATGCGTACTTACATATACATATTTTATAGTAAGAATAGCTGACAAAAGAACTGATGTATATGGATTCATAATACAATAGTGGGCACAAAGGTTCTGTTCACGGAAAGCTAGTCGAAACCTTTCACAGCGCATTGTGCAAACAACAAAAGAACAAGCCAACATTAATTTGCATCATTCAGATGCAAATTCAGTATTTTATAATCAACGAAGTGATGAAGACGAAAAGCACCATACAAATGGGAATATAAATATATAAAAATAAGTGCTAAAACATAACTTTATCAAGAATCTTTGTCAATGACAAAATAAAATACACACAAATCAGTTCTCTGTCCGATAGCGTGCCAAAGGAACAGGATGAGTGACTCCGCACTGAATAAACAAAGCTGTCTTTCAATTTAGCCAGATGAAAACAATATATATATGCACACACCAGCAGGATGTATGCGTGATCACTTTTCTTCTTCCCTCAGCCCTTCTTTTTAAAACACTTCGTTTTACATCTCTCATTAAAGTTGCAGAGTCCGATGGTTTTGAGTTTCTGACATTTTTCTGAGATAAGTATATTAAATTGATTATTATAATCTACCTTACTTTTAGTTTGAAGTAACTTTTAATTGAAATGGTTACCGTTTGAGATATTTGAAATTCAAATATGTGAAAATAATTTTGGCAAGCCCGCCAAAACTCTGATACCATAGGCTTCTGCAGTAACAAGTTCTATTAAATCAACTCAGCGTTCCCTTCTATGTGGCAACATATACTTAATAAGTGCATCAGTATATAAGTTAGATATGTAGAATCAGATCTAGATAATTGTTTTGATTTTGAAAACTTGACGCTTAATCAGACTATGCAGCTTTAATGAAGATGAAATCGACAGTATAAAGAATCGGTGTGCACTTACAAACTGGGATTGACCAGACGGGATGGCCGAATGGATTGAGCGCCCGTCGCCCGTTTTGGTAGATCGTGGGATTCGAACCAACGGGTTGGAATCCTGGTCGAGTCAAATCAATTTCCTAAATATTGATACTTGTCGCTTCCTAGCCAGACGCATGATTTTCCAATGGGGCAGCGGTACAATGTGGACATGAGTGTAAACTGGCAAAAGTCAGTACCCGTCCTGATATGACCTCAGATGCTGCAGGACCTAAAACTCCAACAACTACCCAACCAACCAATCTTCCCTCGGCCCTTCTTTTTAAAAGCTTCCTTTTACATCTCTCTTTCATGAAAGAAAAGGAAATCAACAGTAGAAAGGTGTACACAATTTTTAGATCCTCTGTGGTGCATTTTGGACAAAATAATCCGTAAGATTTATATAATTTTGGAAAATGAAAGACTGGAAGATCGGCATGAGGTGATTGATGATGGGGAAATAAAACATTGTACACCTTATGGCGAAACCGTAAGGGTTGGCAACCCTGTTGAAGAATTATGGCTGGCCGTCGCAGTTACTCCTCTTATACTCACTACTATCAGGAGGATCCTGGCAACTGTCTGCCAGTCTCCCCCCACTAAATACCCTGTGGTTTGACACTGTGATGGTGGTCAGTCCCAGTTGAGTCACAGCGGCGACGGCGGGGTGCGGGGGGCGCAGCACCTGGACTCGGGCAGGGACAGATTGCTAGTACGTAAGAAGCGTGACAGCTTCTTGTAAGCGTCAGCTTGACGTTCATGCAAAATGCGTGAGAGCCTGACGCGGCCTCCCCATAACGAGGCCCCCCGGGGCACGCGCCCACTAAGCGTACAATCAATTATGCACGCCATCAGAAGCCACCATTTTATACCCGGAATTTCGCACACTTTTATACGAAGGGGGTGGGGGGTCGGAGGGTGGGAGGGGAGGGGAAGGAAGTGGGATCGTCTTGCTGTCACTGTCAGTCACTTCATTGTGGTGGTGGTGGTGATGGTGTGTGGTGGTGTGTGGTGGTGGTGTGTGGTGGTGGTGGTAGTGGTGGTGGTGGTAGTGGTGCTGGTGGTAGTGGTGGTGGTGGTGATGGTAGTGGTGGTGAGGGTGGTGTTGGTGTTGGTGGTGGTAGTGGTGGTAGTGGTGGTGGTGATGGGGATGGTGGTGTTGGTGGTGTTGGTAGTGGTGGTGGTGGTAGTGGTGGTGGTGCTGGTGGGGCTGGTGATCGTGGTCATGGTGGTGGTGGTAGTGGTGTTGGTAGTGATGGTGGTGGTGGTGGTGGTGGTGGTAGTGGTGGTGGTGGTGGTGGTAGTGGTGATGATGGTAGTGGTGGTCATGGTGGTAGTGGTGGTGGTGGCGATGGTGGTGGTGGTGGTGGTGGTGGTGGCGGTGATGGGGGTGGTGGTAGTAGTGATGGTGGTGGGGATGGTAGGGGCGGTGGTAGTGGTGGTGGCAGCGATATGAAAAAGGTGGAGGTGAAGGTGGAGGTGGAGGCGACGATATAAGAAAGTTGGTGGTGGTGAAGATGCACAAGGCACTGGTGGTAGTGTTTTTGTTGTTGATTGCAGTGGTTTTGATTTCTGCGCAAAAGCAGTCACGATTGTATACATACAATCTTGTAGATCTGTCATAACTAGTGTGCATGTATGTAAACCTTATAAGCCGGGGGAGGGCGGGCCAATAGGCCGGGGGAGGGCGGGGAGACGTTGGTGAGGTTTGTTGACATTCACATGTAGCGGCCCCCTGCACTCATGAGGACAGACTTGGCTACATTTTCAATGTTTAACCGTCAATGGTTAATAAAAATATAATTGAATTTAACAAATGTAACCCCATTAAAAAAGTTGCCTGAATTTGGTAATTTAATATCTTGGGAAAGCCCAGTTGTGATTCCCATATATTTCCAATACAACAGTTATTAAAATACATTGATGATATATATGCCATATCCCATAGTACATACAGGCTTTACAGTAAGTGATGGCAAATTTATTTCAATATGCAAACAAAAATTGTATTGCGTGACACCGAATCTTGCCAAACCGGATATCCCAGCCAATTTATTATAGTGAGAATAACTGTCAAAGGAACTCATGTATATGCATTAATAATAAAATAGCAGGCATAACGGTTCTGTTCACAGAAAGCTAGAGCAAACCTTTTACAGTGCATTGTGCAAACAACAAAAGAATATACTGCCATTAATCTGCGGCATTCAGATTCTAAATTCAGTATTTTATCGTCAACAAACTGATGGGAGAAGAAAATAACTGTACAAATGCTTGTTTGTTGTTTTACGTCCCAGCAACATATAAGGTCATATCAGAATGGGGGCCGTACAAATGTGAATATAAAATAGGTGTTAAAAGCAAAACTTTATCAAGAATTACAAAATAATAATGAACCCAGTTCTTTGTGTTGCAGCGTACCAACAGATTAGGATGAGATATAGTCAAGTTTTGTAAGTTTCAATTTGGCCAGATGAAAATATTTATTTCTCATGTCCTGCCACTAGGGGGCAGCATCGCTGTGGAGCGATGGCTAACCATCAAGTGATACTAAAAAAGAAACTAAAGCAAAGATTTCATATACGAGGATACGGTATGTAAATGCAAATACGATAAAAAATGGAAAAACATGTAAACACACGGTGGTGCTTCCATATGTCCGGTTGCGAATGCGAGTGAGAATGCAAATATGATTGTGTGGACGGCAAAGTGGATCGAGCGGTGCGAATGCATTTTTGTCGCATTCGCATTCCGCATATATGGAATCTTAGCTGTAGATGGATCAGCGGGTGTGGATTCCTATATACTGCAGGGTAGTGGCGCGCGAACGTGAAATGAGATACATTAGCCCCAAGGAAAACATGTCTAATTTCCCACTCTGTCCATACTACTACTTCCACAACAATTCGACAACCACTTTCATCGAAGGCTACTAACTAAGCAGTTGTATAACAAAGCCTTCGCAGAGGATGCTGACACAGCTCTAAATGTAACCTTCTCTTTCTCTCACTTTCTCTCACTATTATCTAATATATATATTTATATATATATTTATATGCATATATAATGTATAACGCATTATGCAAGTATAAAGGCGTGGAAGGAAATTATTGCTATTATATTATATTTTATTATTCTGTACTATGCCTCCTTGACTCCACCCATGTGACTGGTGGCGCCGCCACTGGGCTTCCTCGTCACTAACGGACGCACCACATTGTCAGTCGTACCGGAGGATTTATATATATATAATACACATATACATAGTGGATATATATGCCTAGTCTCCGGTCACATGTGTATATATGAAGATACACAAAATACAAATAGACCCACATGCATGTGTTCATTGATACACGCATGCATGCATGCATACATTCATAGACATAATTACACACATGAACGCACCAACACACAAACATGCATTCATACAACACAGCCATACATACAGGCACACAAACATACATGCATTCATATATACATGCATACATACACACATTCACAAAAACATACATGATACATACACACATACATACATGGTTGGTTGTTGAAATTTTACGTCATGGCAACATCTAAGGTCATATGAATATGCGTACTGACTTGTGACAGTGCACACTCATAGGGACTTTATAGTGCTGCCCCACTGGCAGACAAGACTGCCAGCACCATGACCCAATATCCCACACAGTCACATTATCCTGACACTGAGCCAACTGGTCTTTGCCCTATCCTATTAATGCTGAGCGCCAAGCTAGGAAGGGACAAGTATAAATTTTGTAAGTCATTTATTTGACTCGACCAGGAATCAAACTCTCAAATTTGCGCATGGGAAGCCTGCGCTCTACCGATTCGGCCACCATGTCTGGCCACATACATGATACATACATACATGATACATACATTCACACACACACATGCACACATACATACATTCCCACATACATACATTCCCACATACATACATTCCCACATACATACATGCATGCATACATTCACACATACATACATTCACTCATACATACACACATACATACACACATACATACACTCACACATACACACATACATACATGACGTATACACTATTATTTTGCTTACAGTCGACCCTGCAGTGAGTCTTGCCGGGACCAGAACGCTAGTTTAGAACCACGATGATTCGCTAACAAAACGCCCCCTCGGCTCCATGGCTAACTGCAGGCTGGATGGCGTTTGTTGACACGAGGCGCTGGCCGCCATAGGTTATCAGTGCAGGGCCCGGATTACAATCGGACCCGCCCCCTGGAGGAGCCGGCAATAAGCAGTGATGCCTCGGGGATGCAGCCACTATTTGTTGTTTTTTGTTGTTGTAGACATAGTTTATTCATTGAATAAAGTCTTTTGTCAGCGCCGTTGCACTGGTCTTCCAGCCATGTGACATTACAGTTATTTACAATATATGTGTATCTAATCTGATATTGTCATCAGCAGCTAGCTCGAGTCAGCTGAAATAACATTATTAATCATTCCAAGACTTACAAATGGCATAGTTTGACAATTCACCTATAAGATAGTAGTTATATGTTGTATATATACATATTTAGATACGTACATGTGTATTGTTTAGCCCGTTACATTACGGAGTGGTTAGGTGCACAGTTTCCCTTCACAGGTTTGTATGCCTACTGTGCGGTGAATTGCATAATTATCATGTTGTTGGAGATGGGATTTTGAGATGGAGTGTTAGTAGAATGGTTTGTTTATTCTGTTAGATGGAGTGTGGTTAGCTTGTATGGTTATGCTTAAAAAGGTTAATTACTTGGGGGGGGGGGGTGTTTTTGACTACATGAAGTAGTTTGAGTAAGTAGGTTGTTAGTAATGATGGGATAAACTATGCTTGGAGGATTGTACATTCCAGTCATTTAGTAGTCTAGTACATTCTTTATTAGTGTCTATTTTTATAGCAATACTACCAGACTGATATGCATTTTCTGGAGTTTCTGGGCAAATAATTTGTAAGGTGGATAACTTGGTTTGTTGGCAGCAGGTAAGGGAGCGTGGTGTGGTGGGGGAGTGGGTGGCCATTGGTGCTTATAATATGTAGATAATTAAACATGGCGACCTCATCACTAGGCCTGTAGAAGGATCTGATTCGCTTGGTGAATTCTTAACAGGTTCTCAAGACTCACTGCAGGGTCGACTCACTGCAGGGTCGACTGTAAGCAAGAATTCTAGTTGTGTTTGTGCATGTCTAATTCTGACTGGGAGTTCATTCCATAATTTACTGCCTTTGTAGATAGGGGCTCTTGTCAGTCTATTTGTGAGTGGTTTAGGAACTTTGAGGAGTGTAGCATCCCCCTGCCTGGTAACTCTGGTAGTATGGTCTATGTAGTTTTCATCCTTGGCTCTGATAAACATAAGAGATAGCAGATGTGCATCTCTCCTTTGGCTCAGGTATGTAATATTAGATCTAGCGGGCATTTCACATACATGTGAGAGAACTTTACCCCTATATACTGTTCTAAGAACCCGGTTTTGGGTTCTCTGTAATTTATTTTCTTGTTAAAATGCCATAGACTAGATCATTATAATTTATTATTGGCAGTACAGTTCCTTATGCACTTTGAGCGCTGCGTTCTCACTCACGTAACATCTTATTTTTCTGAAGGTTGTCATTCTCATACCTAGAATTTGGTTCGGCCTCGACAGTTGCTGGTTCGCATTCAGTGTAGAGTCAAGTGTGGTTCCTAAGTATTTGCATGAGTTCACTTCTCTTAGCACTGCTCTATTTTTTGTGCTTGAGATTTTCTAGATTTTGTTCCAAATATCACATATTCAGATGTTTGTGTGTTTAAGGTAAGTTTGTTATCAGTACACCAAATATTGACCTTTCTTAACACCTTGTTTACTATAGTACCTGCCAGAATAATGTTTTTATTGTGTTCTGTGAGGACAGCATCAACTGCAAAAAGTGTGGAATTTGCACTGGCTGAGAGTAATGGTAGGTCATTAATAAATATCAGAAAGAGGAGTGATCCCAAAGTGGAACCTTGGCGCACTCCTGTTCTGACAGTTCTAGAGGAGGATTCTGTATTATTAATTGTTGTGACTTGTCTGCTATTCAGGTAGTTGGATATGAACCTACATGATCTTTTTCCTAGTCCAGCTATTTTGATTTTACATAGCAGGATTTTGTGGTCAATTGTATCAAAAGCTTTCTTGAAAACAAGAAAAACAGATATTGTAAGCTCACCCCTGTCTGTGTTAATCAACAATTTATCTATTAATGAGGCAAGAGCCTTAGTCGTTAAACTTTCTTTTCTGAAGCCATTTTGTTGGGTGGCTAGTGTCCTCAGGAAATGTTTTTATTCGGTCGTGAATTATCTGTTCAATTATTTGGCCAGGGAGAGGTAGTATGGATATTGGTTGCAGTTCATTACAGGACTTTGCGTTACTTACCTTGGGTATAGGGGTAACTGTTGATCTTTTCCATTTTTCTTGGAAAATTCCAGGAGTAATGATGAGGTTGTATAGGTATGTAAATTCATCTATTAAAGCCGTAAGGGTGCCCTTGATAAAGGTTGAACTGGGGCCGCACTTCACTAACACTTCACTAACAAATCACACGCAACTACTTCCACGGTCCGTAGACATGTGAAGATATGGAATTGAAGGCTATTTCATTCAAGGCTATTTTTGATAGGAATTGAAGGCTACTTCAAGGCTTTTCAAGGCTGTTTTTTATAGGAATTGAAGGCTATTTCAAGGCTTTTCACAGCTGTTTTTGATAGGAATTGAAGGCTATTTCAAGGCTTTTCTATGTGGTTTTGATAGGAATTCAAGTCGATTTTTATTTGGATTTCGGGGGAAAAAAACAAAACAATGGCAAATGGCAATTTCTGAGTAATTTAGATCAATGGGGAAAGTTTAATGGAATTCAAGGCTTTTCGAGTCTAATTACCGTCAATAGGTTGAATTCAAGGCTTTTCAAAACCGTGAAATGGGGCAAATGAAGTTCAAGACTTTTCAAGACTTTCCAGGCCCCGTACGGACCCTGCACTCGTCGTAAGCTGCGTCGACACACGGGTTGTCATTCGGAGTCAGAACCAACTGTCTTGGTACATTTCTATACAGTCAGGGTTCAGTATAAAGCTAAGATTCCATATATGCGGTATGCGGCATGTCATTCGCATTTGTATTTGCACCGATCGGTCCATTGAGCGATCCACTTTGCCACATTTGCATCCAGATCCGGACATATGGAAGCACAACCATGCGCTTACATGCGCATTCGCATTCCGCATACTGCAGATATGGAATCTTAGCTTAATGCGTGCTTACATGAGTAAACACACCCATGGTGGGCCTGGCGTTGGCGGTGTCTTTAAGCTTTGCAGCACACACACTTTGGGATGGGTACAAGCCCAGAAAGTGCACACACACACACACACGCACACACACGCACACACACACGCACACACACACACGCGCGCACATACACACACAGGCCCCCAATACTACTCAGGGTACCCCGATCTTTGTTGGAGTACCAGGATCTTCTCGCTTCACAAAACAAACCATTTGGAATTGCCTTCAGCGGGGAGGAGGCTGCGATAGGCCGGGGAAGGGCGGACTGGGAGGGCGGGCCAATAGGCCGGGGAGGGCGGGCCAAAAGGCCGGGGGAGGGCGGGGAGACGTCGGTGGGGTTTGTTGGGCGTGGTGATGGATACATGGATTTTACATCTCGTGCAAACACCCCTCCCTCCCCCTCCCCCTCCCCCTCCTCATCCCATATCCTCTCCCTGCCTCCCTCCTCCGTCCCCAGGCCCCCTGCACATGTACCCTCAAATTGTTGGGATAATTTCTTGTTGAAGGTTCTTCAAGGAACCAGAGACAACAAAGCCAGCATTAATAATCAGTTAGACCATTAGTATACAGTAGTAATCATAGCGGTGTTTATAGTTGAGAAATTGATGTGGAAGAATAGCGGTGCAGTGCGGTGTAGTGTCGTTTGGGTGGTGTGGTGTGGCGTGGGCGTGTGGGCGTGTGGTGCGGTGTGGTGTAGCGTCATGTGGTGTAGCGGGGTGTGGTGTAGCGGGGTGTGGTGTAGTATAGTGTGGATGGTGTGGTGCAGTGCGGTGTAGCCACACACTTGCATTGTGGTTGGTCGGTTGTTGGAGTTTTACATCCTGGCAACATCTAAGGTAATATCATTACGGGCACTGACTTGTGAAAGCGCACACTCAATGAATACCAGGAGGCTAAGACCATGACTCGATATCCCACTCAGTCACATTATCCTAACACTGAGACAACCAGTCCTTGCCCTAATAATACCGGGCGCCTGGCTAGGAAACGACAAGTATCAATTTTTAAGTCATTGGTTTCACTTGACCAGGGTTCGAACAAGGGGCTTCGAATCCCACGATCTACCATAACGGGAGACGGACACTCAACTCATTCGGCCCGTCTGGTTCTTTGCAGTGTGTGTACACCCATGGTGATTCGACAGGTCTAACAGAACTAACCGCTTTCTATTGAACAAACTAGATTAGAATGCGCTAACAATTGAAACCCTCACAATTACCAGATAGATGATCTCAGAATGAATTTGTTTGTTGTTGTTTTACGTCCTAGCAACATCTAAGGTCATATCAGTGGGTGGTGGGTGACGGCGCGGAGTGTGGGGGCGGACCGTGACAATCACATCACGTGGTGTGAGAAGCTGCTCTGAGCTGCTCGGCGCCGTGCTGGTTAATGGTCCGTATGACGCGCTTTCTGCGTCAGATTCAGTTCTACTAAAGAAACTGGCTCAAAAGAGTCAAGTCAGCCCCCATACGGGGAGGGGGGGGGGGGGGGGAGGGAGAGAAGGCGCAAGGAGGAATCTATGTTTTCTGATATATGTAATTGTAGACACAAGTCATGTTCATTGAACTGTACATAAAAGTGTGCCCCTAGGGTTTGTTGTAATTATTGTTGTTAATTGTTATTGTTGTTGCTGGTGCTTTGTTGTATTTCCATCCACACAGGGAGCGGGACGTAGCTCAGGGGCTAGTGTCCACCTGTGAAGGTGTAGTTCATCTACTCGATCCTGCTCAATCGACACATTTGCAGTTTGGGCTATTTTCCGTTCTAACCAGTGGTCCACAACTGGTTCATCGAAGGCTGTGGTATGTGCTGTCCTCTCTGATGGAAAAGTGAAAATAAAAGACCCCTTGGGGCTTATCGGAAAGAGTAGCAGATGTGGCACCAGTGGGTTTCCTCTAAAGAAATATGTCAGAATGACCATATGTTTGATGTCCAATAGCTGATGATAAAAATCAATGTGCTCTAGAGGCGTCGTTAAATAAAACACAATACACACATGGGCTCAGGTTTGCTACTGCAAGAACTCAAGCGCTTTCTTGATATGACCTTAGATGTTGCTAGGAAGTAAAACAACAAACAAAATAATTCTGCCTGGTTAAATGCCCAGTGCTGCTCTAGAGCTGCTGTGTTCGCCGGCTTTAAGTGTAGCGCACCGGACAAACTGTACAAACCCTGAACCAGCTTCATTCACATGCCGACTATATGTGTGTATGCATTTGATTGATTGATTGATTGGTGGTTTCTTTACGCCATGTCGGCAGCATAGGCCATATTCACGGCGAGAATTGTTTGTTTTTTATTCAACCATCGCTTTTACAGAATGCAAAATCACAGAATCAATTTGTTGTTAGTACTGCCATAACTGGTTGGCTCAGTGTCAGGATAATGCGACTGAGCGGGATAATAGGACATAAGGTCATGGTGCTGGTGGCCTGGTCTCCCAGTGGGGCAGCACTATAAAATCGCCTTGGGTGCGCACTGTCACAAGTCGGTACCCGTCCCGATGACCTTAAATGTTGCCAGAACGTAAAACTCCAACAACCAACCAACCACCCAACCAGTCTGCACTCGTCAAACCGGTGACGCTCCTACTATGCCGCTACCTCAGCCTGTCAGGTTCCGGCTACAATTATTAAAGTGCCAAATTGCATGCTTCGTTCCTTTATTTCACTTAATTTCAAGACTGGCAACGCTCAAATCTCATGATGAGAGCCCCCTTCAACCCCATCAACTCCCTCCAACCCCCCACCCCTCCTCCTCCATTGTTTGGTGCACATTTAAAGCGGGCACACTGGGCTTCGAGCCTGTGGCAATGACGACGGCCCCAAGCCCAGGGGGCTGTAAAAGTGCACCGGGCGTGACTAAGCAAGTCGGCCAGTGGTTAAGCAGGTCTTCGGGCACACGGGCTGTAAGCCCTTTCATTTGTTTCCCTTGGCAAGCAAGTATTTATTATTACCCAGCTCCTCTACGGGAGCCCCCCCCCCTCCCCACTCACTCCTTCCTGCTCCCTCCAACACAGGAGCTGCTCGTTAAAAAAAAAAAGCCCTTACTAAACTGAGCAGTTTCTGCCCAGTAACGGAATATTTGTTGGGTGGGTTTTTAAGGGGTTTTTTTTGCTTCTTGGTTATTTTTAAAATTTTATTTTTTAATGTTTAAATTTTTTTAATTCTTTTTAAATATTTATTTTTTAAATGTATTTAGTTTTTGTTCAAAGAGAACCACCGCTATGTCTTTGATTAAACTCGAGTCCTCCACTTTCTAAGATGCTACAAAGGTTCACAGTGCGCAATACATTCTGTTTTTTTAATTTTGTTTTAACACATGCCAGCCAGTGCTTAGAAACTGCAGCTTGCAATTTTTGAAGTTATGTCCCAATAATTAAACAAAATTAAAACCCTCCAGGTTGAGCGCGTTTGATCAATCATATAGCCTCCTTGAATCATTCAACAGCTGAAATTCGAAATGCTCATATTGTGTCCCGAATACCACTTATCACCACAGTATCAGGGATGAAAGTGGTCTCCGGCAAAAATCGCCGAAATCAAGCCGAGATTATTACACCGATGGTGAATTTCTGCGAAAACACGGCTTCCCCCCCCCCCCTACAGGATTAGTACTGCCAGAGAATCGCAGAAAAATTCTGGAAGTCAGCTTTAACCTATCCTTGTTGTGCCTATATTATCACCCATATCTAACTCATTCTTGCTTCAATTTTCTGTTCTACCAACATCTACGGTCATATAAGAACTGCTTTTCGAACCCATTTGTTGTCATATACATCCAGATTCCTCGGTATTTTGATTACCGTTAATCGGTAGATATAACAAAATCGCGGAAATCCGGGAAATCGCGGAGATCTTTCATCCCTACAGTCTAGACGATTTCCACCACCAACAGTCCCTCTGGCGGGAGTGATAGGAACTTGTCTTCTGGGTAGGACTGACAAACTAATGTATTGGATAGCACTCAAAACCATACACACAACATGTGTAAAATATTCGGATAAAACGCATTGGTGGAGGAATGCAAATGGTCTATAATGGTAAATGGTATATAGTGCCAGGTGCATGAATGTATTTATGTAGTTGCTGGTGATCCTTTACTCATGGTCAATAGTCGTTATGTATTAGGTAGATAGTGTGAAAGAGGCACTAGAGATAGTGTGTAAGGGGCACTTGCAGCTCTACTCACTACCCCCTCCCCCCTCTGTTAGTCACAGATCACCACACACTCAGCTCAGGGCAGGTGCTGGCCAAGCAGCCACACCGCATGGTGGTGGTGGGCAGATCACAGTAGCCATGGTGACACAGGAATGCTTGATGTTCATTGGTGGAACTGTAAATGCTTGATTCTCATTGGAGAACACGGTCAGGTGGTATGCCATACCAGATTCATGTACCACTATATAATAATAAACCTGAGGGCATTGTCTCTCTCTCTACTTTCATTCTTTATACTCTTCCTTTCTCTTCTTGCCTGTATTGATTTCATTATAGCCTGCCTACATAACCACAGATTCCAGCTGAGGACTTTACAACTTGACATAAATATAGGAAAACAGAATAGAAATAGCAAATATATTATCAGATCTTAGAAAGGCAGAGCCATCCATTTAGTGTCACCCTCACGAGTGCATTGCCACAAAACAACCTTCTCTCAACATGTTTGACATTTGCATACACAAATAGAAAGGCCAAGATTTAGATCTAGAATCCATTATAGGGTGATGACATCAGGGAGCATAGGTGGTGTAATGGTTAGCACACTATTTCGGAATGTAAGAGACGTCGGTTCAATTCCTGCTCTAGACGCAATATTTCTCATTTTCATCACCCCTATGACAGTATTTATGTGTGAATGGCATGGTTTTTATTTCAAAAGATATTTTCCTTGCAACTTTCCCTAAAGTATAACTATAAGTACAATCCTATGAAACGGAGTGCGATGGCCGAATCTGTAAAGCGCAGGTCTCGGGTGCGGAAGGTCAGAAGTTTGCTTCCCGGTCGAGTCAAACCAAGGACTTATCAAATTGATACTTGTCGCTTCCTAGCCTGGCATTCAGCATTAATAGGATAGGACAAGGACTGGTTAGCTCAGTGTCAGGATAACAAGACTGAGTGGGATATCGGGTCACGGTGATGGCGTCCTGATATTCCAATGGGGAAGCACTATGAAGTCACCATGAGTGCGCACTGTCACAACCTGATATCCATCCTGATATGACCTTAGATGTTGCCCGGATGTAAAACTCCAAAAACCAACCAACCAGTATTCATGTGTGAATGTCATTAATAGGATAGGACAAGGACTGGTTAGCTCAGTGTCAGGATAACATGACTGAGTGGGATATTGGGTCATGGTGCTGGTGGCTTGATTTCCCAATGGGGCATCACTATAAAGGTCCCCATGAGTGCACACTGTCACAAGTCGATATCCAACCTGATATGACCTTAGATGTTGCCAGGACGTAAAACTCCAACCAACATTTACGTTTGAAAGGCATGGTTTTATTTCCATCGTCAGTTCCGAAAAAAAATGCTTATGGCTGGCGCACACCTCCCGTTTACGATTCGCGCACTAAAACTCGCGACCCGACCCGACCTGCTTAAAACTGAAAACGGGCCGATTCGTTTTTCGAATCGCGAATCGCAATCGTAAACGGCCGCTTTTAGCACTAAAAACTGAGTTTTATGCGCGAATCGCAATCGCTAGGTGTGCGCGGGGGGGCGCACACCTAGCGATTTTTGTGCGCGAAACGGGCAGTTTTACATCGTAAACGGTAGGTGGGTGCGCACAAACGGTAGGTGTGCGCCAGCCATAACTCTGCAACTTTCCCTATAGCATAAGCCCTAAGACTAATAGCAGCTCATACTTACACATACAGGCAGGGAGCTGCTCAGCCCGTACATGTGCTCAGCTTATTGGACCAATTCAGCTCCGGTTTATATAACTTGTAACTGGACCGCCCCCCCCCCCCCACCGCCCCATCTGACCCAACTCAGCCCAGACGGGGCACTATCTGGCGAGCAGGTATGGATGGCATAATAGTATTAATACGCTTGTTCCAGCCGCGCTCTGCAGGGAGGCTGGTAATGTTGGCAGTGTGCGCAGGGAGGCGGCTTCACGAAGGGTTCACCTAGTGTTTACTCACAGGGTCCTCCCAAATTGTGTGTGGGGGGGGGGGGTAGGAGGGGTGAGTTGGTGTGTGGGGGGGTAGGTGTAGGAGGGTGTGTGTGGGGGGGGTATAGGCGGGTGTGTGCGGGGTATAGGAGGGTGTGGGTGTGGGTGTGGGGGTGGGTTAGTAGGGGGTGTGTGGGGGGGTATAGAAGGATGTGAGTGGGTGTGGGTAGGTAGGTTTATGAGTAGGAGTGTGTGTGTGAGGGGGTTGGTAGGTATAGGAGGGTGTGTGTGGGTGGGTTGGTAGGTATAGCAGGGTGTGTGTGGGTCGGTTGGTTGGTAGGTACAGGAGGGTGTGCGAGTGGGAGGGGGGTACGTGGGTATGTGTGGGTGTGGGTGTCTGTGGGTGGGTATAAGAGGGCGCTGTTTACAGTTTCACCCACTTAATAAATCCCGTTGTGAGTAGATTATGCAAATTGCTGAACCCGGATGTGCTTCCTTCTCCCTGGACTACGAGTAGCTAGAGGGTAGTACCGACGTAAAAAAATATATAATATATATATATATATATATATATATAATATATATATATATATATATATATATATAAATATATATATATATTCATAATGTTTAACCTGATAAGCTGGTCTACGGAAGTTTTATACTAAGAGTGTCATGACCATATTTATTCATGCACAGATTGAAATTGCAATGCCACAATATGCACATGTATGCTTCCATACCTCACATACATTTAAACAGAGGGGCTTGGTGGACGTGGAGGGGGCTAACCTTTGATGCTGCCGGACCTGTACACACACGAGTCCACATGCCCGGCTTGCGGGGGCTGGAGCCGGGAGCAAACAATCAGAGAAGTGCCGTCATAATTCGGACCACCTATAATCAGCGAATTGAAATAAGCCTGCGTGCCTTCCTTTCCTTCCTCCCCCCCCCCCCTCCCAGAACAGGCGAACCCTGAACACTCCCAGTCCCACTCCCAGGCGCGTCGATTGCTGCCGTGGGTGCCGACTTCAATAAAAAAAGAAAAAAAAGAAAAAAAAAAAGAAAAAAGAGCCACACATTCCCTGCCGGTACCCAATGTATTGGTTGCTTGCTGGAGTTTTAAGTCCTGGCAACATCTAAGATGTTTTCCTTGTAGCTTTCTCTCCCTATTGCATAGCACAGCCCTACGAGCAGCTCATACAGACACGTACACAGGGTGAGCTGCTCAGCCCTCACATTAGTGTGCTTAGGTTATTTGCCCATTTCAGCTCCAGGTTTATATCACTTGTACGGGTACCGACTTGTGACAGTGCCCACTCATGGCGACTTTTATAGTTCTGCCCCACTGGGAAATCAGGCCACTGGCACCATGACCCGATATCCCACTCAGTCACATTATCCTGCCACTGAGCCAACCAGTCGTGCACCGATCCTATTAATAATGGCGAGCGTGAGGCTAGGAAGTGACAAGTACCAATTTTGTATATCATTGGTTTGACTCGACCAGGAGGAATCCGAACTCCCGATCTCCAGCGACCTGCGCTCTACCGATTCGGATACCGCATCAGGTTTACGAAGTGTGTGGCGAACGCCAGGGGGCCGGTGAAATATAGATTGGCGCTTCGAAGAGGCGTGAATATACATTGGGGGCTGCGTGGGTTGCATCGGGTAGATTGTGCGCAGGCGCAGACAGGGTGGCACCTGGCGGCCGACAATGCAAACACGCGCTCTGACGTCACGCGCACACAATTTTTCCGCGCCCGGCATCTCGTTGCCTTCTCTTTGAGTCTTACTGTCCCACACTAGCTGCCTGCCTGCCTGCGTGCCTGCCTGCCTGCCTGCGTGCGTACGTGCGAACGTGCGTGCGTGCGTGCGTGCGTGCGTGCGTGCGTGCGTGCCTGCGTGCCTGCCTGCCTGCCTGCCTGCCTGCCTGCCATACTCGCCCCCCTTTAACCCCTATATCGCCTTCCATCTCAACAGTGCATCGAATTAAATCGAAATCCAAACGGCAAACGAAATCAAAGTCAGTTAATCCAAAGTATCGGTTAATCCAAACAAAATTGTCGGCCCCAGGCCACTTCCAGTACAATTAAACCAAACCTTCATGTGGTCTTAAGGTAAATGGTGGTATTTTGCCAGGTTGCCGAAAAAAGTTAGGATTAACCGATCGTTTGATTTAACCGAGGTTGGTTTAATCGGGTTAAACTGGATATACATAAAAAAAAACAATAATCATAGGGTCCACATACATTGTACATTCATAATGCACCCCCGTTTTTGCCAAAGCCAAGTCAAAGTCAAAGCTCGGTTAAACCAATGATCGGTTAATCCAAACAAATTTCTAGGGTCCTTTCAAGTTTGATTTAACGGGGTTATACTGTAGCTGCTGATAAGTTATTTGATTGTCTGCATTTCAGTAGCAGATAGATAGTATGTTGGTACGTTTAGTAGCCTATGTTAGTTTTGTTGGGCCCTCTTGGCATTGTATTTTTGTTCTATTCCTATTACCATGTTAGTTGTTTTCTTAAGGTTCTATGTTAGTGGTTTGGGGTTTTCTTGGGAAGAGTTTTCCGCTTTTTTCTACTGAGTTATGTTTGTTTGAAATTGATTTGATTTATATTGTTGTTGGATACGTTATCTGGCTTTTATATTTCCGGTTATGCCGCCCTGGGCTGTCCAGTTGGTGGGCCGTGACATATCACCTGCCCCCTTGTGGTGCAGTTCAGTTGGGGTTCCCAGTTTTTATTTTGCACAGATATTTTTTGTACGTTTTTAGGTCAGGGATTTGTCTTTCTTTCACCGTTTGCGCATTCCATGCCGTGGCGGCCATTTCCAGTGTGCTCCTTTCATGGGCTTTGATCTGGCTTCTGTTCTGTCTTAGTAGTGGTGCCTTGCTTGCTCTGGTGTCCCTTAGTGGTTGGGTTAGACGCTTAATGTCTTGGCTATATCCATATGCTAATGTTTTTAGGTGGATTTGTCGGGGTAATGTTTTAGTAGATCCTGGGATTCCAACCCACGGGTCGAGTCAAACCTGTTACTTAAATATTGATACTTGTCACTTCCTAGCCAGGAGCTCCGCACTATTAGGATAGGGCAAGGACTGGTTGGTTCAGTTTCAGGATAATGTGACTGAGTGAGATATCAGGTCATAGTTCTGGCGGCCTGGTCTCCTAGTGGGGCAGCATTATGAAAGTTGCCATCAGTGCACACTTGAAAAATTCTCAGATTCCAAGGCAAAGTACCTGTCCTGATATTACCCTAGATGTTGCCAGCATGTAAAACTCCAACAACCAACCAACCAATCCTGGCTATCTATTAAAATCCTGAAGTTGCCTACTTTCCAAGTGAGACAGCTCTGAACGCTTGTCAGACCACAACGACCACAACGACCACTGCAGCCCGGCTGCAGGAAGATTAGTAAATTATTGGAGGTTTACGTCCTGGTAGCATCTCAGGTCATATCAGGACGGGCACCGACTTGTGACAGTGTGCACTCATGGTGACTTTATAGTGCTGCCCCACTGGGAGACCAGGCTGTAATATATGTAGTTGTACGAACGCCCCCATGATATTTATGTATGACGTCACGACGAGTGGTTCCTAATAAAGTCAGTTACGTTACAGAACTCACGGTGTCGACACGTCTTTACATGGTGTCAGATAGTACGGGTTAGTCTAGCGATATGGCTCTACATGGATTAAAACCCCCAGGACCATTATGTCTAGATGAACACATGGCTATCAGTTGGAGGTCATGGCTTCAATCGTACGAGATTTATGCGACAGCTGCAGGAGTGGCAACAAAAACAGAGAAGATACAGTGTTGCGTGTTTTTACATGTTGCCGGAGTGGAGGCTCAAAAGATACACCGAACATTTGAAATTGAACAGGCTGACAAAGACAAGTTGCAACCTTTGATCGCCGCATTTGCACACTACTGTGAGGATAAGACGAACATAACTGTAGTCAGGTATGAATTTAACACGTTTAATCAAACAAGTCAAAATATGGACACGTACATAAGAGAGTTGAAACACCGCGTACAGTTTTGTTGCTATGACACGTTAGAAGCATCTTTATTATGTGATCGCATCGTGTGTGGAGTCAAGGACACTGAGCTACGTAACAAATTGTTACAGTCTCCTAAATTGACATTGGAGGCCTGCATTCAATTGTGTAGATTGAGCGAGAACAAAGCGGCACAAGTGACTACAAATGGTGAAAATCAAGTTGATGCGTTGGATTCTCGCTACGTCAGGAAAGGGGGACCAGTGGGACGAACGTCTCCATGGGTACGGCCATCAACAAATAGGTATCAACAACGTTCCCAAGGATCCAATGCCCGTTGTGATCGTTGCGGTTATGATCATCATCCGAGAGGTAACTGCCCAGCCAAAGGAAAGGAGTGCTCCGGGTGCCACAGGATAGGTCACTTCATCAAGGTTTGCCGTCAACAAAAGAAACAACAACAAGGTGTACCGGTGTATGAGATAGAAGTTAATCAAGATCAAGAGTCTGAGCATCCCGAACAACATGTACAGCATCAAGTAGATAACGACGAATATGATTTGTTTGTGGGTACGATCTACCATGATGACATGGCTGGCAGTGAGTTATGGTATGCGACATTCATCATCGACAACCAGGATGTGTCGTTTAAGTTAGACACTGGGTCGGAGGCTAATATTTTGCCTCTGAGCATCTACAGGAAGATCGATAGTCTTGATCTGAGCCCTTCAAGATGTCAACTGATCACGTACGGTGGGCACAGGATAAAGCCTACTGGTGAAACATCAATGACGATCAACAATGTTGAGTTGACGTTTCAAGTGACTGATGCCGGGAGTGCTATCCTTGGCAAACATGCGTGTGTCAAGTTAGGACTGTTGGCGCGCTTGGACACGCTGCATACAATGCCTATCAGTGATGACGCCAACAAAATGGTAATACATTATTCTGATGTTTTTAAAGGTTTAGGTTTGATTAAGGCAAATGCAAAAATATATATTGATAATAATGTAACACCAGTTGTAGACCCGCCGCGCAGGGTACCCTTAGCAATTGCTGACGATGTACAGACAGAATTAAAACGTATGGTAGAATTGGGTATAATAGTAAAGCAGGAAGAACCGACGCCATGGGTCAGTTCTATTACAATTGTACGCAAACCAGGTAAGCTCAGGATTTGCCTTGACCCAACCAAGTTGAATCAAGCTATTTTAAGGGGTCCGTATCCTGTACGAACAGTTGAAGAGGTTGTTGCACACATACATGGTGCTAACTATTTTTCAGTTCTCGATGCAAATAGCGGGTATTGGCAGATCCAATTGGATGAAGTTAGCTCCTTGTTATGTACTTTCAACACGCCTTGGGGTAGATTTAGGTATACACGTCTGCCATTTGGGATCAAAACTGCTGGAGATATATTCATACAAGAAATGAATAATATCTTGGCTGATTTACCTGGTGTTCACGTTATTTCGGACGATATTTTGATACATGGTATCACCGTGGCAGAACATAATGTACGTTTAGAGGCGGTATTAAAACGCGCTCGAGAAGTTCACCTCAAATTGAACCCTAAAAAATCTAAGATTTGTAAAACTAGTGTCAATTACGTCGGTCATTTGATCACGTCGAACGGACTTAAACCAAACGCAGACAGAATCCAGGCAATTATTGACATGCCAATACCGACGGATAAATCAGCAGTACAGCGTTTTTTAGGCATGATCGGTTATGTCAGTAAATTCATTCCAAACATAGCACAGATTACTAAACCGTTACGGACTGTTATTCAAAAAGATGTTGCATGGCACTGGGATTCTGACCAGAATATAGCGTTTGTGAAATTGAAAGACATGTTAAGTAAAGCACCTATCTTGCAGTATTTTAATAAACACGAAAAAATTGTAATCCAGGTAGATGCTTCAAAATACGGATTAGGTGCCACCCTTTTTCAATATGATAGACCTGTGGCGATGGCATCCAAGGCACTGGATAAGACCCAGATCAGTTACGCTGTTATAGAAAAGGAGTTATTGGCTATCTGTTTCGGCTGCCGTAAATTCCATGATTATATTTATGGTAATGAGGTAATTATACATACAGATCACAAGCCGCTAGTATCTATTATGCTTAAACCCATTCATCAGTTATCGGCTAGAATGCAAAGAATGAGAATGAGGTTGCAAAATTATAACATACAGGTACAATACTTAAAAGGGTCAAACTTATATTTTGCAGATACACTATCACGAGCACACACATCAGACATAAATCCAAACGACCTCTACGATCAAGACATCTCAGTGGCTTCGATAAGTATCGGTACGGACATGGTCCAACAGATAAAAACAGATACAGAGTTGGATAAAACACTACAACAAGTGAAATGCTTAACATTACAGGGTTGGCCCAAACAGAACAGCATGCTTGACCCTGTTTTAAAACCGTATTTTACATTTCGACATGAAATCACATGGTATGAAGGAGTTTTGTTGAAGGGAGATCAAATAATAATACCCAAGTCGCTACACCAAGATATTTTGGAGAAACTGCATGAGTCGCATTTGGGAATTGTAAAATGTAAGCAGTTAGCTAGGGATACTGTATTTTGGCCGGGCTTAAGCAGCCAATTGGAAGACAAAATCTCCAGGTGCCAAATTTGTCAGGAGTTTAGGAATGTCCAGGCAAAGGAACCCTTGGTGAGTCATTCTATAATTGATATTCCGTTTCATAAAGTGGGCGTTGATTTATTCCATGTAAATGGTATAAATTATATTTTAATTGTGGATTATTATTCGAAGTTCCCTGAAGTGGTGGAACTTTTATCGACCACTAGTCAAGCAGTTATTACTGCATTAAAACAGACCTTTGCTAGGTATGGAATACCCCGATTCGTGGTATCGGACAATGGTCCACAATTTTCAAGTAACGAATTTCATGCATTTTCCGAAAAATATGGTTTTAAGTCATTATTTACAAATCCTATGCATGCCCAGAGCAATGGGCAAGTAGAACGTTATGTGCAGACTATTAAACGTATGATCAGAAAATGTATTAAAGGACATGAAGATGTACACATAGCATTACTAAATTATAGGAACACAACACTAGATGGCGTTGGTGCATCACCAGCGCAATTATTGATGTCAAGAAAATTGAGAACTAAGATTCCAGTATTAGAACGCGGACTCAGGGCAGCCATACAATCTTCTAAGTTGCATCAACTAAAGGATAAACAGATTATACAAAAATCATATTTCGACATGCATGCAGGTAAGGATCACCCTTTATTGAAAACAGGGGACAGAATCCGTTATAGGAATTATCAAAATGAATGGAAACAAGGAACAATTGTGGGCACGAGTAACGATAAGCGAAGGGATTACAAAATAGTGAATGAACGTAACAATTTTATAAGGCGTAACAGGAAATTTATTTACAAATGTCCCAGTGAGAATATCAATAATAACATAAAAGTGTCGAAGACATCTCACAAAAATACTTCTAACAACGCACACAAGCCATTAACATACACGACAAAATATGATCGGATAGTTAAGCCTCCACAACGTTTTGGAATGACCGTACATTAGTACGTACGTTAGTAGAGTTTTACTGTTAAATTAAGTTGACGAGTTTTGTGGGAGAAATATATATATTCCCATGTACATGTCCAATTAAATAGTCGTCCTTCTGGCGATGATAAAGGTATTTATTAGATTGTTTAAGTTAATGGCACAACAAAACCTACAACGACAAAAACAACAAAAACACGAGAAGAAACAAACACGTCACGTAATGTAGGTCAGACAAAGAACGGACACAACAGATACAACATTAAGAAACAACACTTAGGTACAACTGAGTATCAAAGTTGATATTATCGCAGTTGTTTACGATTGTCATACATAAGACGAGATGTTCTTTGTGTATTAACATGTACATATTCATCTAATTATTTATTACATGTGTCGCAAATAAGATTAATATAATCATTTGTTGACAGTTCCGTTGATAACAATTGTTGACAACGGAGAGGTGGCATTAAGACCATTATTAACACAGGACATAAGTATAACCTGTGGATTGAGATGTTAGTTAATGTAATAGTAATATAAGGTGTTAAGAGATGTACACATGAAATAAAGTTATATCATTGTAGAACATACATAAAGCTAACAGTCGTAATATAATAGACGTATTAGTTAGTAAGGAATTATTTGTATATATATCATTGAAAGGGGAAGATGTAATATATGTAGTTGTACGAACGCCCCCATGATATTTATGTATGACGTCACGACGAGTGGTTCCTAATAAAGTCAGTTACGTTACAGAACTCACGGTGTCGACACGTCTTTACAAGCACCATGACCTGATATCCCACTCAGTCACATTATTCTGACACTGAGCCAACCAGTCCTTGCCCTATCCTAATAATGCCAAGCACCTGGCTAGGAAGCGACAAGTATACATTTTTAAGTCATTGAAGTTGACCAGGAAGCAACAAATATAAATTTTTACATCATTGGTTTCCGAACCCGTGGGTTAGAAAATCCCATGATCTACCAAAACAGGACCCTCAACTCATTCAGTCATCCCGTCTGGTCGCTGCAGGAAGAAGAAATACGGTACACACCCGCCCACAAAAAAGGCATATTCCATCCCCTCGTATGCCGGCTCCCCGCGCAGATTCACAGCGTCCGCTCTCCTTCAGCCGGGCGTCTGCTCTCCTTCAGCCCCAGCGTTCCCCCGAAAGGAGCAGCCAGTCTTTTATTTACTATCTCCGCCGCCCCCTCACACACCGCAGCGCCTCGGATGCCCACAGTGCCTTCATCCTGCCCTCATCCTTCTCACAGTGCCCTCATCCTGCCAACACCCCCGAACTATGCCGCCCCCTTTCCTTCTACAAAGTGCCTGCATTACAAATTATTAGACAATGAGACAGTTGCTGGCAGGGGCGGCCATCCCTGCCCGTCGTGCAATGTGATTTGCGGTCGTTTGACCCGGGCGCGGTGCCCGGTACCGCGCATAAAGCGGCCCCTAGTGGCGCGGAGGCGGGAAGGGGGGAGTGGAGGAGGGGAGGGGAGAGAGCAGCGGGAGGGGGAGGGGAGGGGTGGGGAGGGGAGAGGGAGGGGAGGGGAGGGAGGGGAGGGGAGGGGGGGGGAGGGGAGAGGAGGGGAAGAGGAGGGGGAGAGGAGGTGAGGGGAGGTGGGGGAGGTTGAGGGGAGGGGGGGAGGGGAGGGGAGGGGAGGGAGGGGAAGGGAGGAAGAGGGGGGGAGGGGGGGGAGGGGAAGGAGGGAGGGGAGGGGAGGGGAGGTGAGGGGAGGGAGGGGAGGAGAGGGGAGAGGAAAGGAGAGGGAGCAGGCAGAGGCAGGGATGGCATGGCAGAGGGAGGGGAGGGGAGGAGGGGAGGGGAGGGGAGGGACAGGGGACGGAGGGCAGGGGCAGAGAGGAGGGGAGGGGACGGCAGGACACCCCCCCCCCCCCCCCACCCCCCCCCCCCCCCCCCCCCCCCCCCCCCCCCCCCCCCCCCCCCCCCCCCCCCCCCCCCCCCACCCCCCCCCCCCCCCCCCCCCCCCCCCCCCCTGGGGAGAGCGAGAGGAGGGGAGGGGAGGGGAGGGGGGGGAGGGGAGGGGAGGGATAGGGGAGGGGTGGGGAGGGGAGAGGAGAGGAGAGGAGAGGAGAGGAGAGGAGAGGAGAGGAGAGGAGAGGAGAGGGGAGGGGAGGGGAAGGGGAGGAGGAGGGGAGGGGAGGGGGGGGGAGGGGAGGGGAGGGAGGGGGAGGGGAGGGGAGGGGAGCGGAGAGGAGAGGGAGAGGGGGGCGGGCTCGGGGGGGGAAAGGAGAGAGGAGAGAGGGGTGGTGCTGAGGTGGTTGCAGGGTGAGACGGACAGAAGGGGAGGCGGGAGGATAGAAAGGAGTGGGGAGGGAATCGAGGTGGGCTAGAAGCGGGTGAGAGAGAAGGAGAAGAGAGAGGAGGGTTGAAGGATAGAGGGTGGGGATGGGGAGGGGTAGAGGGATGTGTGAGGAGGGGAGAGGTGGGCGGTGGGGGTCGGGAGGTAGGAGGAGGCAGAGAGGGTAGAAGATCAATCCGGACGATGATATTTTGCAGCTGGGGTGCGGCAGTGGGGCGTTTCGCGCCTTCCTGGGGTTGGTGTGATGTGGGTTGGGGGTGAAGTGATGGGGGTTTGGGGTGAAGTGATGTGAATTGGAGGTTGGAGGGAGGGGAGGGGGTGGAGGAGGGGTGGGAAGGGGGATTGGAGGGATGAAGGGGAGGGGAGGTGGAAGAGGGTCTGAGCGGAGGAGAAGTATGAATTATTATATTTAGGGGGATGGGAGCGAGGAGAGGGGTGGGGATGGGATGGGGAGGTGAGGAGAACTGGGAGGGAGGCGGGGGGAGGGGGCGTGGAGAGAAGCGGAGGGGGGAAGGGGAGCGAGGGGCGAGGGAAGGGGAAAGGGAGGGAAAGGAATGGGAAGGGAGGGAAATGGAAGGGGAGGGGGGGAAGGGGGGAGGGGAGGGAGGTGGAGGGGAGGGGTAGGGGGGAGGGGAGGGGAGGGGAGGGGATAGGGAGGGGAGAGGAGGAGGGGTAGGGGGGGAGAGGGGAGGGGGAGGGGAGGGGAAGGGTGAGGGCGAGGGGGAGGGGAGGGGAGGGGGAAGCGAGGGGAAGGGAGGGGAAGGGGGGGGAGGGGAGGGAGGGAGGGGAGGGAGGGGAGGGGAGGGGAGGGGAGAGGAGGGAGGGGAGGGGGAGGGGAGGGTGAGGGGAGGGGATGGGAGGGGAGGGGAGGGGAGGGGGAGGTGAGGGGAGGGGAGGGGGGGGGAGGGTGAGGGGAAGGGGAAGGGTACGGTACAGGTGAAGGCTATGTTGTGGTTATTGTGAACGGTGATGTTGACGGCCGAGGGGCTGGGGAGGGGAGGGGAGGGGTGGGAGAGGGGGGGGAGGGGAGGGGAAGGGGAGAGGAGGGGAGGGGCGGGAGGGGCGGGGAGGGGAGGGCAGGGGAGGGGAGGGGAGGGGAGGGGAGGGGAGTGGGAGGGGAGGGGAGTGTAGGGGAGGGGAGGGGAGGGAGGGGAGGGGACGGGGAGGGGGGGGAGGGGGGAGGGGAGGGGAGGGGAGGGGAGGGGAGGGGAAGGGTACCGGTACAGGTGAAGGCTGTGTGGTTATTGTGACCGGGTTGACGGTGTGGCTAATGCACGTCATGACTGAGCCGACAGGCCAATCTGACTGTTGGCTCACAACTAAAAGTGCTTGAGACCGCTTGATGCTGCGACTAGAATGTGTAGGCTCTATCTAGACAGTTTCAGTTTCCAAACTTAACCCATTATAGTAAAGGTTACTTCAAAATAAACTGAAGTAGCATTCAATCTAATAATAACTTTTATTTTTTAATGGCTGAAACTCAAAGCCATTGCATTGTGAAATTTTAAACCGCTAAATGCAAGCACATCAAGTTTCAAAGATTGCTGAGGCAGCCCGACATCCCCCCCCCCCCCCCCTTACAGTTGTCCTGCTAGCCAATTAGCCAATTAAACATGTCGGTCAGGCATCGTGTCAGGTAGAATGTGCCCTTAATTTGAATTCATCATTAGACCTGGAAGCGAGCGGGGACGTAGCTCTGGTGATAGAGCGTACACCTGTGAAGGTTTGGATCGTCCGTTCAATCCTGCTCAGTGGACCCATTTGCAGTTTGGGCTATTTTCCATTCCAACCAGTGGTCCACAACTGGTTCATCAAAGGCTGTCTCGTTTTGTGCTGTTCCTGTCTGTGGGAAAGTGCAATATAAACAACCTTGCTGCTAATCGTAAAGAGTAGCTTATGTGGCGGCAGCGGGTTTCCTCCAAAGATATATGTCAGAATGACCATATGTTTGATGTCCAATAGCCGATGATAAAAATCAATGCGCTCTAGAGGTGTCGTTAAAAAGAAAAAACTTTCATTAGACCTGGAAGTTGTGCACATGCTCAAGGAAGGCTGAGTTAGCCGATATGACTACAGGCATAGAATAGTTGGCTGGTTGGTTGTTGAAGTTTTATGTCCTGGTAACATCTAAGGTCACAAGAGGATGGGTACCAACTTGTGACTGCACACTCATGGTGACTTCATAGTGCTGCCCTACTGAGAAATCAGGCACTGTAAACCCAATATCCACTCGTCACATTATCCTGACGGAGCTACCAGTCTTGCCCTTTCCGATTAATGCGAGCGTCAGGCTTGGACTTAGAAAGCGACAAGTATCAATTTTATAGTCATTGGTTTGACTCGACTGGGAACAAACTGTGATCTATTGCACGCGAGGCCCGTGCTCTACCCAATTCGGCCATAGCGCCCGGTACGCGTAGAATAGTGGTCGTGCTGGACACAGTGGGCGAAGTGGGCGGAGTGGGCGGGGGAATGACCACGCAGAGAGACAGGCGATAGTCGGATGGAGGGCGGAGAGATGATGGGGAACGCGGGGAAGGGGGACGGGCAGGAATAGTAAACAACCCCAGCAGGAGGTGATTAATGTAAATGTGGGTGTGAGTCTCGGGCCCGACTGACCACTGGTCAATGATGAATGAAGCCTGTCCAGCTACAGCCTGACAGGAGTAGCATGCCTGTTCGCTGGCTGACTGACCACAGAGACTGAATCTATGAGATGGTCAACTCCCTTGAAAATCGGTAAAACAGACTCTGGTGTCGCCTCTCGCGGTCATTGTTGAACACGTAAAAACATTGGTCATATCATAATCATATATGACAACTGTTATCACCACTGCCCTCAGTTGTGTTTTCCCCCATAGAATATTTGGTCTCCATATATTTTGGGAGTGTATGTAACTTGGCTTGTGGTATTTATGCAGCACCACCATTATGACGTTACCGGTACCACCGTGTCCAGTGCATAGGCAGAGTTTAACATAGCATTTTTATTTAACATTTAGTTTTAAAATAACATTCAAAAAGCCAAAGCCTTGGTACATAAATATGACAGTCAATTTCAAATAGATTTTTCTATCACCGTATGGTACTGTTATGTTTTGATGCCGATCAGCTGTTGTTTTACCAGCATAGCCACCATTGAGTGAAGTGCCTTGTTCAACATCTGCCGCTTGGTGCGTGACAGTTGCAAGTGTAACAGGGTCGGGAATAGGATTTGGACTTCTCTATATATATATACACATTCTCTGCTGACCGCAGACATTGACCACTCACCAACAACTAAGTGGTTGATTATAAAAGCCTGTCCAATGACAGTCTGACAACTAACAAGATCAGCATGACTGCTTGCTGATTGGCCAAGGTCACTGATCACATACTGCCCACTCACTGAGCAATGATCATGCCTGCCCAACTGCAGTCTACCCACTAACATGGGGAGCATTCACTAACCACTAACTGACACATTTTGCCACATTCACTAACAGTTAACTGACACATTGTGGAGCCTGCCCAACTGTAGTCTACCCGCTAACATGAGGAGCATTCAATAACCATTAACTGACACATTTGGCTACATTCACTAACAATTAACTGACACATGGTGGAGCCTTCCTAACTGCAGTCTACCCACTAACATGAGGAGCATTTACTAACCACTAACTGCACAATTGGCCACATTCACTAATAATTAACTGACACATGGTGTTGCTGCCCAACTGCAGTCTACCCACTAACACGAGGAGCATTCACTAACCACTAACTGACACAATTGGCCACATTCACTAACAATTAACTGCCCAACTGCAGTCTACCCACTAACATGGGGGGGGGGGGGGGTGCATGCCTGTTCGGTGCCGAATTGGCCACATGCCATGATCATCACTAGCGACTTCTGCCCAACTACATCCATTAAGCACTGCCGGAACGCTGAGCATGCCTGTTCGCTGCCTGCCTGGCTGCAGTCGCTGACCAAGTCGTTGACCACTCACTGACCAGTGACGATGGCTGTCCATTGCCTGACTGGCCGCATTCACTGGCCACTGGCTGACTCGGCACTGGTGATATCACGGGCAATAAAACACAGTAAATGCCCCACATGCCATGCAAGCGTCAGCTCTAAAGTGCGAAAATTATGATCGAGTATGAACTTTCGCAGGAGGAGTGGAGAGGGAGGGATGTGGAGTGAGAGGATGGGAGGGGATGGACGGGAGGTGAGGGGAGGGGACGGGACGGAGGGGAGGGACGGGAAGGAGGGGCGAGAGGGGACGGGAGGGGAGGGGAGGGGAGGGGAGGGGGGAGGGGAGGGGAGGAGACGGGAGGGAGGGAGGGGGGGGAGGGGGAGGAGAGGAGAGGAGGGGGAGGGGAGAGGAGAGGAGGGAGGGGAGGGGAAGGGGGAGGGTGGGAAGAAAAGGAGGGGAAGGGGAGGGGAGGGAAGCGGAGCGGAGGGGGCGGGGAGGGGAGAGGAGGGGCGAGAGGGGAGAGGAGAGGAGGGGAGGGGAGGGGAGATGGGAAGAGAAGAGGGGAAGGAAGGGGGGAAGAAAGAGAGAAGTGGGGAAATAGAGGAGGGAGGGGTACTGGGAAGGGAGGGAGAGGGGGGGAGAGGGGAGAGGGGAGAGGGGAGAGGGAAGGGAGGAGATGGGAGAGAGCAGGAGAGGGAGAGAGGAGGGGCAGAGGGGGGAGCGGAGAGGGAGGGGGAAAGGGAGGGGGAGAGGGAGGGGGAAGGGGGAAGGGGGAGAGGGGAGAGGGGAGGGGAGGGGAAAGGGGGAGGGGAAGGGGGATGGGAGATGAAGAGGGGGGAGGGGAGATGGGGAGGTTGAGCGAGGGAGGGAGTGGGAGGCTGCAGCTCAAAAACATATCCACATACCCACAGCATCACTTCGACCCACTTAAGGCAACGCGCCAAATTTTTTTTTTTTAAACGAACAAAAATATAACACAAACATAACAATACCGTGCTGCTTAATAATATGCAACAAGCAAAGAAGACCTTAATATAATTATCCACATCGTTAGAGTTGCAGATTAATCCCCTTCTAAGTTCGAGCATAATCCGCCAGGCGGCGCCGTGGGCGTGACGGGCGCGCGTGCCGGGAGTGGGCGCGTTCCCAGCGTCACAGCTGTCATTTCACGGGCCACGATACCAGGGGGGCGGGAGGTGATGAAGGGGGGGAGGGAGCCCCTCGCATCAACACGCCGCTGACCGACACCGGTTGGTTTGTTATTTGGGTGGTTGTTTCTTTATTTGGTTGTTTATTTGGTTGGTTGGTTGTTGTTGTTGGGAGTATTACGTCCTGGCAACATTTATGGTCATATCAGGATGGGTACTGACTTTTGACATTCCACACTCATGGTGACTTTATAGTGCTGCCCCACTGAATCCAATATCCCACTCAATCATATTATCCTGACACTGAGCTCACCAGTACTTGCCCTATCCTAATAACGCCAAGTGCCTGGCTAGGAGGCAACAAGTATACATTTTTATGTCATTGGTCCGACTCGATCGACACTGCCATAATGCCATTGCCACCTGAGTCAGCAATGCACGTTCAGGTTGCTCATGGGACATGGCGCGTTCGGGCCACGTGATGCTGCTCTGCACGAGATGCCAGCAGAGCGCAGTGCGGGCATTGACCATGGTTGGCTGTGCCTGACCGAGCACTCGGCATAAACATGGATGAAACTGAAAGTGGTCTCCTGCAAAAAAAACACGGAAATCAAGCCAAGATTATTACACTGACAGCAAATTTCCATGAAAACGCTGATCTTCTCCCATATTAGCAGTCAGGGAAATGCTGAAAAATGCCGGAAGTCAGGTTTCAACTAGCCTTGTTGTGACTGTATTATCTATCGCCTCTACATACATAACTCCTCCTTCATTGGGCTTCATGTTCTAGCATCATTTAAGGTCATATAAGAATGGGATTCAAACTACCAACTGTTGTCATAGGCCTATACATCCCATCTTCTTAAATATTGTTTAACATTAATTGGTCAATTACAAAAATCGCGGGAATCCGCGAAACCGCGGAAATCTCTCACTACTGCCTCGATGTCCGGTGCTACCATACCAAACCCCCCTCCGTCCTCCCCCCACCCCCGGACATGCGGGGGTGGGAGCGAGCGTGTGGGACCTCCTCCACACCTCCCCTCCTCTCACCACGGCACTACTGATTAACACCCACATACAGGCCTTCAACTACTAATGAGAGCCGACTAATTGTAATGCCGGCTGACTGAGCACGCTGCATGCAGGGTGTGTGGGTGTGTGGGTGTGTGGGTATGTAGGTGTGTTGGTGGGAGTGTGGCTCAGTGTGGGTGGGTGGATGTGTGGGTGTGTAAATGTGTGGCTCAGTGTGGGTGTGTAGGGGTGTAGGTATGTGTGTGTGGATGTGGGTATGTGTGTGGGTGTGAGAGTGTGAGAGTCTGTCCATGTGCTATGTGTTACATAAGAATGTCTCCAATCCCTTACCTCACCATAAGCCAAATCCCTCATGCACACACACCCCTCTTATATTATTTATTATATATATTATATATATATATATATATATATATATATATATATATATATATGCAGATAGGCAGACATACATAAATACACATACATGCATACATAACCACATACATACATAAATAGATACATATACACATATATATGCAGAAAAATCCGGCGGTACAGTGAGTGTATGAAGGGGGGGGGGGGGAGGCAGTGGTGCGTGCACAGACGTGTGGCGCCCCCCAACGGATCCGAGTGTGAGTAGGATGGAAGTTTGTAGGTTAAGCAGGCTCCTCCAGTCGATGACTGGGGGGAGTAGATAGGGCTGGGGGGCAGATCGAAGCTTCCGGCCTTATTATACTTGTATAATGGTTTATACAGCATATATACTCATAGACACAAACATCATGGATATACAGTAAAACCTCCATAACCGACCACCTCCACAGATCGACCACTCCCTATATCGATCGCTACATCTGAGTCCCAACAATACCATTGTAACCATATTCTAACTCCATAAACCGACCACCTCCATAAATCGACGACTTAAATTGGGCCACAAGGTCGGTCGATTTAGAGAGGTTTTACTGTATATACATACACACACATACATACATATACACATGCATATATACATAGATACATACATACATACATACATACATACATACATACATACATACACATATATACATACATATACATACACATATTATATATATGCATGCATACATAACAAAGACATGTATAATAAAGCCATCGTCACACTTCTACGGGTAAATTTGGGTTACCCATTGCTTGCTTACTGAGTCTACTTCTAGATCACGGGGACACTACCACTACCAACCAAACAAATGAACACGACAGTAATCGCTCACTGCTAGCAGTTGTTTTTTAGTTTGTTGTTTTACGTCCTAGCAACAGCTAATGTCATATCAGGACGGTTTACTACCAGTAGATGAACTAAGCGGCGGTGGTCAGTTGCAGTATACCACCAGACGACCCATACCCACACATACCCATACCCCCCCCACCTCCTTTCACATCCCCCCTACTGTCTCGACCCCCCCCCCCCCCCGCGGGCTGCCTGAAATGCCACCGTACAGACTCGGACTTAATCCAATAGGTGGCGCGCCGGGCGGCCCACAGAGCGCGTCACTAAAGTGGGCGGATGGAACCGACGAAGGGCAGTATTAGCAAATGATATTTTCGTCCACCCACTTAAGCTACGTTTTCTGTTTGAAATAGGCATGCTTAGGCGTATAATAATAGTGAATACATTAATGTAAACTAATGGAATAATACAAGATTGGTATATATGATATATATTATTATATAACGTATTATGCGAGTATAAAGATACAGAAGGGAATATTACATATTATTATTAGACTATTATTATTGTTATACTCCGTAAGACCGAACATTGTACCGGTGGCGTCATCTCGACCCACCTCGCCTCCACATTATGTTGACCAGTGTCAGTCGCACTGGTCGGAGGATTTTCATTTGGGTGAGCGTCGGGTAAACCACAGCTCTCCCCAGGGCCGGGTTATAATTAGATTTATTAGGTTTCGCGAATTAGCCAAATTCCGACAGTCCGATTCACCCAGCGGCCGGCACTCGGCACTCGGCACTCGGGGAGGAGGGAGGAAGGCTTCTTCCGCCGACGCGCGGAAACACCGCGAGAAAGGCAATTGTTTCCCATTTCCGGTTCCCAACTTGACTTCAAAGAAGGTCGAAGGATAAGTGGTGGGGTGGGGTGGGGGTGGGGTGGAGTGGGGGATGTGTGTGTGTGTGTGGGGGTATGTGTGGGTATGGGTGTGTGAGTGTGAGTGTGAGTGTGAGTGTGAGTGTGCGTAGGTGTGGGTGTGCAGTACGGGGGCAGAGAGAGGTCCTCGATTGACGTTGACAAAGGCGAATAAAGGTGGGGGGGAAGGGGAAGGGGAAGGGGAAGGGGAAGGGGAAGGGGGAGGGGGAGGGGGAGGGGATAGGGGGGAAGGGGGAAGGGGATGTGACCGTAGGGCGAGTGGTGATCGGGTTCATGGAATGGGGCCGAGGTCAGTGGGACACAATGTGAATTAACCCGCATACAAATTCCAAAGGCGCGTCAGGTGCCCAGTGTGTTAAATGGACGGGTCCAACTGTAACTTGTAAACTGGTCTCACCCTTCCCCGAGGCTTAGGAAGAGCCAGCGTGTTAAATGGACGGGTCCAACTGTAGCTTGTAAGCTGGTCTCACCCTTCTCCGAGGCTTAGGAAGAGCCAGTGTGTTAAATGGACGGGTCCAACTGTAACTTGTAAGCTGGTCTCACCCTTCTCCGAGGCTTAGGAAGAGCCAGTGTGTTAAATGGATGGGTCCAACTGTAACTTGTAAGCTGGTCTCACCCTTCTCCGAGGCTTAAGGGGCTGTCACATTACGGCGTATGGCGGAAGCGTATGGCGGCGTAGCGGCTTACGTCATATACGTCGCCATACGCCGCATACGCTACGCATACGCTACGCATACGCTACGCATACGCCGCCAGTGCCGCAACACGCCGGCGTATGTGAAGCTTATGATGCATACGCCGCCATACGCTTTCATAAATTCGTCCGTCCTTTTTTTTTTGTGCATACTCAAAAAAACACGACCTATGTGGGCGTATGGCCCAAAATGTCAAAAAATGTCCTAGCACGCTCCCATACGCTACGCATACGCTACGCATACGCTCAAACACACCCGAAAGTGGCACCCGATGGCGTACGTAGGTTTTCAATACGCTCCCGCCATACGCCGTAATGTGACAGGGCCTTTAGGAAGAGCCAGTGTGTTAAATTGACGGGTCCAACTGTAACTTGTAAGCTGGTCTCACCCTTCTCCGAGGCTTAGGAAGAGCGCAGAGAGTGAGTGCTGCTTGACTAACAACGACAACAACAAATCAAATAAATTTGTTAAATAATAGATTTTTGTTTGTTTTAAGAACACTGATAATTCAAGCAAACTCTTCGAGGGTATACATGCTAGGTATGTTACATACAGGAAGTAAACATTAAACTTAAAATAAAAAACTAATGACCTCTAACACAGCAACATGAAAAGCAGTCAGGGGACCAAACAACAATCCAATTGTAGAACTAACAAACTCACAGGGGGTTGGGGAATGGCATTATTAGGATATGAGATATGGCATTATTAGGAGAGGGCAGGGACTGGTTGGCTAAGTGTCAGGATGATGTGACTGAGTGTCATATCCGGTCATGGTGCTGGTGGCCTGATTTCCCAGTGGGGCAGAACTATAAAGTCGCCATGAGTGTGCACTGTCACAAGTCGGCACCCATCCTGATATGACCTTAGATCTAGCCAGGACGTGAAACTCCAATAACCAATCAACCAACCAGTAGCAGTCCAGTGACTAAACATTTGGCCTAATATGGCTGAGTGACAGCGGGCCCAGTTTGCAGAAACAGTTATAGTTTGTTTTATTTAATGACGCCTCTAGAGTAAATTGATTTTTATCATCAGCTATTGGATGCCAAACATATAGTCATTCTGACATATTTCTTTGGAGGAAACCCACTGCCGCCACATAAGACTACTATACCCGATAAGCAGCAAGGGGTCTTTTATATGCACTTTCCCACCGGCAGGACAGCATACCACAGCCTTTGATGAACTAATTGTTGACGTCTGCTTGTGTTTGCAGAAGCTGCGACGCAGGTATACGTTAAGCGGCTGTCACACCTCGCCGGATTGAGCAACGGACAGAATTGTCTAGTCCGGTGGTGATAAGTATCAAAATCTATTAAAATGTGACAAAATGTTGCACTATCGAGTCGATGGCTGCTGGACGAACGGACATGAAACGGACATGAAGCGGACATGAAACGGACATGAACGGATAGCCAACGGACGAAACAAACTCAAACCGGACAAGAACCGTAGACGTTAATCCGGCGGCATCTGTTCCTAGTTGTGTGCATGTTCAAAACATGTACGGACACAAACCAGACATTGTTTACTTTCTGTCCGTTTTCCCCAATCCGGGGAGGTGTGAGAGGGCCTTTAAGGGGTGAGGTGAACACCCCAAACACACGCGCTGCCATCGCATCCCCTCCCTGATTGATAACGCAATGATGATAGGACCGCATTGGGAGATGCAGTAAGATGAGACGTGGGTGAGACAGGGAAGCCTTTGTGAAGGGCCTGTGTAATGCTGGCTAATTTGATATAGTGCGCCCGGTCCTTTGCGCCACTTCATTATACTACTCGCACCAACAGATCCGGCGGCTCTGCCCAACCTTTTTTATATAGATATATATACTCGTATAACTATACTATACTAATATATATATATATATATATATATATATATATATATATAGTAAAGACGCTAGGTCCCAGATACTCACTAACTTACGTGTGTGAATGTATGAATGTATGTAATTATATATATATAGAGAGTAAAGTTATACGAGTCTTACCAAGGTACAGATGATGTTTTCCCGAGGTATGAGCCTCGGATAGTCATGGGTCAGGGCCCGCCCACCCTACCCTACCACCACTACGATGTTGGCTTGTGCCGAAACGAAAACATATTAGTATCCATAGAATTTTAAGATAATTTTTTATCCTATTAAGTATGTAAAAGATTTTTGGACCCGGATGTGCTTCCTTCTCCCTGACCCACGCCTATCCAGAGGCATAGTATCGAGGTAAATTATATATATATGTGTGTCGTGGGGGTGATGAAAATGGGAAATATTGTGCCTAGAGTGGGACTCGAACCCACATCTCTTTGCATTCCGGGCCAGTGTGCTAACCATTACACCACCTAAGCTCCCTGATATCAACACACTCCCCACGCCTACCTGTCTATGTGGTTACTTGCCTGAGAGGTCAGTGCAGACCACTACATGTGTGTGTGATGTATAACGCATTATACAAGTATGAATGGTAAGGGAACATATATACTTTGCTACTTCCTCCATTGGCGCATTATTATTATTATTGTTCTTATACCGCGTAAGATGCAACACTGTACCGGTGGCACCATCTCAGCCAACCTCACCTCTCCATTCGCACTGGAGAATCATATATGTGCTATACAATTTATTATGTGGATATAAATAACGGCAGCCCCTTAAATGTTTATCAGTAACCATCTTATCTTCCATGTTATTTGCTGCGGAGTTGGCATTCTCTACTCCCCCCCGCCTCCTATACCGTGAGCCAACTGTCACTCTGCTCACTTTATATTTGAAAGTGAACAAAATGACCATTGGATCATGGCAGGAAGGAAAGAATGCCTGCTCAGCAGCGAATATCATGGAGGTTAAGACGGGCAGAGAGAAACATTAAGGGGCTACCGTTATTTATATCCACATAATAAATTAAATAGTACATAATATATGCATATTCTGTGCGTGTGTCCCATTAAAGTAAGGACAAATATACCTTCGTTTCAGACGCAGGTCCGTAGCATATTCCCTGGTTTGTAGCTTTATGCCCTAGCAACATCTAAGGTCATATCAGGATGGGTACCAACTTGTGACAGTGCACACAAATGCTGACTTTATAGTGCTGCCCCACTGGGAGACCAACCTGCCAACACCATGACCTATTTTTCCACAGTATCCTGATACTGTGCTAACCATTCCTTGCCTTATCCTATTAATGCCGAGCCCCAGGCTAGGTAGCGACAAGTATCAATTTAGTAATTCATTGGTTTAACTTGGTTGCGATTCGAACTCCCGACCTTCGGCACGGGAAGTGTGCGCTCTACCGATTGCGCGACCACGTCCGGTGACCAGCTTTGTGCAGGTGTGTGTGTGGAGGGGGGGGGGGGTTGTTCTTTACCAACACTACAGGGGGGGGGGGGGGGCAGGGGCTGCCAGTAACCCCAATAGCAATAACCGGGCGCGGTGGCCTAATCGGTATAGAGCGTTGGCCTCACGTGTGGAAGGTCGGGAGTTCGGTTCCTGGTCGAGTCAAAGCAATGACTTTAAAACTGGTACTTGTCGATTCCTAGCCTGGCGCTCGGCATTAATAGGATAGGGCAAGGGCTGGTTAGCTCAGTGTCAGGATAATGTGACTGAGTGGGACATCGGGTCATCGTGCCGGCGGCCTGATTTCCCAGTGGGGCAGCACTATAAAGTCACCATGAGTGCGCACTGTCACAAGTCGGTACCCGTCCTGATATGACCTTAGATGTTGCTAAGACATAAAACAACAACAAACAAACAAACCAATAGTCATGACAACAGCAGAGCTAAAAAGTACACCCCACCCCACCACCCCACCGAGATCTCCTTTAGGTGAAAGGCCCTCAGTCCGCCAATCCCTACTTCAGCTCCACATCAAATGTCAAAGGAAATTACCACATGGCACACACACACCAGGGTGGGTGGTGCCTGTGGGTGTGTGGTGGGTGTGGGAGCAGCATAACCCAAACCCTCAGTGTTCACAGTAATTGTGTCACAAGAAGGTCCAAAGAAGGGGCAGGGTCACCCATAGAGTAGGACAGAATACAGCAGTGATTACACCATTAATAAGAACATCACTTACGCGCATTTATACTCGCATAATTCTTATATATTATATATATATATATATATATATATTATAATATAGATTCCCGATCACAATCACAAAGCCCTGGATATGTTAAATAAACACAACTTCTGCTATTTCCATGTTGACTATGACCTTTTTTTCTTGAAGATTTATACTGCCTATCATGGATAAGTCTGACTAGACTTGTTTTCACCATTAGACAGTTTGTCGATACAAAGCCTGAGCCTACACTTTTACCGATGCAAGGGATTTTTAACTTCACAGACCACATAGACATGGTATGAGAGCAACCAGCCTTTGATGACGCTGTAAGTTATACACAGCGGTGGAAATCCAAATTGGCGGAGGTGGGGGCATGGGGAATTGAACCACCAACCTTCAGATTAGGAGTCTGACATAGAAAAAAGTCAGACACTCTAACCACTCCGCCACAGAGAACACCACAAACCTACTGCACTGATCTGTATGAACGTGGAGGGTTAAGTTTCCCTGTACTCACAGCTCCACGGTCGGCGTCTGGGGGGAGGGGGGGGCACCGTTGGGGAGACCGGGGAGCGACAGGGGAGGGGGGGGGGGAGACCGTGGGGGGAGAGGGGGAGAGGCGGGAGGGGAGAGACCGGGGGGTGAGGGGTAAGAGACCGGGGCGGGACGGAACCGGGCGGGGGAAGATCGAGGGGAAACCAGGGAGAGACCGACGGGAAACCAGGGAGAGAAAGGGGAGAGACCAGGGTAAGATCGGGGGGATACCGGGAAGAGACCGAGGAGAGACCGGGGAGAGACCGGAGAGAGACCGAGGGGAGACCGAGGGGAGACCGGAGAGAGACCGGAGAGAGACCGAGGGGAGACCGGGGAGAGACCAAGAGGAGAGCGAGGGGAAACCCGAGGGGAGACCCGGGGAGGGGGAGACCCGGGGAGGGGGAGACCCAGGGAGGGGGAGACCCGGGGGAGACTCGAGGGAAGACCGGCGAGAGATCGGGGAGAGACCGGGGAGAGACCGGGGAGAGACCGGGCCGACTCCGGGTGGGAGTCGGCGGGCGGCAGGCGGGGTAACACTAGGGGCACGGATTACAGAGTCAAGTGGATGCTTTTATTGAGTCAGGTAGCTTTAATGGATCAATACGCCGCCTGATTATCGTTGCAGTTATCAAACCCCCGAGACGCCTGGCGCCCCCTGGCGGCGTTCGGATTATTGTAATCCCGGCGTCCGACTGTGAACATCTCCGGCTTGTATTGACAGCATGTGAGACGAGGGGTGGGGGAGGGGGGAGGGAGGGGGAGGGGGAGGGGGGAAGGGACGGGCGGTTATGTGGGTTATAGTCTAGGTTTATTAGTTTCACTAACATTTAGAATATTGCTCGGTGCTCAAAAGTTTTTATTCAGATTTTAAAATTCGGTTGCTTTTGATTTACATGTGATGTGTAAGCATTATACAAGTATAATTAATCGGAAACGTATACTCCTTATTATATTCTAAGTCATCTACTGTACTGATCTGTTATTAATTGTTCATCGACTATGCAACCGGCCCGATTGTGTCACCTTCTGTCTACAAACCAAGCCGAGATTATTTTCACCGACGGCGAATTTCCGGGAAAACGCAGACCTTCTCCAATAGACTTCACCGGCTAATTAGAACAAATATTCGCGACCAGCCGGCTAGGTAACCCATCACCCCCCCCCTCCCCCCCACCACACACACACACACACACACACAGGACGCGGTGGCCGAATCGGCAGAGCGCAGGCCTCATGTGTGGAAGGTCGGCATGTCCTAGTCGATTCAAACCAATGACTTACAAAAGTGATATAAAGTCGCCATGAGTGTGCACTATCACCAGTCCGTACCCGTCCTGATATGACCTCAGATGTTGACAGGATGTAAAACTCCAACAACCAGCGAACCAACCACCCACACACATGCACGCATACACCCCTCTCTCTCTCTTTCCCCGAGTCTCTCTGTCTCTCTCTATGTCTCTCTCTTTCCTTCTGTCTGTCTCTGTCTCTCTGCCTGTCTCTCTGTTTTTCTCTTTAACCAACTTCCATACACAGACCCTCACGCTCACAGCTCACTATGGCTGATAGAAAAGTGATAGAACTCTCGGCAGACTTGCCTGGACCGTCGTCAGCAGACTAAAGCCCTGGTCAGATAAACGTTAGTGAACGTAGTTGAACGTAGTTGAACGTAGGATAAATTAACTTGGGTGAAACGTGCTGTCACTATGTTAAACTACGTTAAGGTACGTCGGGCTTTGGTTGATCACCCACCTAATAGTATGGATAAATACGTTACGGTACGGATCCCGGTACGTTATGGTACAGATCCCGGTACATCCAACTACGTTGAATTACGTTGAACTATGTTACCCTCCACAACGTTCAACTACGTTCAACTTCGTCCACTAACGGCTATCTGACCACAGCAGAACAGTCAAGGTTTTGTGTGGGTCAAAGTACGCTAGGGTATGCTAGAGTATGCTAGAGTACATTAAGAAGTAGGCTAGAGTACCTTATCATCATGGAGGCTCCGTCTGCCTCAAACATACCTCTCTTTTGAACATGTCCACAGCTTAAATCGGAACTCACGGCCCATATACATCCTTATCACGTTCTCATCACGGAGAAGTACTGATGCTGGTATGTTGCACTACGTTCAACTACGTTCAACTACTTTCAACTACGTTCAACTACGTTCAACTACGTTCAACTACGTTAGCCTCCACTACGTTCAACTACGTCCACTAACGTGTATGTGACCGGGCTTTAAGGCAGAACGGGTCTACATCGCCTCAACACTTCAAACATTGCATCATAATCATATTTCTTCTTATTAGTTCTCTTTATTTGCTAAACCATTCTATATATTGTCAAGTCATTCGCTTATACCATAATGGTGTGTGTGGTTGTTTTTTGTGGGTTTTTTTTAGGGGGGGGGGAGGTTAAAAGTTGCTATTCCTTAGTTAGTAACTATGAACCACAAATAACTGCTCAGCGAGAAAGTTAGTTGCAGAAAACGTTACGCAGTTCTGTAGGCAATTTATCACTGTTTGTAATACATATGATTCAAACCTGAAGCAGTATCTAGTTTGTTTGTTTATTGTTTTACGTTCTAGCAATATCTAAGGTCATATCAGGATGGGTACCGACTTGTGACAGTGTGCACTCATGGCGACTTTATAGTGCTGCCCCAATGGGAGACCAGGCTGCCAGCACCATGACCTGATATCCCACTCAGTCACATTATCCTGACACTGAGCCAACCAGTCCTTGCCCTATCCTAATAATGCTGAGTGCCTGGCTAGGAAGCGACAAGTATCACTTTTTAAGTCATTGGTTTGACTCAACCAGGGTTCGAACCCACAATCCCATGGTCTACCAACACGGGAGTCGGTTGCTCTAACTCATTCGGCCATCCTGTCTGGTTCAGTATCTAGTAGTATGGAGTAAATAATGCCACTGCCCACAACAGCACGAAGCTGAAGGGCGAGTGGTGAACCTTCAGCAAGGATTCTGTTTTGTTACGGTGCCACACGATGACATTGTATCTCTTATTATTCGATTAAACTGTGGGAAATTCAGATGAAGTGGACGATATTTTGACAAGCTTGAAACAAATTGATTTAATTAGTCCGAAACAGACAGGCATTCGGATTAAAACAGGTTGAATTTGAATGAAACTGGTGACAAGTTACTTAAACAGATACTATTTGATTGAAACATTTAATCAAGATTGCGGAGAGTTGATTGAATCTACCTCGAATGACAGTTGCTCTGAAGGGCCCAAAGTTACAAACAAACAAGCGGCCAGCAAGAAGCCATATTCACGATAACATCCCTGGTCGAGTCAAACCAATGACTTAAAAATGTATACTTGTCACTTCCTAGCCAGGAGCTCAGCATTATTAGGATAGGGCAAGGACTGGTTAGCTTAGTGTCAGGATAATGGGACTGAGTGGGATATCAGGTCATGGTCTACCAGTGGGGTTGCACTATAAAGTCGCTATGAGTATACACTGTCACAAGTCGGTACCCATCCTGATATGACCTTAGTCATTGCTAAGACATAAAACAACAACAAACAAACGATAAGAAACCGGAAGTGAGATTTACTTGAGAACCGGAAATGGCGCAAAATGCTTCAGTCATTCACTGTTATACAGCTGTATTAAAATGTGGTACTGACACAAAAGATTACCATAGTTTTCGTCCATTGAATGGGAGCTACCACCCCTATATAACGTAAAGTTGTATAATCTGATGGTTTGGGGTTTCTTCTCCACTTTTATTTTTATTTTGTTAGGTAAATATATAATCATAATATAATCATTATAATCTACTTTGCATTAGTTTTAAATAACTTACACTTTAACAGGGTTGACTTCAAAACTACGGTAAAGTTACCAATCTAATATAATTAGCTCAGAAAAATGACCAAAACTCAAATCCATCGGACTGTGAAACTTTAAACAAATGACTGTAAGGCCAGGACTATGCAACTTTAAACAAATGACTGAAAGGCCAGGACTATGCAGCTTTAAACAAATGACTAAGGCCAGGACTATGCAACTTCAAACAAATGACTGTAAGGCCAGGACTATGCAACTTTAAACAAATGACTGTAAGGCCAGGACTATGTAACTTTAAACAAATGACTGTGAGGCCAGGACTATGCAACTTTAAACAAATGACTAAGGCCAGGCTATGCAGCTTCAAACAAATGACTGCAAGGCCAGGACCATGCAGCTTTAAACAAATGACTGCAAGGCCAGGACTATGCAACTTTAAACAAATGACTGCAAGGCCAGGACTATGCAACTTTAAACACATGACTGCAAGGCCAGGACTATGCAGCTTTAACCAAATGACTGCAAGGCCAAGACTATGCAACTTTAAACAAATGACTGCAAGCCCAGGAATATGCAGCTTGTGGGTTGTTTTGTGGGGGTTGTTTGTGGGGGTTGGTTTTGTGGGGTTGTTTTGTGGGGGTAAACAAATGACTGCAAGGCCGGACTATGCAACTTTAAACACATGACTGCAAGGCCAGGACTATGCAGCTTTAACCAAATGACTGCAAGGCCAAGACTATGCAACTTTAAACAAATGACTGCAAGCCCAGGAATATGCAGCTTCAAACAAATGACTGCAAGGCCAGGACTATGCAACTTTAAACAAATGACTGCAAGGCCAGGACTATGCAACTTTAAACAAATGACTGAAAGGCCAGGACTATGCAGCTTTAACCAAATGAATGCAAGGCCAAGACTATGCAACTTTAAACAAATGACTGCAAGGCCAGGACTATGCAACTTTAAACAAATGACTGAAAGGCCAGGACTATGCAGCTTTAACCAAATGACTGCAAGGCCAAGACTATGCAACTTTAAACAAATGACTGCAAGCCCAGGAATATGCAGCTTCAAACAAATGACTGCAAGGCCAGGACTATGCAACTTTAACCAAATGACTGCAAGGCCAGGACTATGCAGCTTTAACCAAATGACTGCAAGGCCAAGTCTATGCAACTTTAAACAAATGACTGCAAGGCCAGGACTATGCAGCTTTAAACAAATGACTTCAAGGCCACGCGAGAATTCATGAAGGCCCGTCGCGGGGAAAGGGCCTCTTGTTGCCGGCGGTTCCGGCGCGGCAGGCCCGTCCCGGGGGGCACCTGCACGTGGGCGGGGCCGTGTGTCCACAGCTTCCGGTCGTGTCCACCAGTCACGGGCCGTGCGCGCGCACCCGCCGGCCAGCCCCCTACCAGCTAACCCACTTTGCATTCTGCTCCAGGGTCCTCCCCCCCCCCCCCGCCCCCTGGCCGCCGGAGCTGGTTGGTTGGTCGGGCAGTCAGGCGGCCGGAGCCATGACTTGCCAACATTGGAAGATGAAAAACCAGAAGATCTTAAAGGATGTTATATTGGGGGTGTCGGCAGGTATTCCCCCTAAAAATATTTTGTTACAAATAATCCGTAAGATTGATATACCATTACTATATTAATGGAATTACAGGGTTGCCAACGTTGAAAAATGAAAAACCGGAAGATCTTAAGGAATGTTATATTAGGGGAAAGGGGGGGGGGGGTCCAGGGGTACTCCGCCAGAAAATATTTTACAAATAATCTGTCAGATTTATATAATATTACTATATTAATGGTATTGCAGGATTACCAACATTGGAAAAAAAGAAAAAAAAAGAAGATCGGCATAAGGTGATGATGGGACATAAAATATTGTACACCTTTATGACAAAACCGTAAGGGTTGGCAACCCTGGGATACCGAGAACAGTGGAACACCGTCCAGCACCCAACCGGGTCTACATCAACATCGCCTATCGTGCAGGTGGGAGGTGCATAAATCGGGGCGGTGTGGTGGGCGAGGCGGATGTGGTCTATACATCATAACGCCATGTGCACATCTATCACTGACGAGTCAGCCAGGCAGGGAACTCACCCAACCCAGCCCATGCCCATTTGCATGTACTGAGAGATGTTGGGTTGGGTTGGGTTGGCCATCCCGCAATGGTTGCTGCTGGTGGAGGCGGAGGGGAGAGGAAGGGGGGGGGGGGGCAGAGGAGGGGGAAGGAGGATTAGGAAGGGGAGGAGTGGTGGTGGTGGTGGTAGTGGTGGTGGAGGGAGAGGTGGGGGAGGAGGAGGAGGTGGAAGAAGAGTGGTGGTGGTGGTAGTAGTGGTGATGGTGGTGGCGGTATTGGTAGTGGTGATGGCGGCGGCGGTGGTGGTGGTGGTGGTGGTGGTGGTGGTGGTGGTGGTGGTGGTGGTGGCGGGTGTGGTGGTGGTGATGGTTGTTGAGTGGTGGTAGTAGTAGTATTAATATTACCAAGCACATGAGTACAAGTGATGGAAATGGTTGCGGCTATAACAGTAGTCACACACTCACATACATAACACACTCTCACACACACTCACACACACATATTCACATCCCCTCACACACATTCACACACACACACATCACACACATATTCACTCACACCCCCTCACACACACACCCTCACACACACACCCTCACATTCACACACAGACACACACTCACCTACACACACACGCGCACTCAGTCACACACACGCACACTCTCACATACACATTCACACACACACCCTCGTATTCACACAAACGCTTACACACAATCACCTAAACACACGCACACACACCCACACGCACTAGCCATCTCCCGTGCACACATCCACTCACACACGCACACACTCACACTCACTAGCCATCTCCCGTGCACACGCACTCACACACATGCACACACATACTCACACACCCACACTCTGCAGTGCACACACCCATGCATCATTAATCTCCAGGGGTTGGGGGGTCGTGGCGAAAAGCTGTGTGAATGCTTTCAGAATTTGACCCAATGGTAAAGGATGGTCAGAGGTTGAGGTACAGAGAGAGGGGGTAACACTGAGGTAAGGGGTCAAGGGTCAGCAGTTGGTCGACATGATTCAAAGGCCACTTATTGGAGCTGCCTGCTTGTCGATGTGAATTGTGGTTGGTTTTGTTTGTTGTTTTACGTCCTAGCAACATCTAAGGTCATATCAGGACGGGTACTGACTTGCGACAGTGCACACTCATTGTGACTTTATAGTGCTGACCCACTGGGAAATCAGGCCGCCAGCACCATGACCTGATATTGCACTCAGTCACATTATCCTGACACTGAGGCAACCAGTCCTTGTCCTATCCTAATAATGCCAAGCGCCAGGCTAGGAAGCGATGAGTATCAATTTTAAAGTCATTGGTTTGGCTCGACCAGGGTTTGAACCCGCGAAGGTTCGGATCCTCCGATCTCCCAAAGCAGGAGACAGCCGCTCAACTCATTCAGCCATCCTGTCTGGTTCTGTGAATGGTGGTGATAAAGGGGAGAGGCAGAGACGCCAACCTTGTGTGACCAAAAATAGGAAGATTGTAACATTTTATTAGGAATATAAGTTTGTGTGCGGCAACACCCGGCATGACAATCGGACATATATTATGACATAGCACAATCATCCAATATATAATATGTATATATAATTATGTTAAATACTTTTTCATATAATTATAAGTCATATGATGTATCCCACCATGTGTCTGTCTATGTGTAATTTTCTAGGCTAGATTTGTAATTTCCAACAAAAGAAAGAATTCTGTGCTTTCATATTTATTTTTTGGGTGTAGAAAAATAATATTTTGTGTTTCACCATACTCCGGCTTAAACCTTCAAACGCGGAAATCGAGTCGCAATTATTACACCAATGGTGAATTTCCGCCAAAGCGCGGATCTTCTCCCATAGACTTAGCACTGGTACAGTGGTAGGGAATCGGCGGATGAAAGCCGGAAGTCAGGTTTCAACTAGTCTTGTTGTGACTGTATTACATACTATTATCACGCATACCTAAATAGTTCTTGTGTGGGGTTCATGTTCTAGCAACATCTAAGGTTATATAAGAAGAGGATGCAAACTATCCAACTATTGTCATATAAATCCTGATTTTAAAAAAAAGTGCTTAACATTAATCAGTACAATTTTTAAATCGCCGAAAATCCGCGAAACCGCGGAAATCTGTCATCCCTGTAAATAAGCATCTACGCAGCCCAAGCTGAGAGTCAAAGTTGCATAGTCCGATGAAAGCATAAACTTTTCAAAACCACAACAATTATCTAAATTTGGTTCTACATATCTAACTTAGATACTGATGCAGTTATTAAGCATTTATTGTGACATAGGCAATACTGAGGCAATTTAACAGAACCTGTTAGTGCAGAGGCCTATGATGCCGATGTTTTGGCATGCTTGCCGAAATTAATTTGCCATGTTTGCACTTCAAATATCTCAAAAGTTAGCCATTTAAATTAAAAGTTACTATAACCTAAAGTAAGGTAAATTATGACTATCACACGGGATGGCCAAATGAGTTAGACTTAGAGCGTCCGTCTCCTGTGTTGGTGGATCGTGGGTTCGAATCCTGGTCGAGTCAAACCAATGACTTAAAAATGGATACTTGTTACTTCTTAGCCAGACACTCGGCATTACTAGGATAGGGCAAGGAGCAGTGGAATGAGGAAGACCAGTCGTCTGCGACTGAAATTTCCCATGCTTAAACAACTAATGTACACACACAAAAACAAAACAAACAAACAAACAAACAAAAAAACTCTCAGAAAATGACAGAAATTCAAATCCATCGGACTATGCAATTTTAAGCATTGTTGCTGCGTTAGTTAAACAGGGCACAGTTGAGCACGTGGGCCGAGCAGCTCGCTGAGTGGTTACCGAGCCTCACTCCTGTTCCTGTGTGGGACAGAGTCCGGGCAGCCAATCACGGGGCATTGTGTAAGTCTCTGGTTATGCAACTCAATAGTTCATCACCGCTGAGGGGCGGGCGGCCGGTCGGCCGGTCGGGCGACGAGGAAGAGGGAAGATGGTGGTGGTGGTGGGGAGATGGAGATGGGGGGGGGGGGGCTGGGTTTACACAATAGTTGCATTTCGCTTCTTCCCCAATTCCAGTAATCGGATTTAATTTGACACGATAAGGATATGTGTGTAATAGTGTATGGCCTCACGCCACTGGGGATCAGTAGAGCGCGGGCTCGCATGCGGAAGGTCCGGAGTTCGGTTCCTGGTCGAGTCAAACCAGTGACTCATAAAATTGATCCTTGTCACTTCCTAGCCTGGTGTTCGGCATTAATAGGATAGGGCAAAGACTGGTTAGCTTAGCATCAGGATAATCTGAATGAGTGGGATATTGGGTCATGGTGCCAGCCATTTGATCTCCCAGTGGGGCAGCACTAAAAAATGTTAAGTCGCCATGAGTGTGCACTGTCACAAGTCGGTACCCATCTTGATAATACCCTAGGTGTTGCCAGGACGTCAAACTCCAACAACAAAATACCCTCACGCCATTCACTGCATCTCAGTGGGAAATGGCTGTCAGACCCGTCTCTATGCCGACCAGTGCCGGTGGGTGTGGGTGTGGGTGTGGGTGTGTGGGAGGGAGTGGGGGGGGGGGGGAAGATGTTACGAAACTGCCATCTGTCAGTCCTCACCCTCAACACCCAACTGTACGCTGCCGCTGTACTCCACACGATTTACCTTCCAGTTTCAATTCCTATACAAACTGGTGGTATAGTGAAACCTCTCTAACCGATCACCTCCACACATGGACCACCCCCCTATATTGATCGCTTCATATGGGTCCCAAACGATCGCCCAAACAATACCATTGTAGCGATAAAAAAAAACTCCCTAAACCAAGCACCGACCTAAATGGACCATTTAAAGTCGGTCCCATGGTCGCTCGATTTAGAGAGAGTTGACTGTACAGTAGAATTTCTCTAACCGACCACCTCCACAGACCGACCACTCCCTGATAGAGATCGCTTTATTTGGGTCCCAAACGATCGCTCATACAATACCATAGTAACGATTTAAAAAAAACACCTAAAGGGATCATTTTAAAGTCGGTCCCATGGTCGGTCGATTTAGAAAGGTGTTACTGTAGTTCCACTGGTCAGCAGCATTCGCACTCACACCACCACCACCACCACCACCCACACTCACCATGCACCCACCCTCCCACACTCACCACTCCAACCCCTCACCCATACCCACACCCACACCCACACTCTCTCCAGCTGCCAAACACACACGGCCTCCAAACCCAATGACAATCGGGTTGGGTACCACGGCCGTATGATTGGTTGGTTGTTGGAGTTTTACGTCCTAGCAACATCTAAGGTCATATCAGGATGGGTACCGACATGTGACAGTGCACACTTTATAGTGGAAGTGCTGTCCCACTGGGAAATCAGGCCGCCAGCAACATTACCCACTATCCCACTCAGTCACATTATTTTGACACTGAGCTAACCAGTCCTTGCCCTTTCCTCAGCCAAGCTAGGAAGCGACAAATATCAATTTTGTGAGTCATTAGTTTGACTCGATCTGAAATTGAACTCCGGATCTCTAAGCGACCTCATGAACTGGTTTACATGAAGCAAACTAGTTGAGTCGACTTAGCGCTAAACCGATTTAGCATCGCATTCACACATGTGTTTTAAACCAGATTAGTTCAAACTGTTTAGTTAAACCGGTTTAACATGTATGTGTGAATGGGGTACATACTAATAGTAATAGGCATCGCCTCCAGCACTGAAACTTGGTCCCCGTCCTGATATGACCTTAGATGTTGCTAGGACGTAAAACAACAACAAACAAACAAATCTGATAGTTGGTTTTATAGCAACAATGTTAGCTTACTCTCTTCGGATTTGGCCATGCAAATTGTCATCTTTGTATTGAATGCATGTATGACACACTATTTAATAAAGGTTCACAAGACCGCTCATTTTACTGCTTTGTGAGCTTTTGCTTAAAGCTGCATAGTCTCGAATCATTAGAGCGCGAGCCTCGCATGCGGAATATCAGGAGTTTGGTTCCCGGTCGAGTCAAACCGACAACTAATAAAAATAGATACTTGTCGCTTCCTAGCGTGGTGCTCAGCATTAATAGGATAGGGCAAGGACTGGTTAGCTCAGTGTCAGGATAATGTGACTGAGTGGGATATCGGGTCATGGTCCCAGTGGGACAGCACTATAAAGTAGCCATGAGTGTGCACTGTCACAAGTTGGAACATGACCTTAGATGTTGCCAGGATGTAAAACTCCAAAATCCAACCAACCAACCTAATAATAAAAACCGACATTTGACATTATTCAAGCTCGTCGTGTCCATATTTCTCTTCACATGTGTGCGCAGGCAATCGGTGAGTTGTTAGTACGCAGTGCTGGCCCACATGCTGGGGCAGTCATGTGACAAAGGTCGACATTATCCAATACAATACGCGGCCGTGGACGAGACCATCTGTGGGATTATGGCATTACGCAATGCCTTCCAATTAGACAGCGGGTGTGCTGGGCGCGTGTGTGGTGGCATGCGCCCTTGTCACCATGCAGGGCACGTACAGGTGTATATACTCGACGTTAACCTTATGTATGTATGTGTGTATGTGTGTATGTGTGTATGTGTGTATGTGTGTATGTGTGTATGTGTGTATGTGTGTATGTGTGTACGAACATGCGCATCCACGTATGTATATATATGTATAGTTAAAAATTGACGTCCGAGTGGGTCTGAAGGCGAGAACCACCAGACAGCTGGCATACAAGTGTCAAAGCCTACGACTAGTGGCTCTGGTGTGGTCGAATTTGGAACTACATGTACATCCAGGCATGTAGTAGAGCCTAGAAGACTAATTACCCAAAGTAGGTGCAATTCAATGTTTTTAAGGGCCTTGAAATGGGGCAAATGAAGTTCAAGACTTTTCAAGACTTTTCAAGACTTTCCAGGCCCCGTAGGCACTATCAAGTCGACATGAGTGCGCACTGTCACAAGTCGGTACCCACCCTGATATGACCTTAGATGTTGCCAGGACGTAAAACTCCATCAACCAACCAACACTTGAGTGAAAATGCATGAGTATAGTCTACATGTGTTATATTAATACAGTATAACCCCGTTAAACCAAGCTCGGTTAAACCAAACGATTGGTTAATCCAAACTTTTTTTGGCGGCCCGCAAAATACTACCATTTATAAAAAAGTTGGTTAATCCAAACAAAATGTTTGGGCCCCAGGCCACTTCCACCAACTTTTTTATATGATAAATGGTAGTATTTTGCCGGCCTGCCGAAAAAGTTTGGATTAACCGATCATTTGGTTTAACCAAGCTTGGTTTATCGGGGTT
>CM059190.1:99945876-99965876 GCA_030323885.1 Branchipolynoe longqiensis | reverse complement strand
TGATCAATGACAGAACAAATATCCATTGCTATGGCCCTGCCAGACCCCCCTAAATAGACCCAGTAGTTCAATACAGTACTAGTCTTTTTGACCTGATGTAAATATAATTGCACTGAACTAAAACACAGAAAACTTTGAAGAATAATGGCAAACTTAGATTCTGGCAGTAGTAGTTCCATCTACACAACATACTTTGATAGTCATTTTGACCAAATGTAAATGTAAATATAATAGATGGGTTCGTAATTTCGACTCCACATGCACTGAAAATGGCATCCAAAGTGAAAAAAATATGCATGGCCATTGAGTTTGCCAATATGCGCAGTGCAAAACTGTGATTTTATTCAAAATTAATAGCAATACAGAACAATTTGACATGAAAACGGATCCAATCATGCAACATAATAATATAATGATATAATGGATATAGTTAAGACACAAAAATCCATAATTTAGCATTTTGAGCTAAGAAACATACAATTCCCCACAAAACAATCTCGCTGATGTTCACATCACCATTTTTAATTCTTGTTATACATTTTAAAATGTGAAATGTATCAACAGAAACTTGTTTCAAAGAAATATATAACCTGTCTGATTAACCCTACCAATTCCTGGCCCTACATATGTTGTTATTAACCATAGGATATAAATGGAAAAAATGAATAAAACTGACTCTGGCTATAGTAGTTCTAACACTCGTCTGAGTGATCAGATTCGTCCAGATCTAAATACAGATGGTAAAAGACGTGCAAATTGGATTGATGTAAATGCAATGTGAGATAAAAGATTCACATCTTAATTTATTATATATATGTTTTTAGTTGGGATTCTATGTTTGAAACATTAGCTGAAATGTGCTGAAACTAACAGGTTGCATAGCTAAACTCACAGCTTCAACATGTGCCATGTGCTTCGTGCGGGTTTGTTTTGCCTTTACAGTTACACATCCCATAATGCACCGTGCGGCTGGAATTATGAACCTGTCTATTGTGTACGAACAAAAACACAGAAAACCTTTATGAATGATTACAAAGATGGTTGTTGGCAGCATTAGTTCCATCCACATAATGTACTCGATGGTCCTTTTAACCGAATGAAAATATAATTGCACATCATGAACAAAAACATAAAAAAAGCTTTGAATAATAATGGCTACATGTATGTACACAGTAGGCCTACTGTCATTATTATTCCCAATTACAAGTGCATATTTTTGTAGGGGCTTTAGTCTTTTGCCTCATTTAACTTATTGTCTTTCAAGTAGGCAACACTACCTCTCAGTAGAATTTGTGATTTAAAAAAACTGGTAACCAGAATCTCACTCCACAAAATTAACAACGGTATGGTTTAAATTTACTTCACATTAACAAGCAAGAGCAAGATTGACTTCAGCGCAGTATTTTGATTTTGAATGTCAGCGTTGCAGATCAATCAAGTTTCATCAGTAAAGTTCAAGGAACTGCCCATGAAAGGGATAATGTACACTCCACAGACAGTCAAGCAGTTTTTAAATTTCACTCTCCCTGTCTCAGTCATCACTCCATTCTGGTCCAGAATTTTTATCAGTGTCATATGTATCATCAAAGTCATTTGTATCATCAAAGTCATCTGTATCATCAAAGTCCCCAGTTTGCCTGTCATAACTGTCAGATCTCAAACTCTTATAATCACCTTCCAAAGGTTTGTCAGGCTCTGCAGACCAGGATACTCAGCCAGGTGCATAATGTCCATTTTTATCCTTCCATCTATACTGCAGTGGGTCTAAGTTATGATCTGGTTGTGGGGAGTCTACATTACTCCAGACAATGCACATGTAATTTGCACACCGTGTCTTACTCCACAGAATCTTTCCACATGGTGGTAGTAAAGCACAGTCAATTTCTTTACATTGGCCATTGGGTCTGCCTGAAATAATAGAAAATATTAGATGTGGGAGTTGCTTCGATAAGCGAACATCAATCTAATAACATTCCCAAGAAACAGATAACCTCTGTGTAAAGTCGCCGGCTGGTGGTGTGGGTGGTGTGAACAAGCCAAAGGAAAGCAATACAGGTAATGAAGGAAAACAGGTGAAGAGTGAAAGTAGGAGAGTGAGACTCCTTCATTTATTGGTTTATATAGGTTTTCTAGAATCCAACATGGCAGTGGTCACATGGTTCAATCCACCAATCAGAGTACAATGTGCTGTTGCCAAGGCCTTGCCACACCGGCTACAGTGCCCTGTAGTGGTCAATGATCCATAAATAACACCATGGGGAGAGGGGGTATGTGAGGTGACTCTTCCAAAGAGTGTGTCTAGCAAATCTCGGAAGTGACACTCCTCCAAAGACTATTTTACTATACAATTTCTATACCTAATGAATAATAGTTCATCAACTTCACACATCCCTCATATGCCTTTGGTTTTTATATAACACCTTTTTATCATTATATAGACAGTTTGTAATTTATTATAGTAATTTCACATAAGTCCTCATGTATTATATCGGAAAACTTTACATCTGTATCCAGGTGACTATCATGTTGTACTGAGATACAAAGAGTGAGAAAAGAAACTTAAGAGAGTGATATTTTGCAACAAAAACTAGAAAACTACTGATTTTCCAATAAAGAAATGACCCTCTATGAACAAGTGTACAGAGTCATATTTAAGTTAGATCTATAACCTTATTGTATTCACTGATGCCTCTTCCTTCCCTCGCATCAAGCGTAATGCTTCGCATTACGACCAATTTTTCAAACTACTTATTGCGTATAGAATCTCACCTGGTCAAGTTTCCCTGTCATTTGAACCAGTTTGTTGTACCATGCCTCATTCACATCTTTTACACTTTTCATTCCATACAAGGAGGACACATACTCTTCTGCTTTCTTTTGGCTTAGTTAACCTCTGGATGACATGCTGATAAAAAACTGGATTAATGTTCCATCATTATTATTTTCCAGTAGCTCATAGGGCCTGATCTTCCCCTTCCTGTAAAATGATGCTGAATAATCACAGCTGGAGAAGGCGTGATGGCCTGGCAGTGGCGCTGAGAGTCCTCCTTTTTTTCATCGCTAAGGTCTTGGCAATGATGGTTGTGTCAATATACCTGCAGTTGCTGCCTGTACCAGTCCATGATGATCAGCTTTAATGGTATCCCATTTAGTATGTTCCGCCCAATCATCCCCAAGATTATCTTGATGACGTCAGTGTCTGTGGCATTAATGAGCAGACTACCAGTCACAGAGACAGCATGGAATGCCAGAAGGGTATCTGCTTCCTCATAGTGTCCTTGTAATGAGTCTGGATAGTCATCCTGGACAAACTGTGAAAAGAATCCAACAATATGTGGCAGTGGCATCACCTGGGATAACAATAACTAATAGTAATCAATCATATGTTGACTGGCAGCTAGCTGCCAGTGCTTCATTGTCTGATGCTGAAAGATTAAAAGTTGCTTTATACAGCTGACACTGCATCGGGACAATCTCGCACTATTAACGCAATGGACAAATTTTCTGGAATAACCTGTTTTACATTCTATTGATCATTTGGCACCAATTTTATCTGGTACCTCGCTTGTCTATGCTAGCCCTATATTTAGGCCCTTTCATGGGGGGTCTGGTGGGCCCTTAGCAACAGGAAAAATGTGGTCCACGTCAGACCCCCGGCAGATTACCATATTGGTACCTCATCCGTCTACCCTGAAGGTCATGGGCTGCTGGTCTATGGCTATGAAGTGACAAGTACCAATTTTCAAGTCATTGTTTTGACTCAATCACGGTTCGAACCCCATGATCTAGCAAAATGGGAGACGGATGCTCAACTCATTCAGCCATCCCGTCTGGTCATAACATGCCTACCCAAGAGAGAAACAAAAGCAGTGGCAATAATAGAATTTGAGCTGTAGGCCTAGTTGTAAATAAATTCATAGAGCCTTTAGACATGATGTAATTAGGTGAACTGCATTCTCATTAAATCTATTCTCCCGTTGTTATCTCTGAAATACTAATGCAGGATGTAGGCCTCGTGAGGATATCACAAAGACACAGCATGTGTGGATACTCGCACCAAAGTGAGTTCAACGGCGCCAGGTGTCTCTCCTAAACTTAGCACTGTCGGGGAATCACGGAAAAATGCCACAAGTCAGGTTTCAACTAGCCTTGTTGTGACTGTATTATATCACCCATGTCTAGCTCAATCTTGTTTGGGTTTCATGTTCTAGCTGCAGCAAAGGTAATATAAAACGGGTTTTAAACTACCTAACTGTTGTCATATACACATCCTGAGTCCTTCGAATTTTGTTTAACGTTAACAGTTAAATAACAAAAATTGCGGAAATCCACGATACCGTGGAAATCTTTCATCCCTGCTCATACAAGTAAGCCCAGCCAGGTAGGGGACGTCACACGCGCGTGCACAGAATGGGATCTCGTGAGAGCTTGTGAGAGTTGGGCTGAGAAATAGATTAACTGGAATATTGATCCTCGAACCCCTACCTCCACCTCCACCCGAACATTACAATAACAACAAAAAACACATTGCGTATGAAGTACATATGTGCCTTATAATGGGTAGGTGGTGGTGGTGTGGTGGTGGTGGTGGTATGCTGGTAGGTTGAGGGGGTTCTGGTGGTGGTGGTGTGGTGATGGTATGCTGGTAGGTTGAGGGGGTTGTGTTTGTGGTGGTGTGGTGGTGGTGGTATGCTGGTAGGTTGAGGGGGTTGTGTTGGTGGTGGTGTGGTGTGGTGTGGTGGTGGTATGCTGGTAGGTTGAGGGGGTTGTGGTGGTGGTGGTGTGGTGGTGGTGGTATGCTGGTAGGTTGAGGAGGTTGTGTTGGTGGTGGTGTAGTGGTGGTGGTATGCTAGTAGGTTGAGGGGTTGTGTTTGGTGGTTGGTTAGTGGTGGTTATGGTGGTTGTTGTGGGTGGTGGTGAGTAGGTTGATGGTTGTGGGTTGTGGTAGTTGTGGTTATGGTGGTTGTTGTGGTGGTGGTGAGATGTGGTAGTGGTGGTTATGGTGGTTGTTGTGGGTGGTGGTGAGTAGGTTGATGGGGGGTTGTGTTGTCTTGGTGGTGTGGTGTTTGGTGGTATGCTGGTAGGTTGAGGGGGTTGGTTGCTGGTGGTTGTGGTGGTGGTATGCTGGTAGGTTGAGGGGTGGGTTTGTGTTTGTGGTGGTGTTGGTGGTGGTGGTATGCTGGTAGTTGAGGGGGTTGTGTTGCTGGTGGTGTGGTGGTGGTGGTATGCTGGTAGGTTGAGGGGGTTGTGTTGCTGGTGGTGTGGTGGTGGTGGTATGCTAGTAGGTTGAGGGGGTTGTGTTGCTGGTGGTGTGGTGGTGGTGGTATGCTGGTAGGTTGAGGGGGTTGTTTTGCTGGTGGTGTGGTGGTGGTATGCTGGTAGGTTGAGGGGGTTGTGTTGGTGGTGGTGGTGGTGGTATGCTGGTAGGTTGAGGGGGTTGTGCTGGTGGTGGTGTGGTGCTGGTGGTATGCTGGTAGGTTGAGGGGGTTGTGTTGGTGGTGGTGTGGTGGTGGTGGTATGCTGGTAGGTTGAGGGGGTTGTGCTGGTGGTGGTGGAATGCTGGTAGATGGTGAAATGCATGAAGGTGGTGGTAGGTGGTGGTGATGGTGGTGGTGGAGATGGAAGGTGGTGTTGCTAAGTGGTGCTGGCTGTTGCTGGAATGCTGGAAGATGGTGGTGCTGGAATGCTGGAAGGTGGTGGTGCTGGAATGCTGGTAGGTGGTGGTGGTGGTGGAGGTGGTGGTGGTGGTGGTGGTGGTGGTGGTGATGATGATGATGGCGGCTAATCTCCCTTCCACACCCGAGCTGCCCATTCCACACCAGGGCTGCCCGTTCCACACCCGGCCTCCCGTGCCCGCAACTCCCGGCTAATTGCCTCGTGCTGGCGGCGGCACGTGCAACTTTGATCCTCCGGGCGGAACATCGGGCGGGTCTAGATGTTCCACGGGAAGGCGTGCCCACCCTGCAGGATCAAACATGGTGACGTGCACAACCTCACAGCACGCATGCACGCGTCTCTCACCCCACACCCCACTCGCCACTCCACACCCTCTAACCCATCCCTCTCCTCCCAGGGGCGCACCCAGGGGGGTTTCCTGGTTTCCCGGAAACCCCCTCCCCCCAAAAAATTGTTTTAAATTATATAAACGTATATCTCAGTTGCTTCTTAACAGTTATCATTTTGTTGATTAAATATAGCATGCATTTGTGTTTATCAATTAAATTATAGTACTTACGTTGCAACTTATGTTGCAACATAATTATATTTCAAAGGGCCATGCTCTTTAACACTCTATACTTCAAGGGGGAAGAGTGTTTAACACCTTTTTGTACTTCAGAGCAAAATGTAAATCACACCTCATCACCTGTTTTTGTACATTTGTGACACTTCAAGGGGGCCAGGATTAACACCTTCAGATTGACACCCTACTTCAAACAGAAATTGGCTACAAATAGGCATGGGTTTTCCTTGGTCAGTCAGTTCATGTTGAGCAACCCCTGGTGCAACATGCAGTCAACGATACACAGATTTCTACCTCAGCGAGCTCACGATACCACACCACCATGCCATCAGCCATCAGTCACAGACGACTGTCAACCTCTCTCAAAGAAACCTCGCCCTTCAGGTATATAATGAAACAAATGTTGTGGATAAGGTGTAATATCTAAACGTATATTTTAAATGAGAATTTGATGAATATAAATTAATATTTCTGTCGAATTGCTTCAATATAAATATTAAAGTTACAGTATTATTTTTTAAATACTATCTTATGCAATATATATAATGAATTGCCTCCAGAACAGTTCACGAAACTGTAAAAATTAATATTGTTCTATTTTGTACTGTTATGCAATGCCATGTACTTATAGTGTTTACCTATTTTATCATTTCAGATGCAGCTGAGCCATGCAATTTGGTGGATGCTGAGGTTGACATTGCTTAGTATGCTACTCCAGAGGGTCGCAAGGAACTCACCCGAGACAAGAAGCTACATCTCCTCACCAGCTGCTTCAGGCCAGATGTGGACTACAGCTTCCCACCAAAGGAGGAGTTTGGAAAGAAGCGCAAGTTTCAGCATTCCTGGCTGCGTCAGTACACATGGCTAGTGTACAGTCCACAGAAGAACGGTGGTTTCTGCAACAACTGTCTACTCTTTGGTCAACGCATTGAGGGGATCTAGTCAGCTGTGCACAGACTTGCTTCACAAAGACCAAGAGCAAGCTGTGTCACCATGACTTACAGGAGAGTCACCGACTGGCTACCACAAAGGCTGCAGACTTCCAGGAGGTGATGAGGGGTCAGCGACAGGACATCCACCACTAGATGAATGATGCCTTAGCTGACAGGGTAGAGAACAATGGTTGCAAGCTCGAGTCCATCATCAAGACCATCATCTTCTGTGGGCGCCAGAACATCGCTTTACGAGGGCACCGTGACACCACAAGTGAGGTTGCCAGTGACCACTCTGCCAATCACGGAAACTTCCTTGCTCTGCTAGACTTCCGTGTGGAGGCTGGAGACAAGTGTTCTTGCAGAGCACTTGAACACCGCAGCGAGAAATGCCCTCTTCACATCCTGGAACATCCAGAACCAGTTAATCAACATCTGTGGAGAGCAGATACGAGACCATATCCTCCAGAAAGTGCTGCGAACTAGGTTCTACACCATCATTGCAGACGAAGTGACAGATTCAGCCAACAAGGAGCAGCTCAGCTTGGTTCTCAGGTATGTGGACCATAACAAGGTCAGAGAGGATTTGGTGATTTTCTCGAGTGTGACACTGGTGTCCCATGTGAAAAAAATTACCGTAAAATAGGGGTAGTTTCGATCCATATTTGGAAAACCCCTAGCCAATTCCTGGGTGCCCCCCTGCCTCCCCCACCCTCTCTTCCCCACCCGCCATCCCCTCTGCACCCCTCCCCTCCCCACCCCTCCCTCCAACCTGTCCCTCCCCATCCCTACCATCCAACCCACCCCTCCCCTCCCCCACCTGCCAACTCTCCCCCGCCAACCCTCCCCTCCCCCACCCGCCAACCCTCCCCACCCCTACGCAAGTGGCCACCGGCGATAACAACCCACATTCAGTGCACACAACTTTTTTGTCAAATTCTTTTTAAAAAAGTTTTAAAATGGTTTAAAATCCGTTATCTCTCATCATTTCCACGTTGTTGTGTCACTACTTCTGGTGTTTATCGCATCTATTTATGGCGTGCTGTTACACCCCCACCCACCCACCCCCCACCCCCAACACACCTCCCCTTTATTTCAGACCCAGAACGTTGTGTACTTTAGTGGGATGCCTTCTATCTACATTGTCAGCATGCCCCGTCCAGATATGACCTTAGATGTTGCCAGGACGTAAAACTCCAACAACCAACCAACCTGCCATCATGCACGCTACGTGGCGCTGTGACTCGCCCGTCTGGATGAGCTGCATGTCCTTTGCACATGTCTACTGAGGAGCGGCACCGGCGCGGTGGTTGAATCGATAGAGTGTTGGCCTCCCGTGCGGGAGATCTGGAGTTCATTTCCCGGTCGTGTCAAACCAATGACTTACAAAATTGATACTTGTCACTACCTAGCCTAGCGCTGGGCATTAATAGGATAAGTCAAGGATGGTTGGTTGGCTCAGTGCCAGTATCTAGGACAAAGTGGGATATCCGGACATGGCCCCTGGCAGCCTGGTGTCCCAGTGGGGCAGCACTATAAAGCCATCATGAGTGTGCACTGTCACAAGTTGGTACCCATTGCGTGATTGTAGTTGTGGTAGATGTTACCAGGACATAAAACTCCAACAACCAACCAACCAGGTACACATAATTGCCCCTCTCCCTCGACTCCCTCAATCATAAACTTCAACAACCCCCATCCACACATCCTCACCCCCCCCCCCCACACACACACACACATAATTTGCCAACTCCATTTTTGCACGAGGCGGTGATCAGCGCGTGCCGTCGTTAGCGGCCTCAATCATTAAGTCGCTCACCATTTCCTGGACACATCCATCAACATTGCATGCACCGCCCCATCAGAGCAGCTCGGAGCAGCTCTCCCAGCTCCCCACACCACCACCAGCCACCACCACCTCCACCCACCACCACACCTCACCGCCTACCACCACCCACCACCACCACCACCCACCACCACCACCACCACCACCCACGATTACGACGACGACCACCACCCGATACCACCACCATCACCACCACCACATGCACACACAACAGATTCCACTTCAACAGTCCTGCCACTCATTAAATATTCAACACGCCACTTCTGTGCATACAGACCAGACAGGATGGCCGCATGAGTCGAGCGTCCGTCTCCCGGTTTGGTAGATCGATGGATTCGAAACCACAGGTTCGAGACCTTGAGGGGACAAACCAATGATTTAAAAATACAATCTTGTCGCTTCCTAGCCTGGCGCTCCGCAAAATTAGGATAGGGCAAGGACTGGTTGGCTCGGTGTCAGGATAATGTGACTCAGTGGGATATCGGGTCATGGTGCTGGTGGCCTGGTCTTTTATTTTAAATAGTAAACTTTTGAGATATTTTGAGTGCAAACATGGAAAATTAGTTTTGACAAGCTTGCCAAAACTCTGACACCATGTACTTCTGCAGTAACAGGTTCCGTTAAATTGACTCAGTATTGCCTTCTATGCAGAAACAAATGCTTAATAAGTGAATCAATATCTAAGTATGTAAAATCAAATCTAGATATTTGGTTTGGTTTTGACAATTTTATATTTCATCGGACTATGCAGCTTTAAGCCAAGATTATCACACTGACTGTTCGTGGCGTTCTCTGTGGCGGAGTGGTTAGAGTGTCTGACTTTTTTCTAGGTCAGACTCCTAATCTGAGGGTCGGCGGTTCGATTCCCCGTGCCCCCAGCTCTGCCAATTTGGATTTCCACCGCTGTGTATAACTTACAGCGTCATCAAAGGCCGGTTGCTCTCATACCATGTCTATGTGGTGTGGGAGGTTAAAAATCCCTTGGGTCGGTAAAATTGTAGGCTCGGGCTTTCTATCGACCAGCAGTGGAATGAGGAAGACCAGTCGTCTATGACTGAAATTTCCCCTGCTTAAACAACTAATGGACCAAAAAATAATAATAATTTGCGCGAAAATGCGGGAATTCTCCCGTAGACTTAGCACTGTCTCGGAAAAAAATGCCTGAAGTCAGGCTTCAATTAGCCTTGTTGTGACTGTATTATCGCCCATATCTACCTCGTTCTTGTTTGGGTTTTAAAGTTCTAGCAACATCTAAGGTCATATAAGAACTGGATTCGAACTAACAAATTGTTGTCATCTATATCCTTCTTCCTAATAATTTTGTGAACGTTAATCAGTGAATATAAACAAAAATCGGGGAAATCCGCGAAATCGCGGAGATCTTTCATCCCTGTACATACAACATGAGAGAAACAACACTGCCACAGCCCCGCTATGAAGCAGATGCGTTGGGCGTGTGCCACCAGCGGAAGAAGTCAATGACCGCTGTATAATGCTAGAGGCAATTGCGCATGTCAGCGCCTCATTTGTACTGCCAGATCCCCCCCCCCCCCATCCAAAACACACCCGCTAAGTCCCTAACACGTATAAAATGACTGCAAGCACAAATTGATTCGGATAAACAAAACCCACTGGAATTGAAAGCAACATGATTGGTGGAGACACCCGTGTACACCTTGTGCATAAAGACTGCACCGCGCTGGGTCCTCATGGGCATGGTGTGTGTGTGTGTGTGTCTGTAGAGTGGTGTGTGGAGTGTGTGAATGGGGGTGTGTGGAGCGGTGTATGCGTGGAGGGGTGTGTGGGTGTGTGACTGTGTGGGTGTCTGTGGAGGGTTGTGTGTGGATGTATGTGTGTGTGTGGAGGGGTGTGTGTGACTGTGTGTGACTGTGTGTGTGGAGGGGTGTATATGGTGTGTGGAGGGTGTGAGTGTGTATGTGTAGGTGTGTGGAGGGATGTGCGTGTGTGTGGAGGGGTGTTTGTGGGTGTGGGTGACTGCGTGTGTGTGTGTAGAGGGGTTGTGTGAGTGTGTGTGTGGATGTGTGTGTGGAGGGGTGTGTGGCTGTGTGCGTGTAGAGGGGTGTGTGTGTGCGCGTAAAGGGCGCATTCCATATACGCGTAATGCGTAATGCGTTATGCGTTACACGTTATGCGTTATGCGAATGCCAGCATTCCATATACACGTAATGCGTATTGCGTTATGCGTTATGCATTATGCAGTGAAGTATATAAAAAGTACACACACACAGAAACCCCGAAATGAGAAATATGAAGAATGGGACGGTTCAAACATGTAGGTTTATGCGGCGGACCTGTTAGGAAGCAGTCTTCATATTTGGGACGGTCCTAACATCCCTCAAAGCAAGCTAAACTGAGCCATGTTTGCACAGTCCCATTCTTCATATTTCTCATGAAGACTGCTTCCTAACAGGTCCGCCGCATAAACCTACATGTTTGCACCGTCCCATTCTTCATATTTCTCATGAAGACCGTAATTATCAGTCGCCTCCTCCAGCCTTATATCAATGGACAAATGGGACTGATGCTTTTCTGTTCGCACCACCTTGAAGACTGCTTCCTAACAGGTCCGCTGCATAAACCTACATGTTATGCAGTGAGGTATATAAAAAGTATATAAAAAGTGTGTGTGACTCTGTGTCTCTGTGTGTGTCTCTATGTGTGTGTCTGTGTCTCTATGTCTGTGTGTGTCTCTGTGTGAGTCTCTGTGTGTGTCTGTGTCTCTGTGTCGTGTCTCTATGTGTGTGTCTGGGTCTCCGTGTGTCTCTCTGTGTGTGTGACTCTGTGTCTCTGTGTGTGTCTCTATGTGTGTGTCTGTGTCTCTGTGTCTCTGACAAAGAGACACACACAGACACATATACACACAGAGACACACACAAAGACACACACACAGACACAGATACACACACAGAGACACACACAGAGACACAGAGACACAACACAGAGACACGCACAGACACACACACAGAGACACAGATACACACACAGAGACACACACAGAGATACATACACAGACACACACACATACACACACAGAGACATACACACAGACACACACACAGAAACACAGAGACACACACAGAGACACAGAGATACACACACAGACACAGACACAGACACACACAGCAACAGAGACACAAAGACACAGACACACAGAGACACAACACAGAGACACACACAGACAGGCTCACAGACACACACATAGACACACACAGACACAGATACACACAGAGACACACACACCGACACAGAGACACAACACAGAGACACACACACACAGAGACACACACAGACACAGAGACACAGATACACACACAGAGACACACACACAGAGAATGGGACGGTCCAAACATGGCTCAGTTTAACTTGCTTGGAGGGATGTTAGGACCGTCCCAAATATGAAGACTGCTTCCTAACAGGTCCGCCGCATAAACCTACATGTTTGCACCTTCCCATAAACAATTATTCTCCATACTGCTCTGTATATGACCAAATATTGCATTTATATCTATGTAACTTTGTGTACGTCACATGGGGGTTCCTACCTTTATTATAACCAAATTATAGATAAGTATTCATATTTCTGTGCATATGGTAGCATTTTTAGCTTTCCCATAACCGTCAGTCTCCCGATTGGGACGGTCCTAACATCCTAAACTGAGTCATGTTAGGACCGTCCTTTTCGTTCAACAAATCGGCTGTCCATAATTATCAGTCGCCTCCTCCAGCCTTATATCAATGGACAAATGCGACTGATGATTTTCTATTCGCACCACCTTTACGCATTACGCATTACGCACCGATCGCTATATGGAGCGATCGGGATAATGGATTTCTTTCGCATTCGCATTCGCATTACGCATTACGCGTGTATGGAATGTAGCTCATAGGTTTCAAGGCGTTTCGATTTTTTGTCGCATTCGCATTCGCATTCGCATTACGCATTACGCGTATATGGAATGCGCCCTTAATACACGCGGCCCTGGCGTCCCTTCTTCATGACGACACACATCTTCCTGTCCTCTTTACACAGGCTGGAAACAGTAGCCCCCCCCCCCCCCCATACCCTCCACCCCCCCCCTTATACGTTTTGTGAGCCTTGCATTGGAAGATGATGGTGTGCATTGTCGCTTTAGCCAGATTTAGGTTGATTGGGTTTCAAATCCTGGCAACATCTAAGGTCATATCAGGATGGGTACTGACTTGTGACAGTGCACACTCATGGTGACTTTATAGTTCTGCCCCACTGGGAGATCATACCGCTGGCACCATGACATGATATCCCACTCCGTCACATTATCCTGACACTGGGCACACCAGTCCTGGCCCTATCCTAATAATACCAAACGCCAGGCTAGGAAGCGACAAGTACCAATTTTGTAAGTCATTGGTTTGACTCGACAGGGAATCGAACTCCCGATCTCGCGCGCTCTACCGATTCGGCCATCGCATCCGGTACTACACACAAGATGGCGCCGCCCACGTCTAATGTAATAGGCCCGAGTGAAGCTGGCATGAAACAGTACCAACATTTGTTACTGGTCTGTGGCCAATGTTCCCAGAAAGCATTGCGGTCCAAGGAGCAGCTGCTCTGTATCGAGCTGCTGGGGGGGTGGGGGGGGGGGGGGGGGGGAGCAGTGGCCGACACTACACAGGCGCCATTAAAACAGCACAGTTTCATAATAAAAACACTGACCGAAATTTGATCCTATATATTCAATTTAAATACTATAGCACTTCTTAAAGCTGCATAGTCCGACGAAAATATCAAATTTTCAAAACCAAAATAGTTGATCTAAATTTGATTCTACATATCTAACTGTGATAGTGGGGCACTTATTAAACATTTGCTGCCACGCAGAAGGGATGAGTGAGGCAATTGAATAGAACCTGTTACTGCAGAAACCTATGGTGTCAAAGTTTTGGCAAGCTTGCCAAAATTCATTTTGCGTCTTTGCACTTCAAATATCTCAAAGGTTAGCCATTTCAAATAAGTTACTTCAAAGTTCAAGCTAAAGTAAGGTACATTATAACGATCTCAGAATATGTCAGAACCTCAAAACCATCGGACTATGTAACTTTTAAATATTTTTAAATATTTTTTATTGAGGCTGTATTTATACTGTCCATAGCATATAAGCCCGGGTACCCAGGCTTGTTTTCAATGCTGGCCAGTTGTAGTGTTGGTGTTATCTTACCACACAGTAGCTGCTGATAAGTTATTTGATTGCCTGCATTTCAGTAGCAGATAGATAATTGGTTGGTATGGTTAGTAGCCTATGTTAGTTTTGTTGGATTTTCTTAGCATATATGTATTTTATTTTGTTCTACTCTTATTACTAGACTAGCCTACTCCTATTTACATATCATAGGCTTGTACATAGCTGTGTGGTGTGTTATCTTAAACAAACATACGTTGCTGTATAGAATGAAATAATGTGTCAATTTAATAATATATCCTGCTACTATTGAAGCCTATTTTTTCCAGCATTTTGGTGTGCACTACAAATAAATTTCGCAAGTTATTACTTCAAATATCCCCAAAGTTGGCCATTCCTAACAAAGGCTACTTCAAACTAAAATGAGGTAGATTTAGAACAACTAACCAGGTAATATTTATCTACAAAATTATGTCAAAAGAGATTTCTTTAAATTATGCAGCTTTAACGGGGGCACACATGTGAAGCTGAGTATTTATAGTTAGTATATTTATATACGTGTATAAAATCATCGGTATGAGGTATTTCTTATTATTATTATGACCCGTTATTGTCCACTAACAGACCCAGATCTATTCATTGCGGCACTCATTTGCCTACGGTGGCGCCGCCACCGGCAGTTCTTGGTACTCATTCCTCAGAGTTGTATAGATCACTTGCTGTGAAAAGTGCTGGAATGATTGGGTGTGGGTTTAAGTCTAATGACTTGTTTTCGCCGCTAGACAGTAATAGTCCCATGTATGCTACAAAACATTTAATTAGCAATCCTTTGCTGAGAAAAGGAAAAGAAAAGTTTACGGGAGTTGGGAGAAAGAAAGAGGCCGAGAAGAAAGAAGAGCTGGACAAAGTGCTGGAAACCCAACTGCCTTTTAGCGCCCTTATTTAGACGTGGCCATTTTGAGACACCTGTTTCCAATTTCCTTCCATCCACACACCTCCTGGGAACGCGAGGCTCTGACACTTCCGGTTGTCAAAGCGGAGGCGCCCTCTGTGGGGAATTGAGACATTTACCGCGGGATGCCCCTACGGGGGTGGGGGTAGATGCTGGGCGCGTTCAAGTCGCAAGGCTGCCAACATTGGAAAAGGATGAAAAACCCGGAAGATCTTAAGGGAGGATATTAATAAATATTCTATAAGATTGATATAATATTACTATATTAATGGTATTGCAGGGTTGCCAATATTGGCAAATGAAAAAGCCGAAGATCGCCGTAAGGTGATGATGGGACATGAAATATCGTACACCTTACGGCAAAACCGTAAGGGTTGGCAACCGTGGTGTCGATGCGCCCGCCTTCACATGGTGCGCCGGCGCGAATAAACAAACTCCCCTCAATTGACTGCTCATATATAATATTAATAGGCGGGTAGTGGTACAGGTTCTTGACAGAACCGAAGGCTAAGGGAGAAAACCCTAAACAGAAAACCATGTCACTGTGGCAGCATTAAGGGCAGTTGATGTATGGAACTCTCAACATCTTCCGACCAGCCACTGCAGGGACAAATAGTTTTGCGCCTGTCTTGACATGTTCTTGCCGGTGTGAAACCTATTTGCTCCCTGAGAGAGTGCCGCTGGTAACTTGCAAAAGCCAGCAGCACTTCAAGACTTTTGCAGGCAGCTTTCATGAAATGTACAACCGCACAAAGGAGAGCGGCAGTCAGGTAATGAATTGAAAGCAATCTTTGTCGCATCACGACCGACAGCATGATGATGATGATGATGAGGCAGGTAGATAGGAAGTAAGGTAATTGGATATTGCAGTGTTCGAGCCCTGAACGTAGGCTGACGAAGGGATATCGACTGGGTCATGGTTGTTTGTTTGCTATTGTTTTAAGTCCTAGCAACATCTAAGGTCATATCAAGATGGGTTCCGACTTGTGACAGTGCGCACTCATGGCGACTTTATATATAGTGCAGCTCAACTGGGAGACCAGGCCCCCAGCCATGACCCGATATCCCTCTCAGGGTCAGGATAGTGTGACTGAGTGAGATATTAGGTCTTGGTGCCGGCGGCCTGATTTCCCAGTGGCACAGCACTATAAAGTCACCAAGAGTATGTGCACACTGTCACAAGTCGGTACCCGCCCTGATATGACCGTAGATGTTGCCAGGGCATAAAATTCCAACAACCAACCAGCTCTGTGTACTCAATTAGCCTGGTCTTCACAGTCAGACCAGCTACATCTGTGCACATCGGGCACATTATCTTGTTCCAGCAAGCACTAGTTTTTTCAATGTTGACATCCTCATGAGGTGTCCAGTCCACCGGAGATTCTTTTTGATCAGAAGATCTTACATAGAGGGCAGCTCTGTCCGTTCAAGTATTTCCTTATTTGTCACTTTGTCCTTCCAGGTTAGCCTCATGATCAAACGCAGATGTCCCATCATGAAGGCATGCAGCTTTTTCACCTGTCGTCTGTACACTGTCCAGGCCTCGGCTCCGTATAGGAGGGTGGATAGCACGATTGCACGGTAGGGCTTACATATGTTTAATATATGAAGTATAGAGTACTTATGCAAATATTATTCATGTATGTAATTCTCCTGCTTTGTTATTTACTTGTTCTACTCGCTTAGGGATGAAAGTGGTCTCCGGGAAAAAAAGCAGAAATGCTGATATTCTCCCATATGTTTAGCATTGTCAGGGAATCGCGGAAAATTTCCGGAAGTTGGGTTTCACATATATTAGTATACAATGATCGTACTGCGGCGTTTGAAGCATGTGATAGTAGTATATGCTGATAGTGTTATGGCGTTTAGAGAATTTATTAGTAGTATACGCTGATAGTGCTGCAGCGTCTGCGCCACATATTAGTAGTATTCGGGACTGAAAAATCCCGGAAATCCGCGAAATCGCGGAGATCTTTCATCCCTGCTCGCTGCAAATACTCCTGTAACATCCCTTGATATGTTCTTTGGTGGTTTGGGTTAGTGTAGGCTGGGGTGCAGCCTGGAGCGCGGGAAGTCTGCCATCAAGCAGCTCCCTAACCAACAGCATACATGTTACTATCGAAGTCTTGCTATGACCTGAGATGTTGCCAGGACGTAAAGCTCCAACAACCAACCAACCATCCATCATTCCACAGGCAGGTGTTTCCACAACGTTGAAAGCCGTGACTCTCCACAATTCGCTGCTCTTTCTATTATGACCTACAGGAGCCCATTTAGGCAGGGTCGGATCTGTGCGGGTGGGTCAGTCACTCACGTGGTCCCCTTTCACTGATGAACCAACAACTTTTCGTTTGTTTGTTGTTTTACGTCCTAGCAACATCTAAGGTAATATCAAGACCGGTACCAACTTGTGACAGTGCACACTCGTTGTGACTTTATAGTGCTGCCCCACTGGGAGACCAGACCACCGGTACCATGACCTGATATCCCATCCCACTCAGTCACATTACCCTGACACTGAGCCAACCAGTCTCTTGCCCTATCCTAATAATGCTGGGCGCCTGGCTCGGAATTGACAAGTATACATTTTAAAGTCATTGGTTTGACTCGACCAGGGTTCAAACCAATGTGTAGGAATTCCACGATCTACCAACACCGGAGACGGACGCTCAGCTCATTCGGCCATCCTGTCTGGTTACCAACAACTTCAAAGTGAAACCTAGACGAAATCTACACAAAACCGCCTCTTCAGACGTTACCATTTCCCGAAGTTTTTGCAGGTTTGTTGGAGTAAATCTGCGGGTTCTACACAAATATTGCGAGTTTATTATCGATATGATTTCATCTGAGAATGAAGCTACTGCCGTGACATGTTATTGGGAAATGCCGGTTGATTGTTGTAAAGCAGGCAGCAGTACAGAGATAGAAAAACTCACTAAAACTCAAACGGGGTTTTCAAAATTAAAAAGAAATGATGAAAATTGCTTATTCCCTCTGAATTTAAATAAACCTGATCTAAACTTCCCCCACAAAAAGCACCCCCCCCCCAAAAACACCATTAAAAATGATTTTATTATATCGTCATAGTGGCATGGAACTATACATGTGTGTGTTCTTTAACACTGTGAGGTTGATTCACATGTGTGTGTTGTTGTTTAACACTGTGAGGTTGATTCTCATGTGTGTGTTGTTGTTTAACACTGTGAGGTTGATTCCCAAGTGTGTTTTGTTGTTTTACACTGTGAGGTTGATTCACATATGTGTGTGTTGTTTAACACTGTGAGGTTGATTCTCATGTGTGTGTTGTTTAACACTGTGAGGTTGATTCCCAAGTGTGTTTTGTTGTTTTACACTGTGAGGTTGATTCACATGTGTGTGTTGTTGTTTAACACTGTGAAGTTGATTCACATGTGTGTGTTGTTTAACACTGTGAGGTTAATTCACATGTGTGTGTTGTTTAACACTGTGAGGTTGATTCACATGTGTGTGTTGTTTAACACTGTGAGGATGATTCACATGTGTGTGTTGTTGTTTAACACGGTGAGGTTGATTCCCATGTAAATGTGTGTTGTTTAACACTGTGAGGTTGATTCCCATGTATGTGTTGTTGTTTAACACTGTGAGGTTGATTCACACGTATGTTGTTTAACACTGTGAGGCTGATTCCCATGTAAGTGTTGTTTTTTAACACTGTGAGGTTGATTCACATGTGTGTGTTGTTGTTTAACACTCTGATGTTGATTCATATGTGTGTGTTGTTTAACACTGTCAGGTTGATTCCCATGTGTGTGTTGCTGTTTAACAATGTGAGGTTGATTACCATGTGTGTGTTGTTTAACCCTGTGAGGTTGATTCACACGTGTGTGTGTTGTTTAACACTGTGAGGTTGATTCCCATGTGTGTGTTTTTGTTTAACAATGTGAGGTTGATTACCATGTGTGTGTTGTTTAAAACTGTGAGGTTGATTCACATGTGTGTGTTGTTGTTTATAACTGTGAGGTTGATTACCATGTGTGTGTTGTTTAACACTGTGAGGTTGATTCCCATGTGTGTGTTGTTGTTTAACAATGTGAGGTTGATTACCATGTGTGTGTTGTTTAACACTGTGAGGTTGATTCACATGTGTGTGTTGTTGTTTATAACTGTGAGGTTGATTCACACATGTGTGTTGTTTAACACTGTGAGGTTGATTCACATGTGGGTGTTGTTGTTTAACACTCTTATGTTGATTCCAATGTGTGTGTTGTTGTTTAACACTGTGAGGTTGATTCACATGTATGTGTGTTATTTAACACTCTGATGTTGATTCACACATGTGTGTCTTGTTCAACACTGTGAGGTTGATTCCCATGTGTGCGTGTGTTTCTTTAACACTGTGAGGTTGATTCAGGTGTGAGTGTTGTTTAACACTGTCGGGTTGTGTGTTGTCGCTTTAGCCGTATGTGTGTTGTTTAACACTGTCAGGTTTGTTACCATCATACACCTTTGTATGATGCTGTTCTGTGAGTAACTAACTCCTTATTCCACAGACAGCTTGTCTGCGCACAAAAACATGTGACCAACATCAGAACAGGATGTAGGCCTGCATAGATGAGGCATGACACACAATTTCTAAATGTCACCACAGTGGCCACGCCTAAGCAGGCACAGTTAATTTAGGAGTCGTGATTGTGGTTTTGAAACACAGACACAGAAACACAAATACAAACACACAAATACAAACAAACAAATAGAAATACACACACAAATACAAACACACAAATAGAAATACACACACACAGACATGCATATGAGTGACATGCTTTAGGATTGGGGATGAATCGGGAACTGCAATGGACAGGTTGGCTCGTTG
>CM059190.1:99928376-99940876 GCA_030323885.1 Branchipolynoe longqiensis | reverse complement strand
AGGCATGTCGGCATACAGGCATGCATGTTTAGCGCGCCCTTTTGACCAAGCTCCCGGCCTGCTTTGTCTTGCCGCAGTACAATCGTGATTGTGAAGGCCGCACGTGACCTGCGCAGGCCTGTGTCTATTTGCTCTAATTATACGCACGCCGATCATATACGAGAGACGGGACGCAAACAGCAGCCGGTGCCGCAATGGACTTGAGGGTCGCAGGATTTAATTATGTCGAGTTGATGTGCACGCAGAAGGAAGGAGCAGTGTACGCAGGCTTTGCTTGGTAGGTTGTTGGAGTTTGATGTCCTGGAACATCTAAGGTCATATCAATGCGTACCGACGTCAATTGTGATAGTGCGCACTCATGGCGACTTATAATAATAGTGCTGCCCCAATGGGAAATCAGGCCGACGGCAGCATGACCTGATATCCCACTCAGTCACATTATCCTGACACTGAGCCAACTATTCCTTGCACTCCCGTAATAATGCCGAGCGCCAGGCTGCGAAGCAGCAAGTATCAATTTTTAAGTCATTGGTTTCACTCGATCAGGGTTCGAACCAATGAACACATGGGTTCCAATCCCCCGATCTCCCAAAACAGGAGACGGACGCTCAACTCATTAGGCCATCCCGTCTGGTCTAGTCTACAATATGCGATATGACGTCCATGTTGTTGTGGTGGTTTTGGGGGTGGGGTGTGTTGTGGGTTGGGGGTTGTGTTGGTTTGGTGGGGTTTTTTGGTGTTTGTGTTTTGGTGTGTTTTTGTGGGGTGTGTGGTTTGGGGTTTTTTGGGGTTTTGTGTGGGGGGTGTTGGGTTTTGTTGTGGGTGTGTGTACATGGAAACTAGTCCTATATGCTGGACATGTGCTGACATGACTAATAATGCTGCGTCCATTTATCCAAGTTATTATTTAATAATAATCATGAGCACTACAACAATAAAAAAAGAAAAGAGACATAAAAGACATCAAATAAAGAAACATAAGCAACCCGCTTCATGGTTCCCGACGATGAAATGCAAGAAACAAAAGTGTCAATTTCCCTGCCTCGTCTCCCTCATTATACAATAGTACCTATCAATATTTATGAAGCGAACACGATCGGAGATTAGACCAAATCCACCCTCAGCCCCCTTTCTTGTTGATTATATCTTCTCCTCCCAACTCACTCACCCCCCCCCCCCTCTCACCTCACCTCAACCCCACCGCGAGTGGCAGAGTCTAAATCCACCGTCGCGTATAGGGTTAATCCCGAGCTGCTCACCAGAGGTGGTGCGGGATTGGTTGGCTGGTTGTTGGAGCTTTACGTCCTCGCAACATCTAAGGTCATATCAGGATGGTTACCAACTTGTGACAGTACGCACTCATGGTGACTTAATTATAGTACTGCCCCACTGGGAAATCAGGCCGCCGCCACCATGATCCGCTATCCCACTCAGTCATATTATGCTAATACTGAAGTAACCAGTCCTTGCCCTTTCCTATTAATACCGAGTGCCAGGCTAGGAAGCGACAAGAATCAATTTGATAAGCCAATGAGACTTGACCGGGAACCGAAGTCCCGATCTCCCAAACGTGAGGCCCGCGCTCTACCGATTCGGCCACCGCGCCCGGTGTGTGGGGCGGGATGATTAAACTGGGTCAACCCGAGCTGCTCCCACAGGCCTGGTTAGAATTCGCTGCGTGATATACCAAGGTGGGCCCGAGCTGCTTACGATTCACCTCTCGTCCGTCTCTCGTTTTGGTACATCGTAGGATTCAAACCCATGGGTTCAAATACTGGTTGAGTCAAACCAATGACTATTTATACTTCTACTATCTTATTAGGATAGGGCAAGGGCTAGTTGGCTCAGTGTCAGGGTAATGTGACTGAGTGGGATATCAGGTCATGGTGCCCATCGCCTGTTCTCCCAGGGGAGCAGCACTATAAAGTCGCCATGAATGCGCAAGTCGGTACCCATCCTGATATAACTTTAGATGTTGCAAGGAGTTAAAACCCCAAATAAATTACAAACATACATACACATAGAAACATGCATACATACACATGTGAATTTATGTTTTGTTTGTTGTTGTTTTACGTCCTAGCAACATCTAAGGTCATATCAGGATGGGTACCGACTTGTGACTGCACACTCATGGCAAATTTATAGTGCAGCCCCACTTGGAAAGGCCACCAGCACCATGACCTGATATCCCACTCAGTCACATTATCCTGACACTGAGCCAACCAGTCCTTGCCTTATCCTAATAATGCCAAGCACCAGGTTAGGAAGCGAGAAGTATCACTTTTTAAGTCATCGGTTTGACTCGACCAGGATTCGAACCCACAAACTCATGGGTTCGGCTCTCCTGATCTCCCAAAAGAGGAGACGGGGCTCTACTCATTCGGCCACCCCGTCTGGTGTGTGAATTTAGATGTTGCAAAAAAAAACTAAACAAACCAACATATGGCAGTGTATTTGACAGCGCTAGGGTAATAATAAATCAATGACTGTGCACCAAGTTCTGCACTTAGATCTATACAAGTCTAGAATTAGATCCAGCATATGAGTCACTATTGTAGCCGGTACTAGCACTATTGTACTACTAACACTAGAACACACGTGTAACTGTCAGAAATACTCAATATGGTTGGTTTGTTTGGTTGGTTTTTGGACTTTGACGTCGTGGCAAAATCTAAGGTCATATCAATGTGGTATGGGCGGTTATACTTATATAAATCTTATACAGACCTCATGAATACTACCATACAATACCAGTTGAAGCCTGAATAAATTATATATCACACTCTAATGCCCCAGTTACATACACGTTAGTGTAGGTAGTTGAACGTAGGTGAACGTAGTGGAGGCTAATGTGGGGCAAACATGGGTCAAACGTGGTGTAAGTATGTTAAACTATGTCGAAATATGTTAAGGTAGGGCAGGTTGTGGTACAGATAAATACGTTACGGTATGGATAAATACGTTACAGTACGGATAAATACGTTATGGTATGGATGTCGGTACATTCAACCATATTCAACTACATTAGCCTCCACTATGTTCAACTATGTCCACTAACGGCTATGTGACCAGGGCTTCGTCCAAGTACGTTAGAGTATGCTAGACTATGCTAGAGTATGCTGGACTATGCTAGAGTATGCTAGAGTATGTCACGGATGCAAATTCAGCCTCTAACGTAGCGCTCTTTTGAACATGTCCAACAATTAAATCGGAACTCACGGCCCACCCACGTTATTACCAAGGAGAAGTGCGGATACCGGTACGTTGAACTACGTTAAACTACTTTAGACTCCACTACATTCACGTGTATGTGACCGGGCCTTCAGCGTAATCCTATGGGGAATACATCGATAGCGTGATGTAATGCAATCTATCCGCAGACAATCACAATAAACGGGGATATATGCTAGATATTTTTCCTACAGCATTTCCACCTGTTATCGCCCTGCGTTATGAGTGGCACAGTCGGGTGGTGATATAATGCAAAGTATGCAGCTCCAGAGCGCATGGTTTTGCGTTAAATATTGTCTGTTTATCAGGAGCAGTGGGAAGACAATCATTAATGGTTACACTGTTCGTACAATTTCTATTGTCAACACGTTCATTTATATTTTTATATTATGTATGGAAATTGTGAATAAAAAATAGCTAAATGTCTAAATGTCATTGCCTCCAAAGACAATATACTATAAGATACAACCATTCAGCGCTTTCCTGTGAAATACAGCAAACAAGGTAATTGGACAGGTCCCCTAGCCATCCTGACTGCTGTACCATCAAAGACAATGTACAGCAATTATAGTGTATTATCTCCTAATATCACGAATGAAAAAAATACTCATTATTTCCTGAGTGGCGCATCTTATCGTACATTGTTTTTGTTGCTACTGTCCACAACAAACTAACTCAGCAAACAGAAAGCAAGGCAGGGAGCACATACTGTCTTGAGCATGGCATTGTTTCGCCGTGCTTCTCGATACAATATGAGCCTGTCTCAAAAGGTGATAACTCGTTCTTTTTTTTTTGTCCATTGTAACGATTGACACAAAACAGCACAGAAACAGTTACACTGAAAACACAAGGACATTTGCTTCAAATCAATATGTATTCTATTAGGATTATGAAACACTATGTAAAAAAACAAATCAGTTTATCCTGAGCAAATGTATCAGCAGATAGTATGTTGATCTTTACAATGGACAAAGTTTTGTCCCATATTGCTTAGCACCTTTTGAGACAGTCTCATATACGCTCTATTCTGTTATCCCAATGCAATAGCTACACTTATTTTATTGCTGTCGCAATGCACCTGTCTTGCCATATTGCTTTGTCTATTTCATTATTTTAGCATTATTTCTCGTCGGGTCCAACGCATCATACTGCAATACCCAAACAGAAAGTCCTGTTTACAGGGCGCAGTGGCTGAATAGGCAGAGCGCCGGCTTCGCATGCGGAAGGGCGGGAGTTCGGTTCCCAGTGGAGTGAATCCAATGACTTATAAAATTCGGTACTTGTCGCTTCCTAGCTTGGTGCTCGGTATTAATAGGATAGGGCAAGGACTGTTGGCTCAGCATCAGGATAATGTGACTGAGTGCGATATCCCAGTGGGGCAGCAATGAAAGTAGTCTACATGTTTGTTTGTTGTTGGTTTACGTCCTAGCAACATCTAAGGTGCAATCAACATGGGTACTGACTTGTGACTGTGCACTCATGGCACCTTTATAGTGCTGCCCCACTTGTGAGACCAGGACACCAGCACCATGACCTCATATCCCCCATAGTCACATTATCCTGACATTGAGCCAACCAGTCCGTTGCCCTACCCTAATATTGCTGAGCGCCTGGCTAGAAAGCGACAAGTATAAACTTTCAAGTCACTGGTTTTACTCGACCAGGGTTCAAACCGATGAACCCATGGGTTCGGATCCCCCCTGTCTCCCAAAACAGGAGGCGGACGCTCAACTCATTTGGCCATCTCTTCTGGAGCTATCTCTCGGGAACATCACCGGAAGCATTCAGTGCACGGTAAGTAATGAATACCAACACACCCCACGTGTCATTCACATGCATAGGCGACATGCAAATGTGACCCTTCCTAATCCTTATCTCACCTTATCACTGCCCCCTGCCACACATACCCACCAGCCTCATGGATAAGCAATGAATACTGATCACCTGGCCAATGAGCGTCTTCTAATTTTGATTTCCACCAATATTACTCTATTCGCAAGTCACCTTCTATCAAATAGGAAAGTTAGTTTTATTTAACTATGACTCTAGAGCACTTTATTCATCGGCTATTGGAAGTCAAACATTTGGTCATTTTGATATATTTCTTCGGAGGAAACTCACTGCCGCCACATAGGCTAGTCTTTCCGATAAGCAGCAAGGAATCTTTTATATGCACTTTCCCACAGACAGGAACTATCTATCAAATCTAATTTTTTAGGACCATTAAAACTGTTTTTTAAGGACCAAAATGAAGAAATGTCACAGATTTTTCAGCGTGCAATAACTCCAGGTTCCCAGTATGCTCCACTAGTCCTATTGCCCACCAGGTAGCGGGAAATTACTATATGAGCCTGTCTTTTTTTTTTCCCATTGTAACGATTGACACAAAACAGCACAGACACAGTTACACTGAAAACACAAGGACATTTGCTTCAAATCAATATGTATTCTATTGGGATTATGAAACACCATGTACAAAAACAAATCGGTTTATCCTGAGCAAATGCATAAGCAGATAGTATGTTTAGTGTTACAATGGACAAAGTTTGTCCCATGTTGCTTAGCACCTTTTGAGACAGTCACATACATATATCCTGGTGTAGATACTTATATTTAAATATTTAAAGAGATTATTCTGCTTTAATGATTCAGCTCTGCTGGTCACCGAGACACAGAAGCTTGTTTTATTTTAACGATGCTGCCACCGACAATTTAATTCGCCGTAAAAAAATATAGTCATTATGACATATTTATTTGGAGGAAAACCATTTCTGCCACATAGGCTACTCTTTTTGATAAGCAGCAAGGGGTCCTTTTTTATGCACATTCCCACCGACAGGAGAGCACATACCATGGCCTTTGATGAACCAGTTGTGGACCACTGGTAGGAACAGAAAATAGCCCAAACTGCAAATGGATCCACTGAGAAGGATCGATCTGATGACCGACACCTTCACAGGTGGACACTCTACCTCCTGAGCTACATCTCGCTCCCCGTCACCTAGACACAATGCAGAACTTACCTTTAGGTGGGCAACGGCCGTCATGAGGTCCGCCGAGCACCCAGTTGTTGGTCCCCAAAACTGGAAGGAAAATAAAAGCTTTTTTATTTAACGAGCACATTGATTTTTATCATCGTCTATTGGACGTCAACCATATGATCATTCTGACATATTTCTTTATGAGGAAACCCACTGCCACCACATAGGCTACTCTTTCCGATAAGCAGCAATGGGTCCTTTATATGCACTTTCCCACAGACAGGACACCACATACCACATCTTTCAATGAACCAGTTGTGGACCATTGGTTGAAAGGGAAAATAGCCCAAATTGCAAATGGGTCCACTGAGAAGAATCGATCCGATGACCGACAGCTTCACAGGTGGACACTCTACCGCCTGAGCTACGTTCCACTCCCCCACAACTGGAAGGAAAGCAGAAAATGCGGTCAGCAATGCCACACTGCACGACGTCACCGGGACGACAGCCGGCCGTGTATATCAATAAGGGACGGGGGAGGGGGGAGGGGGCGGGGATGTGGTGTGTGGGGGTGGAAGGGCGGAGGGATTGTAAGAGGGCCCGAGAGACCCACAGAAGGGTAGGAGAGATATGGTGCGCTGGTGGTGTGGGGATGTGGGGATGTGGGAATGTGGGTGGAGATGTGGGGGCGGGGGCGCAGAGGAGAGGAGAGGAGTATGTTGGATGGTCGCCCGGGTCCGGTGTACCAACGGTCTCTGCCCGGCGCCGAGATTCTGGCGGATTCACTAACAATTGAACACGATAATAATGTAATATAATTGTATTTTATTTATATTATATATATATATATATTTATAGCTATATATATATATATATATATTATATATAATATGTGTATTTAGGTTATATATAGATTAGTTAGTCGAATCTTACCTGGGTTTAGATGATGGATAACTGTTGTTTTACCGAGGTATAAGCCTCGGATAGACGTGGGCTAGGGAGAGGTAAGCACATCCGGTCCAGCAATCTTTACCTACTTAATCAGGATAAATGAAACAAATAATCTAAAAGTACATCAATGGTGACAATGGTACTAAACTGCGAAGTTTCCTTGGTATAAGCAAACAAATAGACGTGGAAGGGTGTGGCGGGAGGGCCCTAGCCCACGTCTATCCGAGGCTTATACCTCGGTAAAACAACAGTTATCCATCATCTATACCCAGGTAAGATTCGTCTAACTAATCTATTTTACCTCGGTATACAGCCTCAGGCTAGCCTCAGGCTAGGGAGAGGTTTACGTAATCTCATTTATCCTGTATCCTTATGTCACAAGTCAATAATACTTGTTAAACATACATTATCATCAATCAGCAAAATAACATTTTTGGTGAAATCGAAGTGTATTCTCACCTAATGCCGATCTAGTCTTGTAGCAGCTGTCGGGCTAGTGTGCTCGACTTTTCCAATCGTTTGTTGTAGTGGGTAGCAAACGATCGTGCTGTTTTCCATCCTGCATGGGCCAGGATCCGCTTGACAGAGATGCCAAGCAGTCGCGCCTTAGACGCCATAGCACCTCTTGTTGAGTGTGAAGCATATTTGTCTGTGTCAACGCCTGCCAATTTCAACATACTAATTGTCCATCTCGCTAGAGTATCTCGCGAAATGCCCTTGTGTGGCTTAATAAAGCTCACTAACAACTGTCTTGAAGTTCTCAAGTCCTTGGTCTTGGATATATAGGCCCTAATGGCTGATACAACACAAAGTTTTGGGTCTTCTTTGAAACTACCTACACTAATAGTAGACAAAGGGTCACCTAATCTGTTAGATTTTAACAGCTTTGACAAATCAAATGTGGCCTCATTTCTATCTATCTCTAGGCCATCTAGTGATAGGGCAACAATAGTTTGTCCCCTATGTCCTGTTACTAATAATAAGAGCAACGCTACCGTAAACCCTAATTGTTTGAGATCTAAATGCCTATTATGAGGCCACTGTCTTAGCAAATCAAACACTACCGAAACATCCCAGAAGCGACTGTACTTCGGTTTGGGTGGGTTTCGTTGATAAATCGATCTTACAATCCAATGAATAACATGGTGTTTACCAAATGTCTCATTATTTATCCGTGGAAGGATGACGGATAAAGCACAGCGAGCAGCATTAATAGATCCAAACCCTAAGCCTTGGTCCTCTAACCCTCGGAGAAAATTACCAACTTGGGAAATAGTAGGATTCATGGGTTTTACTTTCTTAATTAAACAATAAACACCCCACTTTTTCAAATATGTGGTATACATTTTAACTGTACCTTTACGCCAAGCATCTGCGACAAGTCTTTGTTGTGTAATTTTATCTAAACCGAATTGTTCTAAATATTTATTTAAAAAAGGAATGCCAACAACGGTGTTGTGGACACGTCCCCTCTTTGTTTTAGAGGGCCTGGGTGTGTCAGATTGCCTGGTGATCTTCGGAATCGGAGGCAATCTTTGGCGGCTGCCTGTATGCCCGGTAGCCAAGGTTGCGTGTCCCAGTTGGGAACGAGTAATATTGCGTGTGCTTTGTCCATCTTTATCTTTCGGCTTACCCGGCTGATCAGGCTGAATGGGGGGAAGATATAATAAAATTTATTCTCCCATGTGATAGAAAAAGCATCTATATGCCAGGCATCAGGTTCTGGATGCCATGACACATATTTGTCAATTTTATAATTGTTTCGTGAAGCAAACAAGTCAACTTCAGGTTGGCCCCACTTTTGGCACACTGTGGTGAAAATGTCTGGATTAAGGGACCATTCCAAATGGTCATGAAAATGTCGACTTTTATGATCTGCTAAGGTATTTTGCGTTCCGGGAATATATGCTACTGTTAGCCAAACTTTATTCATTTGGGCCCATTCCAAATTTTTCTAGCCATCGCATTACATGGCCTGGACTTTGTCCCACCCATGTTTCGTACATATGCCATTGCCGTTGTATTATCCGTTAAAATACGGATGTGTTTACGTGGTACCTTAACTAAACTAGCGAGGCCTAAATAAATAGCTCGTAGCTCTAAAACATTAATGTGATCTGCATTTTCTTCTTTCAACCAACGTCCCCCTGTTGCTATGGAATCGCAATGTGCCCCCCAACCTTCTAATGAAGCATCAGTAGTCACTCCTGTGTTGGGTTCATTCATCCGTATAGGATTGGGGGAATTTTGAATATTATTAAACCACCAGTTAATGTCTTTCATTCCATCTTCTGAAATAAACATTTTCCTTACAAAATTGCCTTTAGTACGAGCCAACCCTAAGTTCTTATCTATTTCTAAAGATTTTATGTGGGCTTTACCATATAGAATAGCCGGGGCGTAAGCAATAAGTATGCCAACTAGCACCGCGACCTGTCTTATCTTTGGCCTACTGAAGGCGACCAAGTGAGACGCCGTATCGTGAAACTTAGACAGCTTGTTATCGGGGAGTGAAACAGTCATACAGCGTGTGTTAATAATAAAGCCTAAACATTTAAGTTCAGTTGTGGGGACAAAAACTGACTTGTTATGATTCAAATAAAAACCTAACGTTGTCAGAAGGGAACATAAATCGTCAACAGCGTGTTGACACTCATCAAATGATTGTGAAAACAATGAAAGAATCATCAATGTAAGGGAACATAGTATGACCCTTATTTGCCATGACCGAAAAAAACGGTTTCAATAATTTAGTAAACAAGCGTGGAGCGCATGCTAAGCCATTTGGCATACATGTAAATTGAAAAAGTCTATCTTCCCAAATAAATCGTAAGAATTTGCGGTGTCCTTCAAATATCGGGACAGTATAATATGCATCTTGTAAATCAACACTAGCCATCCAAGCATTCTCTGTAACCAAGTCTCTGGCAGTGTCCAGGGAAAACATTTTGAAATGTTGATATTCTACAAGTACGTTCAACTTAGTTAAATCTAAAATCATGCGAATATCGCCATTTGGCTTTGGCCTTGAAAATATATTAGAGATAAATTCTCCTGGGGTGTGAGCCACCTCTTCAATGATACCTTTAGATTCAAAAAGTGCAACTTGTTCTGATAATGCTCGTTTCTCCAACTCATTAAATCTATATGGGAAAGGTATCCGTTGTTGTAACGGGATTTCAGTAAATGGAATCTTAACACCGGTAACAATATCTAAAATGTTAATGTCAGTAGTAATTTCGTACCAAGAAGAAATACAATTAAAAATGTTCCCCGCACAAAAATCGCTTACATCTGTTTGTGTAGATTCCGCCACCAACTTAGGAAGTTGGGTTTGTGTAGCAATGTCTATTTGTTGCCTGGGCGTGGGAAGGATTGTTTCGGGGCAAACTCCTTCCTGAATGGGCGGTTCCCGTCGTTCCAACCTTGCCTGTCTCCCCGACCTCTGCCTCTGGGCTGAAAGCCGTAGGACGGGCCGGACCTGCCAGCTCTGCCTCCTCGGCGAGGACGAAAATCCCCTCGGGGGCGACGAAATCTTGACGAGTCGGCTTTCTTGGCGGGCTCAAGGTTACGACCACTCTTGGCTTCCGTCTCGACCTCCTTGAAGAGGTATGGAAGTTGGCCACCAAACATTTTCCCTTTATCCAAAGGTTTGCCCTTGATGGGTTTGGGCGGCAGAAAGAGAGTATACTCCTTGCCATCGTTGTCCATGACCTTCTTAGATCTGGCTACTTCCTTCCCAGCTTGTGTGGTGACCGCTTTGAACACGTTTTCGTATCTACGGTAGCTCAAGAAGTTACTGGCAGCTGTGAGGAGGGCCACACCCTTATCCATGCCTCTGGCCAGTGAGGAGAACTTGTTCTCAGTTTGCATCCGGTTAGCTACCGGAACGACTGAGGCGAGGACCCCTAAGACCGCTTTGTGAACGGTAAACAGAGCAGTCTCGAAGCGCTTCTTCTCCTCATTCAGATGGATCCCAGCGTCCATCTCTTTCACTACACTATCCGGGATACCTTTTATCCCGGAAATTTGCTCAGTGATTTTGTTGATCACCTCAGCTGGCTTAAAGGTGTTAAAATGTCCCTTTATAGTCTCGTGCATCATAGTCGTTGTTCTGACTTTCTTTCCCTTTTGGATCGGGCAGCGCTTCCGAATCTTGCCTCCCAGGTTGGCATAAAGGCCAGCCCTTTCCGTGTCTGAGTCCGACTCAGTAGTTGACGAGTCGGACGATGAATCGGAAGAAGAATCTTTCTTCTTCTTCTTCTTACTTTTCTTCTTTGGCTTCTTCACTGTCTTGCCCTTGGTGGCTTTGGTGTAATCATCACCAGAGGAGCTAGCCGGTCGTTTCCGCTTTTTGGCCTTAGGGCGCGGGGGCTCAGGTGCCGAATCCGTCTCTTCGAAATCAGAGACAACCTGCCAGTCTGAGTCAGCTGGCGGGAATTGTTGGTCCTTGCTGTGGAGCTCCTTCATCTTTTGCTCCACTAGCCTATTGACCTGTAAGGTCAAATCGCCTGGGAACACCTCGTCGTCCTCACTCTCTCTATCTGAGAGCACATGTGCCCCCTGTAGTGGGGACGGCGGAGCTGTCCGATCCGGTGACGTATCGTACCCGGTAGGCACGCGTCCCTCCGCAGTGGCGGGCGGCGGTTTGTTTCGCTTCATAGCCATCGGTAGTCTGTAACCAAAAAGGAAACTTAGTAACCGGAATCAACTCAACTGAACACCAAAGTGACGCCAGGGAACCTGGGTTGAGGATCTTATTGGTAAAGAGTAACGTATTTACACCGTTCTCAATACAGGCGTGGTAAGCTAAGTTTTCCGTAGGTTTTGGGTATCGAAACCAACCATACGTGGGGTAGGCTTCTAGAACCTCCCATCTCTCTGTCGCGTACACTTCTCCCACCCGCGGCTACTGCGCCAGCAAGTGAGAGAAAATGCTACGAAACTCGGAGAAACGCCTCATCAAAAAGGGGAGTCTATAAAAGAAACCCAGGATCATCCCCAACAACACCCTCTATTAGGGTCCGAAGGAATCTCCACAGGAGATGTGACGGTGTCAACATCTCTACCCGTACAAAGCGGGTTTAATCGAACCACAGAACCAAGACAAAGGAATCCTTTGTTCTATCCGATTCAATTTTAAAAATGCTAATCTTGTCCAAACTGGACGTACGAAAGTTCTGAACTTTCCAACCTAGATGCGATAGTGCATCATAAACAAGCTTAACCAAAATAATCACGATTACTTACAGTTATTAGCTTTTTGTAGATAAATCCAACTGGAGCAACTCACGAGCGTCCTCCGGTCGTGAGTTTTTTATGCTAATTGCTGGA
>CM059190.1:99831215-99927876 GCA_030323885.1 Branchipolynoe longqiensis | reverse complement strand
TCCCGCTTTCGCCACCATTCGGGGGCTGCATCCAGAAGGTGGGCGCTAACTGGCTTTTATGCCCTCCTATTGTTGGCCGCCCAGAGCCAGTAGTGATGAATCGGCAAGAACTGTTTGCATCCTTACCACAATGGTTCTAATAAATGCACCCATTGTGATGTTGCACCGCTCCCAGCCCCCCCCCCATCCCCACCCCCACCCCTATCGTGGGATTCGTCATGTTGCACCGCTCCCGACTCCCATATCCCCCCTTTCCCCCACACCCTCCCCCCTCCAAGCCCTCCCAGCTGCCATCACCCCCCATTACCCACACCCCTTATTATGGGATTCTTGTTTCTTTAACGACGCACCAGCACAAAAAGTAGACATCGGCTATTGGGGGATTATTGGGGATTCAAACCCACTAGTAGGAACCCTCGTCGAGTCAAACCAATGACTTTACAATTGATACTTGTCGCTTCCTAGCCAGGCACTCGGCATTAATAGGATAAGGAAAGGACTGGTTGGCTAAGTGTCAGGATAATGTGACTGGGTGGGATATCAAGGTCATGGTGCTGATGACCTTATATTGTCGCCATGACCTAAAACCCCAACAACCTACCAACCGCCACGCCCATCCCCATCCGCCCATTGTAGAGGATTTCCACCATTAACCCGCCTTCTGATGGCAGTAGCAAAACTGATGTTGTGTGTTAAGCAGGCCACTGTATATGCGCTGCTGAAAAGGTCTAATACAATAATAAAAATTGAGTACCTTATTGAAGCTGCATAGTCCAATGAAAGCATCACATTTTGAAAAGCGAAACAATATCTAGATTTTATTTTGCATGTCTAGCTTAGATACTGACCAGTGCATTTATTTAGCATCATGATCTGTCGCCACATAAGAGGTGTTTTTAGGCACTTCTATTAAATGTCGTATTTCTCTATTATTATCAATGTTAAAGGTGTATAGTCCGATGGTTTTGAGTTTCTGTCATTTTTCTGAGATAAATATACTGAATTGATTGTTATAATCTACCTTACTTTCGTCTGAAGTAACTTTTATTTTAAATGGCTAACTTCTAAGATATTTGAAGTGCAAACATGTAAGATTAGTTTTGGCAAGCACGCCAAAACTCTGACTCCATAGGCTTCTGCAGTAACAGGTTCTATTGAATTGGCTTGGTATTCCTTCTATGTGGCAAGAAACGCTTACTAAGTGAACCAGTATCTAAATTAGATATGTAGAATCAATTCTAGATAATTGTTTTGTTTTTGAAAATGTGATGCTTGATCAGACTATGCAGCTTTAACCGCGGTTTTAGGGGGCCATTTCGGTGTCACTCCTTAATGGCTACTGTCAGTGCACCGCCAGTATCAAATGCCCATACTGACGTCACCGTGGCCGCTACTGTCAGTGACAGACGGCGAGGTTGACAGCGATGACACTGTGGGCGCCGTACACTTTATCCATCGAGGGGGACACGCACTGCACCCCAGGCTCTGATCAAGCGCCGTGTAGAGGTCCCGGGCCCACCACCCCACCACCTCACCACACCACACCACCACACCACCACACCACCACACCACACCACCACCCCACCACACCACCACCCCACCACCACCGCACCACACCACCCCCACCACCGCCACCACACCACCACACCACACCACCACGGCACCACACCACCACCTCACCACACCACCACCTCACCACCCCACCCCACCACCTCACCACCTCACCACACCACACCACCACACCACCACACCACCACCACCGCACCACACCACCACCCACCACCGCCACCACACTCACCGACACCCACACCAACCAACCACACCACCACGGCACTGCACCCACACCACCACAAATCCCCACACCCCACCACCCCACCACCCGCATCACACCTCCCACCACCACTAAACTGCACCACCCCACCACACCACACCACCCCACCACCGCACCACCACCACCTCACCACTACACCACACCACCACAACACCCCACCACCGCACCACACCTCCACCACCTCACCACTGCACCACACCACCACAACACCCCGCCACCCCGGTGTGGTGGTTTCAGCGTGTTCCCGTGCTCAGACGTGTCCCGTTGCTTCTGCGCATGCGCGGATTTCGCATCAACTCGGGTCACCCCAGCCACTTATTGGCGCATGTGCACATCCTACAAACTCGGGTTGAATAATCGAATACGCTCGGGTGGACAGTTTGTTCTTTTTTTTTTAATAACCGATAAAAGTACAGCAAAATAGGATTTAAAGTATTGTATCATGGCCCAGTTTACCTATATTTCCATTTCATTAATCTAAGTTATTCTTTTTTTGCACACGGGACGTGTATTTGTCGACTCCACTCGCATGTTCTATTTGAAATTCGGATGACCCGAGTCGCCCGGTTCGTGTTAATCGATTACGGCCATGTTTACTAGATTCTGACGCATGCGCAGAAGCGAGGGACACGTCTGAGCACGGGAACACGCTGAAACCACCACACCGGCACCGCACCACACCTCGACCACCTCACCACTGCACCACACCATCACAACCACCTCACCACCCCACCACAGTTTCTGATGCTTTCCCCACACCCGCCTTCTCCACCACCACGCCCGTGACCGTGCAATTAATGCTCTCCCCTCTCTCTCCCCCATCTCACCACCCGGCCACTGATCACAGCTTGGGGGAGGGGGGGAGGATGACCGTGCAATAAATCTCCTCCCTCCCCCCGCCCCCACAACCCCCTCGCCACTGATCACAGCGGAAGGAGGTGGGATTACCGTGCAATAAATGCTTTCTTCTTCTGTTTTGTTGTTTGTTTAACGACCCCCCAGCACAAAAAGTAAACATCGACTATTGGGAGTCGGGGGGGGGGGGGGCGACCATGCAATAAATGCTCTCCCCTTCCCACCCCCGCCTCCCCCATCCATCCATCCGGCAGCAACCTGGCCCCTTATCACAGTGGGAGGAGGTAGGTGGGGCTCATCATCATCATCATGCTGTCAGTCTCGATGCAGCAAAGACTGCTTTCATTACTTGACTGCCGCTCTCCATTTAGCTCTCTGCTGTGAGAGTTGCGTCCATGAGTCGGTCTTAATGTCTCTCAGCTTCAGGTTTCTCTTGATGGTATCCTTGAAACGGAGACGAGGGCACCCTCTCTTTCTGTAACCAGAAGACAGTTGAGAATAAAGGATCTGCTTTGGTAGCCCGTCTGATGACATCCTCATGAGGTGTCCAGTCCACCGGAGACTCTTTTTGATCAGAAGATCTTCCATACAGGGCAGCCCCGTCCGTTCGAGTATTTCCTTATTTGTGACCGTGCAATAAATGCTGTCCCCTTCCCACCCCCACCCTCACCCATCCCTCCGGCAGCAACCAGGCCCCTGATCACAGCGGGAGGAGGTAGGTGGGTGTGACCGTGCAATAAATGCTCTCCACTTCCCACCCCCGCCTCCTCAATCCATCCCTCCGCCAGCAACCTGGCCCCCTGATCACAGCGGGAGGAGGTAGGTGGGTGTGACCGTGCAATAAATGCTCTCCACTTCCCACCCCCACCCTCACCCATCCCTCCGGCACCAACCTGGCCCCTGATCACAGCGGGAGGAGGTAGGTGGGCGTGACCATGCAATAAATGCTCTCCACTTCCCACCCCCAGCCTCCCCATCCATCCCCCCCATCCCTCCGCCAGCAACCTGGCCCCTGATCACAGCGGGAGGAGGTAGGTGGCGTGACCGTGCAATAAATGCTCTCCACTTCCCACCCCCACCCTCACCCATCCCTCCGGCAGCAACATGGCTCCTATCACAGCGGGAGGGTAGGTGGGCGTGACCGTGCAAAAAATGCTCTCCACTTCCACCACCCGCCGCCTCGCCAATCCATCCCTCCGCCAGCAACCTGGCCCCTGATCACAGCGGGAGGAGGTAGGTGGGCGTGACCGTGCAATAAATGCTCTCCACTTCCCACCCTCACCCATCCGTCCGGCAGCAACATGGCCCCTGATTAGAGCGGGAGAAGGTGGGAGGTGACCGTGCCATAAATGGTGTCCCCTTCCCACACCCACCTCGCCACTGATCACATCATGGGGGGGTGACCATGCAATAAATGCTCCCGCCACTGATCACAGCAGGGGGTGTGACCGTGCAATAAATGCTCCCACCACACCCTTCCTCCCCCACCCACCACATCCACCACTGATCGCAGCAGTGGGGTAGCCGTGCAATAAATGCTCCCGCCACACCCTTCCTCCCCCACCCACCACACCCACCACATCCACCACTGATCGCAGCAGTGGGGTAGCCGTGCAATAAATGCTCCTGCCACACCCTTCCTCCCCCACCCACTGCACCCACCACATCCACCACTGATCGCAGCAGGGGGGTACCCGTGCAATATAAATGCTTCCCAGCATCCCTTCCTCCCCCACCACACCACACCCACCACATCCACCACTGATCGCAGCAGGGGGGTAGCCGTGCAATATAAATGCTCCCGCCACACCCTTCCCCCTCCTCCCACCCACCCACCACACCCACCCACCACAGATCGCAGCAGGGGGTACCGTGCAATATAAATGCTCCCGCCACACCCTTCCCTCCCCGCCCACCACACCCACCACTGATCGCAGCAGGGGGTGGCCCGTGCAATAAGTGCTCACCGCACACCCACCTCCCCACCCACCACACCCACCACACCCCACCACACCCACCACACCCACCACGGATCACAGCAGGGGGGTGGCCGTGCAATAAATGCTCCCGCCACACCCTTCCTCTCCCACCACCCATCCCTCCAGCACCTCCCCCCTACCCTACCCTACCCTACCCTGCCCCATAGCCATCCCGCACGGCCGCTTTGCCGACAGCAGTAGCGGTGACAGGCCTTAATTCACGAATACATCACCAGGTGGTGCTCTACGCCACATAAATAGGGCTCGACCGACACTGCGACGAGCTCGTGCCTCTTGAGTGGCACTGAGTATTATTCATTTCGTGTAATAGATGGTGATGGAGATTGATGTGTTTGTGATAAGTATATACAGTATCCAGGTGCAGGATGGTGTACTAGTGCTGTAGTGTCGGGCAGGCTGGGGCGGTGTGGAGTACATTGGTGTGTGTGCGTGGGGTGGGGGGGGGGGGGGAGGTGGCAGGTTTCGCGTCGTGCGGCTGTCTCCACGTTGGTTGCCCCCACATGGTCTAAAATCAGGGATGAAAGATTTTCCCGATTTTCGCGGATTTCTATTAAAGCATTTTTTTTGCCGATTAACGTTAAAGCTGCATAGTCCGATGAAGCATCAAATTTTCAAAACCAAAACAATTACAGGCATGTGATTTCTCCGGTTTTAACTGGAATTCCCGTTCCTTTCTGGCCGCCAAAACCGGACTGCTGGTTTTTTTCCTGGCTGCCGAAACATCTGAAGTACACTATTTATATCCTTCTCACAACTCAGTGGGATGCTGTGTGTCTCCACGCTAACCTAAGAAAATGTTCAGCGTTTTTTCCTGCACCCAATCACATCCCTGCAATTATCTAGATTTGATTCTACATATCTAACTTCGATAGTGATGCACTTATGAATTAAGCATTTGCGGCCACATAGAAGGAGAATACTGAGTCAATTTAATAGAACGTACTACTGCATACACCTATGGTGTCAGAGTTTTGGTGTGCTTGCCAAAATTAATTTGACGTGTTTACACTTAAAATATCTCAAAAGTTAGCAATTTCAAATAAAAGTTACTTTAAACTAAAGTAAGGTAGATTATCGGACTATGCAACTTTAAACAAAATTCCATGGAATCAAGATGTATATACCAACAGTTGGGTAGTTTGAAATCCCGTTCTTATATGACCCTAGACATTGCTAGAACATAATCCCAAACAAGAACGAGTTAGATATGGGCGATAATATAGGCACAAGGATAGTTGAAACCTGACTTCCAGCATTTTCCCCACGATTTCCTGACAGCAGTGACAGTGCTATTGCTAAGTCAATGGCAGAAAATCGAGAAGGGTCCACAGCGACGAAAGGATGAAAAACGGGTTACCACTGAGTAATATCGAGCATACCCTTGCAGGATGAGTTTCCCATTCATTAAGTAGTTATATTGTGTGATTTAAACAGAAATCAATGTAGATCAATTTCAAATATACTTCAAACAATTTAATCTGTGCAAAAGATACATAAATATGTGGTAATATCTGAACAATAAACTAGTAAAATAATATTTTACTACACTGCTAGCTCTGTGGAGGTCTAGCCTGGTGCCCTGGCATTTATTTGCTCTGGCAGAGGCATAGGAGTTTTCATCTATTATCGCTCAGTTTCCAACCTGGTCCCCTAGCCTTTGTACCAGAAACAAGTTTAAACGAGCTCAAATGAGTTCAAACATGGCTGGTTGGGTTGCACCGTGGCTAGTTGGGACGCTCCGTTTAGCGCTGAATACGCTTATGAGAAAATCTGCACTTTCGCGGAAATTCACCGTCGGTGTAATAATCTTGGCTTGATTTCCGCATTTTTTTGCTGGACAGCTCTTTCACCCCTGTTCCATTCACCGCATGTCCGGCGTGATGAAGCTGCATGGGCGCTGCCGGTTTTAAGTGCCATGACAGGGTGTTCCTTTATACACTTCACTGCCACTGACTGACATACTGGTCACGGTCAGGGTGCACCAGATGGGATGGCCGAATGAGTTGAGCGTCAGTCTCCCGTGTTGGTAGATCATGGGATTCAAACACATGGGTTTGATTGAAGCTTGGTCGAGTCACAGCGTTGACTTAAAAATGTATGCTTGTCATTTCCTAGCCAGGTGCTTGGCATTATTAGGATAGGGAAAGGACTGGTTGGTTCAGTGTCAGGATAATGTGATTGAGTGGGATATCAGGTCATGGTGCTGGCGGCCTGGTCTCCCAGTGGGACAGCACTATGCTTATAAAGTCGCCATGAGTGCACACTGAAACAAGTCGATAGCCATCCTGATATGACATTAGATGTTGTCAGGGCATAAAACTCCAACAACCAACCGACTAACGGTCAGGGTGCAGCGGGAAGCAGCCCTCGAAGCCGGTCGGTCCCAACTCGCCACTGCTCAGCAGGGGTTTCTCTACTGTCACCTCGTGGGACGAACACGTGGTGGTGACAGACGCCCACCCAGACCCCCAGCCGGTCAAATCTGCTGCACCATCACTTGATATCAGACATAGTCACATTGTCCTGACACTGAGCCAACCAGTCTTTGCCCTCTGCTAATAATGCCAAGCACCTGACTAGGAATCGACAAGTATACATTTGAAAGTCATTGGTTTGACTCAACTGTCGGTTCAAATCCAACAATCTACCAAGAGAGAACAAAAATGTCCTCCAGTGTGTGATGCAAGGGTGGTGCCCGCCAAGCAATTCACTCGACAGCTGGGAGGGGGGTGCACTCCACCAATGCGCACAGAGGAAATATTGGGTGTACATGTTACCCTTGCATTTATACTGGTATAATGCGTTATCCATAACATATATACATATACATATACATATATATATAAGAATATATATATATATATATATATATATATATATATATATATATATATATATACATGCATAAAGTATGGTGGTGGTAAATAAGTTTGTTTTATTTAACGACGCCTCTTGAGCACATTGATTTATATCATTGACTATTGGACTTCAAACATATGGTCATTCTGACATATTTCTTTGGAGGAAACCTGGGGCCGCCTCATAGGCTACTCTTTCCGATAAGCAGCAAGGGGTCTTTTATATGCACTTTCCCACAGACACGACATACCACAGCCTTTGGTGAACCAGTTGTGGACCACTGGTTTGGTGGGGGTGTTGTTGATGGGTGGTGGTGGGTGATGGTGATGGTGATGGTGATGGTGATGGTGATGGTGGAGGGTGGTGGTGGAGGGTGGTGGTGGTGGTGGTATTGATCATTGGGAAATTTCCCCCCACAGTATTCTTTTCAGTTTTACCCCCTTCCTTTGTACATACATTTTTTTTCTTTCCTTTTTGGTATTTTCTATCTGTTATTTGTTAGTTTTCCCCCTTTGTTTCTTTCCTGTTGGTATTTTCAGTCTTTTATTTGTTAGTACCCCCCTCCTTTCTCTATACTGCATTCCTTCTTGTGCAACTGTTACTGGTCTCAGAGGCAGCCTTTGAACTCCATTGCCGAGTTACTAATGGAACAGAAAATCCGGCTAAAAAAGAGAATATAGAAAAGAAATTGCCAACCCTACCTCACATTGAAGCTGTGGTAATGCTTAAAGCTAAAGCCCCTGTCACACATCACTGGATTGGAGGAAACGGAAAGAAACCGAACAAAGTCCATTGATAGTCCGGTTTGTGTCCATACAGGTTTTGAACATGCACAAAACTTGGAACGGATGCCGCCCGATTGAAGTCTACTGTTCTTGACCGGTTTGAGTTTGTTTCGTCCGTTGGCTATCCGTTCATGTCGTGGTTTTTTGTGGGGTTTTTTTCCCCTTGAAGATTTATACTCCCTATCATGGATAAGTCTGATTAGACTTGTTTTCACCATGAGACAGTTTGTCGATAGAAAGCCCGAGCCTACACTTTTACCGACCAAAGGGATTTTTAACCTCCCACACCACATATACATGGTATGAGAGCAACTGGCCTTTGATGACACTGTAAGTTATACACAGCGGTGGAAATTCAAATTGGCAGAGGTGGGGGGGGGGGCACGGGGAATCGAACCACTGACCATCAGATTAGGAGTCCGACCTAGAAAAAAGTCAGATGCTCTAACCACTCCGCCACAGAGAACACCACAACTATGTTTCATGTCCGTTTTATGTCAGTTTCATGTCCGTTTCATGTCCGTTCGTCCAGCGGCCTTTGACCCGAAATCGCAACATTTTGAAACATTTTAATACATTTAGATACTTATGACGCCCAGACTAGACAATTCTGTCCGTTGCTCAATCCGGTGATGTGTGACAGGGGCTTAAGATTCCATATACACGGCATGCGACATGCGAATGCATACGCACATTCGCACCGATCGGTCCATTGAGTGATCCACTTTGCCATCCACGTATTTGCTTTCGCAACCAGACATATGGAAGCGCCACCATGCATTTACATGCTTTTCCATTCCCATACCGCATATATGGAATCTTAGCTTGACAGTCACTGATCGTCTCTGCGACAGCGAAAAGGCTTCCCTTTGACAAATCGAATGGTGGCACCACCTAACGTCATTGTCAGTCTCTTTCGCTCACACACCCACCATAATAAAAGCCTGAATGAGCAATGGGAACAGCCTTCTTCGTCCATGTGAGTGTTGTATGTGCCTCCCCTACTGCTATAAAGCAAGTATTGCCTGTCCTGTCAATTGGTGTCGAAGTGGCATAAATAATGGCACTAGGTTTATGACACACACACACACGCACACACATGTCCTTTACTACCCCTACTCCCCCTTGGCCTCTCCACTTTCCCCCTCCCTCCTCCCTCTTCCATTCCCCTTTACTCTCCGTCTACGTTCCCACCTTCACCCTCCCTTCCACCTCGCTTCGTCCTCCCTCCCCCTCCCCCCCTCCCTTCCCTCTATCTCCCCTCCCTCTCCGCTCCCTCCCCCCTCCCTCGCCCCTACCTGCACCCTTCCTTCCCCCTCCCTTCACCCTCCCTTCCCCCTCCCATTCTCCTCCCTTCCCCATCTCATCCCCCTACCTTCCCGCCCCCTTCTCCCTCCCTTCCCGCTCCCTTCCCCCTCCCTTCACCCTCCATTCCCCCACATCCCCCCCCCCTCCCTTCCAACTCCCTACCCCCTCCCTCTCCCTCTCCCCCTCCCTCCTACACCACTCCCTTCTCCCTGTCGCACCTCCCCCCTCCCCACCACGCTCCCTCCCCTTTCCCCTAACCCCCCCCTACCTCCCTGCTACCCCATCCCCCCATCCCCCCTAACCACATTCGCCTCTCTCCTTCAACCCATACTCCCTCCGCACCCCCCCCCCCCGCCCCTACTCCCCCCCCCCCTCCCATCTCACCCCCTTACAGCTCCCTCGTTCATGATGATTGGCTCTCGCCGGTCCCAAATTGAGAACCGCCTGATACAATATCCTCTTCGGCAAATCACCCTGATTCATAAAGAAGCAATTGATCATATTAAATATAAGCAAATGATACAGCGTTTGTTGTGGCTTTGGCCGAGGTGAGGCACATCCCATAATTGATAATTCTGTGTTGCAATTAAGGGATGCTGGGGGAGAGATTGGGTGGCTGCGCAATTAACCCCGGGTTTACTTAATGGGGTGTAGGCGGGGAGGTGAGCAGTTCAGTCAATATAGGTCACCCTCAATGGAGCCATGGTCGGGGTTGGAGGGAGGGTGGGAGGCAGGGGGAGGGTGGGAGGTAAAGAGGCGGGATGGGGGGTGGGAGGGCGCTGGTAGGGAGTGAGGGGGTTCTGGGGGGGAGGGTAGGGGGTGAGGGAGAGGGGTGCTGGGGAGGGTGGGAGGCAGGGGGGGGGGTGCTGGGAGGGAGGCAGGGAGGGAGGTAAAGAGGCGGGAGGGAGGTTGGGGCGCTGGGAGGGAGTGAGGGGTTATTGGGGGGGGGGGGAGGGAGTGGGTGGGGGGGTGGGGGGTAGGGTTGGCGGTGCTGGGAGGGGGGGAGGGAGTCGTGAAGATGGGGGGGGGCTAAATGTGTGAAGCTCTAAGGCTTACTTTTTAACAAATAAATGTATGGAAGCATGTTATCACTTTGTTCTTTTCTTCGGATACAATTCCAAGATGGCTAGCAGGTTATTAAGTAAAGTAGGTATCTCGTCCTTGCATAATGGTATGAACCAGCCACTTACTTACCAGGACCGACCGGGCGCGGTGGCCGAATCGGTAGAGCGCGAGGCCTCGCGTGTAGGAGATCGGGAGTTTGGTTCCGGATCGAGTGAAAGCAATGACTTATCAAATTTATCACTGTCGCTTCCTAGCCTGGCGCTCAGCATTAATAGGATAGGGCAAGTCCCAGTTAGCTCAGTGTCAGGATAATGTGACTGAGTGGGATATTGGGTCATTGTGCCAGTGGCCTTATTTCTCAGTAGGACAGCACTATAAAGTTGCCATGAATGCGCACTGGCACAAGTCGGTACACGTCCTGATTTGACCTTATATGTTGCTAGGATGTAAAACTCCAACAACCAACTTTACTAGGATCTAGTAAGGCGCGGTGTGTTGGAAGAAAGTGCGGGAAGGTTGGTTTGTTGGTGTTTTACATCCTGGCAACATCCAAGGTTATATCAGGAAGTGTAATGGGTAGGTACAATGGCGAGGCGTGGCAGAGGCTCTGATGTTGTTGTTGTTGTTTTATGTCCTAGCAACATCTAAGGTCATATCAGGAAGGGTACCGACTTGTGACAGTGCGCACTCAGGCCGCCGGCACCATGACCTGGTATCCCACTCAGTCACATTATCCTGACACTGAGCACACCAGTCCTTGCCCTATCCTAATAATGCCGAGCGCCTGGCTAGGAAGCGACAAGTATCAATTTTAAAGTCATTGGTTTGACTCGACCGGGACTCGAACCCACGATCTACCAGCACGGGAGACGGACGCTCTAACTCATTCGGCCATCCCGTCTGGTACCAGAGGCTCTGATGTGTATGGGAATTCGTCGGGGCCGGTTGGGGTGAAGGTCACTTTGTAAACAGCTCCCAGAATTCAATGCAAATAATGTATCGTGTGCAAAGTTCCATTAGCCTTGGCCACTGTTTATATGCATGTAACATGCGTTGTGTTTGTAAGCCTTATGTTGTAAATCTCGGAACACTGGCTCTGAGTTTATTTAATATTGTAACACCCCGATCACACCAAACTAGTTCTCAAAACGTCCAACCACGTTCTAAAACGGGCTAAGGTCGGGGTAGAACGTGGCTGCTGTTGGGCATGCTCAAAGTTCTGGAGCACCATTCCGTTCTAGCCAGTCCATTCCGTTTGTAAAAAGAATGTAAAAGGTTACTACAACGTCCATTCCGTTCCCACACAGTTTGAGTCCATTCAGCAACATTTTCAAGAACGTAGTGAGAACTAGTTTGGTGTGATGGGGTATTAGGTTTATCATCTAATGGGGTTATTTCCTAATGCCACTCGCTGTGTGTGTGCGCACGCGTGTGTGTCTGTGCGTGTCCTTGTCTGTGTGTGTGACTTCATGACGCAAACTTAGACCCATTAACCTCCTCTGACTGCAGTCTGTTTATGATGTGGAATTGGACCGGAAGTGGCACTTGGACATGTGCAGCCAGCTGCACATCCGTCTTTAATCTATACCACACCCAAACCAACCCACCCCCACACACACAAACACAACCACCCCCACCACAACACAACACAACCACCAACCAACCCCACCCCCAAACCACCCACCCACCACCCAAAACAACACAAAAAACACCAAAACCACCACCACCAACAACAACACAAAAAAAAAACAACCAAACCAAACAAAACAACAAAAAAACCACACCCAAACAAAACCCAAAAAACAAAAACAACCAAAAAAACACACAACAAACAAAAAACACACCCCAAACAAACCCAAAAAACACAAAACCAAACAAACACAACAAAAAAAACCAACCCCAAACAAAACCACAAAAAACAAAAACCAAACAAACTGTATAATAATTACACTTGGAAGTTGTACAGAAGCTCCCACCTGCTAAATCTAAATGCTGTTAGGATAGGAGTATCAATTCACGGATAACTCAAACTAAACGTAGACAATACACGATATTCACACGCATGTGCTGTGGCAACGGCCCCACCACCGTAGTTTTCGTCGTCACCGTCAGATGTCGCATGCATTGTGAATATTGTGTATTAATAGTGACTGACTAGTTTGGTACGCTCCTAAAATTTTCAAAAGGGTCCGAACATGAAAATTCAATTTTTCTTGGAAGCTCCAATGACCCAAAAGTAATATACTTTTAGAATTTTCAAATGTCCCAAAATTTGACTGAGATACGTGCATTTGAAAGTTAGTAATTTCCATAGCTTTTGTCTGCGCTGTGGCAACGGTCCCACAACCGTAGTGTTCGTCGTCGCCGCCGCAGGTGTTGCATGCGTTGTGAATTTTGTGCATTGCATTTAGAAGTTGTGAAGAAGCCACGACCCGCTAAATCTAAATGCCAGCAGGATGCGGGCTGCAATCGAGTAAACGCATAAATAACTGAAGGGTGCGGTAAATAGTTGATCTGTGTGGGGAGGCGCGAACTAGTGCAGTCGTCCCACTGACCCGAACCTTTAGATCAATTCTGGCACAACAACATTTACCGGCACCCCAGCCCCACTGTACAACGGCCACACAACCGGCCCCAGAGTGGCTTCTTGCCGCCGCGTGATGGCGCTTGGCGCTGATTCAACCAGGCCGCCGTATATGATACCACAGCCGGGTGGATATTGAATAATGAACAGTTTCCAATCACCCCCTGCCCGGGCGCGGTGGCCGAATCGGTAGAGCGCAGGCCTCCAGCGCGGGAGATCCTGGAGTTCAATTCCCGGTCGAATCAAAGTAATGACTTACATAATTGATACTTGTCCCTTCCTAGCTTGGTACTCGGCATTAATAGGATAGGGCAAGGACTAGTTAACTCAGTGTCAATATAATGTGACTGAATGGGATATCGTGTCGCAGTCTGATTTCCCAGTGGGGCAGCACTAGAAAGTCACCATGAGTGTGCACTGTCACAATTCAGTCAGTACCCGTCATGATATGACCTTAGATGTTGCCAGGACATAAAACTCCAAAAACCAACCAACCAGGAGAATGTGACTGAGTGGGATATCAGGTCATGGTGTTGGCAGCCTGATTTCTCAGTGGAGCAGCACTATAAAATCACCATGAGTGTGCACTGTCTGTCACACGTCAGTACCTATCCTAATTTGACCTTAGATGTTGCCAGGATCTTGCCTCATCCCCCCCGCCATCACTCTACCCGCCCACACTCCCACTCTCCCATCCTTCTCCCACCCTCCTACACTCCCACTCTCCCACTCTCCCATCCTCCTCCCACCCTCCTACCACCCTCCCACACTCCCGCTCTCCCATCCTCCTTCCACCCTCCACCACCCTCCCACACTCCCGCTCTCCCGCTCTCCCATCCTCCTCCCACCCGCCCACACTCCCACACTCCCACTCTCCCACTCTCCCATCCTCCTCCCACCCTCCTACCACCTCCCACTCCCACTCTCCCATCCCTCCTCCCACCCTCCACCACCCTCCCCACACTCCCCTCTCCCACCCTTCCACTCTCCCATCCTCCTCCCACTCTCCCATCCTCCCACACTCCTACACTCACACTCTCCCATCCTCCTCCCACCCACCCACCCTCCCTCCCCTCCCCACCTCCCCCCACCCTCCTACAACACTCCCCAACACTCCCGCTCTCTCCTCCTTCCACCCACTCTCCCATCCCCCACACTCCAACTCTCACACTCTCCCATACTCCTCCCACCCTCCACACTCCCCACACTCCCACACTCCCACTCTCCCACTCTCCCATCCTCCTCCCACCCTCTCCCTACCCGGCTCTGGGTCACTGGCACATGGCATAGATAACTGGAGCATCTCTGATGAACATTAAGGCAGTTATATTTATCTGCACGCCGGTTGTCTCCGAATTGCCTCCCTCCAACAGGAGAACTAGGAGAGACTGAGGGCGTGTGTGTGGGGCGGGGGGGGGGGGCGGCACCGACCTTTCACGCACATTAAGACTGAATGCACATTTCTCAGTCGTCCATATTCACCGACCAACAGTGGCGGCCGGGGGGTCGAGCGACGAACTCACCGTTTCCTGGACCTCCCCCCCCCCCCCCCCCCCGCCACATCGTCTAATTGGACCAACCCGGGCAATGATGGGCTCTTATTTTATTTTTTTATTTTTTATTTTTTTGTTCATAGTTTCCCACGCTGAAGAAGTTATGAAATGTGATATTTGGCGGAAATTGATCACGTGGCCGCGTTATGAGATAAGCACCGCGGCCAGTGTGTGATTGAATCAAAATGATGCATCTTCGCCGTGTCATATCAAAGCGCCACCCGACTCCCCCCCCCCCCCACTCCCACTCCCCCCCCCACCCGCTCCCCCACTCACACTTCCCCCTACCACCACTCCCACTTCCCCCTACCCCCACTCCCACTTACCCCTACCCCCCACTCCCACTTACCCCTACCCCCCACTCCCACTTACCCCTACCCCCACTCCCACTTCCCCCTCTCCCTCCCTCTCCAACTTCCCCCCTACTCCCACTTACCCCTCCCCCCCCACTCCTCTCCCCACTCCACTTACCCCCCGTCACTCCCCCTACCCCACTCTCACGTCCCCCTCCTCCCGCTCCCCCAATCCCACTTCCGCCTACCCCCCACTCCACACGTCCCCCTCCCCTACCTCCCACTTCCCCTCCCCCATTCCCCTCCCCCTACCACTCCAACTTCCCCTCCCCCGACTCCACTTCCTCCCCACTTCCCCTCCCCCCACTCTTCACTACCCCCCACCCCCCCCCCAGTCCCACCTCCCCCCTTCCCCCCTCCCACTTCCCCCCATCCCCTCCCCCACTCACTCTTCCTCCCCCTACTCCCACTCCCACTTGCCCCTCCCCACACTCCCAACTCCCCGCACTCCCACTCCCACTACTCACCCACCCAACCCCACATCACGCTTCCCACCCACCATACACAAATGAATGCGAGCATTCTGCGTTGAGACAAGTGGGCGCCTGTCGCCTGGCCTTTGTCCGCAATGTGGGCCTTCATTACCCATATTGGCCTCCATCGTGTGCACCTCTACAACTTGCAATCCATGTGGGCCTCCATTGACTCTGTGGGCCCCATCGGCTGAGTTAGCTTCCATTGGCTGAGTGGGCCTCCGTTGGTTCTGTAGGCCTGAACCTCCATTGACTGTGTGGACTTCCATCGTGTGCACCTCTACAAGCCACATGGGCCTTCATTGACTCTATGGGCCTACATTGGCTCTGTGGTCATCCATTGGCTCTCTGGGCCTCTAATGGCTCTCTGGGCCTTCATCATGTGCAGCTCTACAAACCACATGGGCCTCCATTGACCGTGTGGGCCCACATTTACCATATAGGCCTCCATGACTTCATGTGGGTCTCCAATGGCCGTGTAAAGCCTCCAATGGCAGTCTAAAGCCTCCATTGGCTGCGTAAAGCCTCTATTGGCCGTGTAAAGCCTCTATTGGTCATGTGGGCCTCCGGGCTGATTCACGGTGCTAAATCGGTTTGATGTTCTGTCGATGTGGTGGCGGATGCAGTGTCAGCGGAACGGAAGTGCTAATTGATGACTGGAAGCTGTGTTTGTAGTGGTGAGCGGTGCTGTGTGTGGTGATCAGATGTGGCTAACTCTGGGCGAGCGCGAAGGTCAGTTTGCGGTGAGTTACTCAGGTCTATTCATAGACCACTTGGCGTTGTGAGCTATTTAGCTGTACTGCGTGCAAAGAGCTAACGTCTAGTGACTGGCATAGTTAGACAGGTCCATCCGTAAAGGTGTCGATCCTGCTCAGTGGACACATTTGCATATATGGGTCATTCTTTCAAACTGGGCACCACATATTTGGTTTCCACATTACGATGCTGATAATTTGTTCTTTCTTTCATTGATTGGAAGTCAAATAAGTATTGTATCCTCGTATGTTGGCAATAGTACATTTATTGAAGCTATCCCAAGAAAGAAATTAAAAGTTTACTTATATGATTTTGTGCTAATGTGAAAAAGTGAAAATTTACATATTTACACTATGCATGTAGCCAAACCTTTTTCAACTTATTTTTCAACTTTTTTCTTGTAAGTCATCCTTGTCTGCTTAAGAGTAACCAATAAAATCTTGTTTCACTATGTTGTATATGTTCAAATGAGGTTCTGGATGTGTCTTTGATTTTCATGTTACACGAGTGATATTAATAACTTAGATACTGGTGCACTTATTAAGCATTTGTCACCACATGGAAGGGAATACTGAGTAAATATAATAGAACCTGTTACTGAAGAAGCCTATGGTGTCAGAATTGTGGCGTGCTTGCTAAAATTAATTTAGCATAGTTGCACTTCAAATATTTCAAAAGTTAGCCATTTAAAATAAAAGTTGCTTTAAGCTAAAGTATGGTAGAATATAACGATCAACCTAATATATTTATCTCAGAAAATGACACAAACTCAAAACCATTGTACTATGCAACTTTACAAAACGATGAGTCCGCACTGTCAGCAGGTCAGTACCTGTCAGCAGGATGTTGCTAAGGTGGAAAACCCCATCAAACAAACACACTGAGAAGCCGATTGTTATCAGAGCGTAGTTCAGTGAGGGTTGTGTGTGTGAGAAGCTCACTTGTGTGTTGAGGGGTTCATTGTGATATTATTTTGGCTTGATCCGGTGGCGATGACTTCCATGAGTTGTGAGTAGCTCAGAATGGGAGGGGGTGAGATTCATTGACTATAGTGAGCAGTTCATTATAAGTGAGTCGTTAATTATGTTCATACCTCCCTTCCTCTATCGCTCACTCCCTCTCCCTCCCTCCCTCCCTCCCTCCCTCCCTCCCTCCCTCCCTCCCTCCCTCCCTCCCTCCCTCCCCCCCCTCCCTCCCTCCTCCCTCCCTCCCTCCCTCCCCTCCCTCCCTCCCTCACCCTCCACTCCCCTCCCAACCTCCATCCTCCATCCATCCATCGCTCCCTCCCTCCATCCATCGCTCCATCCATCCATCCATCGCTCCCTCCCTCCCTCCATCGCTCCCTCCCTCCATCCATCGCTCCCTCGATCGCTCCTATATCCTTCGCTCCCTCCCTTCTCTCCTCCCCCCTCCTCCCTCCCTCCCCTCCCTCGCCCCTCCATACCCATCGCTCCCACCCTTTCTCCCTCCTTGCTCCTTCCCTCGCTCGCTCTATCCCTTTTCTCTCTCTCCCTTCTCTCCCTTCTCTCCCTTCTCTCTCTTCTCTCTCCCTTTTCTCTCCATTCTCTCTTCTGTCCATTCTCTCCATTCTCTCTCTTCTCTCCCTTCTCTCTCTTCTCTCCTGGCTCTCCCTCCTTTCCCTTCTCTCCCTGCTCTCCATTCTCTTTCTTCCCTCCCTGCTCTCCCTTCTCTCCGTTCTTCCCCTTCTCTCCTTCTTCCTGTTCCTAACTCTCTCCGGCTCTCCCTTCTCTCCCTTCTCTCCCTTCTCTCCCTTCTCTCCCTCCTCTTCCCTTCTTCCTTTCCTTCTCTCCTTCCCCCTCCTCTCCCTTCTCTCCCTTCTCTCCCTTCTGTCCCTGCTCTCCCTTCTCTCCCTCCTCTCCCTTCTCTCCTTCTTGTTCCTAACACTCTCCCTCTCTCTCAGTCTCTCCGCTTCATTTCTCTTTATAACCTATGCACTGGATACAGATATTTCAACTAGTTACTTCAAACTAAATTAAGGTAGATTTTTGTGAACAAGCTAATATGTTTATCTCAGAAAATGTGAGAAACTCGAAACTATCGGACTATGCAACATTATTACACAAAACATATGCAACCATTCACTCACTGGCCAAGATTTGTAGAGATTCCCAAGAAGGTACCAGAGGCAGTGGCTGAATCGGTAGAGCGCAGTCAGTTTACTATTCCCGGTCGAGTCAAACCACTGACTTACTAAATTGATACTTGTCGCTTCCTAGCCAGGCGCTCGACATTATTAGGATAGGGCAAGGACTGAATGGTTCGGTGTCAGGATAATGTGACTGAGTGGGATAATCAGGTGATGGTGCTGGTGGCCTGATTTCCCAGTGGGGCAGCGCTATAAAGTCGCCATGAGTGCACACCATCACACGTCCGTACCTGACTTGATATGACAATAGATGTGGCCAGGATGTAAAACTCCAACAACCAACCAACCAATCGATGTGCGAACATTAATGCGCAAAACATATGCGACCATTCACTCACTGGCTGAGATTTATAGAGATTCCCGAGAAGGTTGCTATTGCTTGGTGGTGGTGGTGGTGGTGGTAGTGGTGGCTGCGTGGTGCTGGTGCTGGTGTGTGTGGATGGATGCAGGGAGGCCTTTATCGGGGACTGGCACGCACGCACGCAAGCAACACAAGCAGTCCGCCGACACCCCGCAGCCTGCCAGCTACCAGTCTCAGGGACCAGACTGGATGGCCGAATGAGTTGAGTATCCGCCTCCCGGTTTGGTAGATCATGGGATTCAAATCTATGGGTTCAAACCCTGCTCGAATCGTCTGCGGAAGGTCGGGATTTTGGTTCACAGTCGGGTCAAACCAATGACTTAAAAATTGATACTTGTCACTTCCTAGCCAGGCGCTCGGGGATTAATAGGATAGGGCAAGGACTGGTTGGCTCAGTGTCAGGATAATGTGACTGAGTGGGATATCAGGTCATGGTGCTAGTGGCCTGGTCTCCATGTGGGGCAGCCAGCAGCCCGCAACCTAACAGTCTCAGCTCGACATCGCCCCACCAGGTGGCGGCACCAACCCGCGCTTCCTGCCGCCAGGGGTCCCAGGCTGTTTTGACGTAGTGTTGGGCTGGTCGGTCAGCATGTGGGCGATGGGGGTGAGGTGGGGGGTGAGGTGGGGGATGGGGGTGAGGTGGGGGGATTGGGTGGGGGTGGGTGTTTGTGTATTTGTGTACAGACAGTTGGAAAGCATGGGAGTGAGAGGTGGGGGACGGGGGTGAGGTGGGAGATGGAGGTGGGGGATGGGGGTGAGGTGGGGGATGAGGTGGTCTGTGTGTGTGTGTGTGTGCAGACATGTGATGCAGTGACGGCCGCTGTCGCCTTGTTGATCTTTAGTAATGACCGATCACATTGTTATAGTGTGTTTGCCTACACTGGCTGACCCCTCCTCCCCGTCCCCCCCCTCCCATCCCTCCCATCCCCCAACCCCCTCGCTCCTCATCCCTCTCCCCGGCTCCCATCTCGCCACCCTCCCGGCCACGTGTCGCCGGCCCGTAATGCCACCGCCGCCGACCCGTCGACTGCGGCCGATGCTTGGACAACAAATTACCTCGTATTGACATGTCTCTATCAATAAGCCCTCATCAAATATTTTATCAGGACCCTGCAGGACCATCGAGTTACCCGAGGCAATTTGTTGGGGGCTGAGGGGGCATACCGCCGACGTTACGTCAGGGTCTGGGTGGGGGTGGGGTGGCGAGGGGGCGAGGGTGGCGCCCGGGCCAACTGTGATTTCCCCCCCCCCCCGGCCCGCCTCCCCTGCCCCCACAGCTGGGCGTATCTGGGGTAGGGGTCCGATAAGCACCGCCCTATCATCGCACGTATGTGTATGGGAGAGATGCTTGTTGGAGTTGTACGTCCTGGCAACATCTAAGGTCCTATCAGGACGTGTACCACATGTGACAGTGCACACCCATGACGACTTTATAATGCTGCCCCCACTGGGAAATCAGGCCGATGGCATCATGACCAGATATCCCACTCAGTCACATTATCCTGACACTGAGCTAACCAGTCCTTGTGCTATCCTATTAATGCCAAGCGCCAGGCTAGGAAGTAACAAGTATCACTTTTATAAGTCATTGGTGTGACTCAACCGTGAACCGAAATCCCGACTTTCCTCACGCGAAGCCCGCGCTCTACCGATTAGGCCACATCGCCCAGTGTGGGATAGATGGAGATGGAGTTGGAGGAAGGGTCGCGGGGGGGACGGGGGTGGGGGGGGGGGGGGGTGGGGGGGGGGCTGGAGGGCGGGGTGCAGGGGTATTGTGAAGAGGGCATCGGGTGGACGAGTATTATCGGGCCACAGTCAAAGATAAACTGATAAAGGGGCGGGGCCGAGGTGTTCGTCAGTGACTGGCCAGCATTGACCTTCAGCTGGTGACCTTGGCACTGTCCACACGCCGACCTTATCTCACTCATCCTTATCGCGTGCACCCTCTTGCTGCGTGATGCATTCTGCCCCCCCCCCCCCACACACACACGTACACACACACTCGCCCCTCTCTCCACTCACACACACACACATATATATATGACCCGAGGGGGCCCTAGTACACAATGTGAGATGAACTTTTTTATGATCAATACCATATAAAAATCAGGCAGCACATATTATGCTCACCGGGCGTGATAGCCGAATCGGTAGCGCGCGGGCCTCATGTGCGGGAGATCGGGAGTTCGGTTCCTGGTCAAGTGAAATCAATGACTTATCAAATTGATACTTGTCGCTTCCTATCCTGGTGCTGGGCATTAATAATAATAGGATTGGGCAAGGACAGTTAGCTCATTGGCAGGATAATGTGACTGAGTGGGATATCGGGTCATGGTGCCGGCGGCCTGATTTCCCAGTGGGGCAGCACTATAAAGTCAGCATCAGCACTATCACAAGTCGGTACCCGTCCTTGTATGACATTAGAGCGGGACCTTAGAGCCAGGACGTAAAACTCAAACAAACAACCAACCAACCATATTATGGGAGCATGCCCATGCCGCGGTGTTCCTAGTGGACGTGGCTTTTTGTTATTAGTAGGACTGGTGTTCTCTGTGGCGGAGTGGTTAGAGTGTCTGACATTTTACTAGGTCGGACTCCTAATCTGAAGGTGGGTGGTTCAATTCCCCGTGCCCCCACCTCTGCCAATTCGGATTTCCACCGATGTGTATAACTTACAGTGTTATCAAAGGCCAGTTGCTCTCATACCACGTCTACATGGTGTGGGAGGTTAAAAATCCCTTGGGTCGGTAAAAGTGTAGGGTCGGGCTTTCTATCGACAAACTGTCTAATGGTGAAAACAAGTCTATTCAGACTTATCCATGATAGGCAGTATAAATCTTCAAGAAAAAAGAACTAATGTTTCATTTATTGCAAACGTTAATACAGTACAACCCCGTTAAACCAAGCTTGGTTAAACCAAACGATCGGTTAATCCAAACTTTTGTTGGCAGCCCGGCAAAATACTACCATTTATCATTAAAAAAAAGTTGGTTAAGCCAAAGTCGGGTAATCCAAATTATCGGTTAATCCAAACAAAATTGTGGAGCCACAGGCCACTTCCGGTATGGTTAAACCAAACTTTCATGTGGTTATAAGGTCATCTGAAACCCCACCACTTTGAGGAGGAGTGAGGTGTGCCCCGTGTGGGGGAGGTGATGCGTGCGTTTTGTTGGGTGTGTGAGTATGGAGGAGGGGGGGGGGGATGGACAGGAATGAAAGATCTCCGCGATTTCGCAGATTTCCGGGATTTCTTTTTATATTCATCGATTAACGTTAAGCAAAATAGCAACCAATCGGGATGTATATAATGCCAACAGTTGGGTAGTTCGAATCCCATTATTATATGACCTTAGATGTTGCTAGAACAGAACACTCAAACAAGAATGAGTTAGATATGGGCGATAAATATCGTCACAAGGTGAGTTGAAACCTGACTTCCGTCTTTTTTTCGCGATTCCCTGACAATGTCATTCCTATGGAGGGAAAATCCGTGTTTTCGCGGAAATTCGCCGTTGATAAAATCATCTCGGCTTGATTTCCGCATTTTTTTGTCGGACACCACTTTCATGCCTGGGGGGTGAGATATACGTGGTGACGAGTTCAATGCCCTCTGGTTGTTTTGTGGGTTTGGGTGTTTTGTGCACGTGGGTGGACGGCAGGGGGTGATATATGGTGTTTGCTTTGTTTGCTCCAGTTGTTGTGTGACTGTTATTGCTGTGGAGATGCGGGTATTTGGTGGGTGAGGGGCGGGTGGGTGATGTGCGAGTGCACGTGAGCGGTGTGTGCGTGTGGATAGGTGTTATGTGAGTGATGTGCGTTTGTGCATGGGTGGGTGTACTGTGCGCGTTTGGGTGGGTGTTTTGTGAGTGGTGTGCATGGGTGTACTGTGCGCATATAGGTGACTGTTGTGTGAGTGCTGTGCGTTTGTGGGTGGGTGTACTGTGTGCTTGTGGGTGGGTGTACTGTGCACATATAGGTGAGTGTTGTGTGAGTGTTGTGCAAGTGTGAGTGTTGTGCGTTTTTAGGTGGGTGTACTGTGCATGTGTGGGTGGGTGATGTTTGAGTGCGAGTGCACGTGAGCAGTGTGCGCGTGTGGATAGGTGTTGTGTGAGTGGTGTGCGTTTGTGTGTGGGTGGGTGTACTGTGCGTGTGTGGGTAGGTGTTTTGTGAGTGGTGTGCATGGGTGTACTGTGCGCATATAGGTGACTGTTGTGTGAGTGCTGTGCGTTTGTGGGTGGGTGTACTGTGCGCATGTAGGTGGGTGTTGTGTGAGTGGTGTGCGTGGTTCTACTGTGCATATAGGTGTGAGTGTTGTGCGTTTGTGGGTGGGTGTACTGTGCGCCTGTGGGTGGGTGTTGTGTGAGTGGTGTGTGTGGGTGTCCTGTCCGCATATAGGTGAGTGTTGTGTGAGTGCTGTGCATGTGTGAGTGGTGTGCGCGTGTGTGTGGGTGTACTGTGCACTTGTGGGTGGGTGTTGTGTGAATGATGTGAATGCTGTGCGTGTGTTGGTGGGTGTTGTGTGAGTGATGTGAATGCTGTGCGGGTGTTGGTGGGTGTTGTGTGAGTTATCTGCGTATGTGGGTGTGTGGGTGGGTGTGCTGTGCACTTGTGGGTCGGTGCTGTGTGAGTGCTGTACACATATGAGAGGTGTGCCCTTATGAGTGTGTCCGTGTGTGTGCGTGTATCCCTTGGTTATGGGTGCGTGTGTGGGTGGGTGATGTATGGGTGCTTTACGCACGTGAGTGGTGGGCGCTTATGAGTGTGTGTAGTGCGCGTGTGTGCGTGTGTATCCCCCTGGCTGCGTGTGCGTGTGCCCTGTGTGTGTCCACTTTATGGTGACAACCACCAGATGGCGCTGCACCCAGATGTCATTAATAATGTAGCGTGGCGCCCCTCACTGCCCATCCCGGCCCACATGTGGCTATTGCAACACGCCTGGTGATGCCGTATGATGGTCCCCTGTCACCAGCTACACGCCCCCTCCCCCCCCCCCCCCACCTAACCCCACACCCAAATGTCAAACCTGACCGACCAGACGGGATGGCCGAATGAGTTGAGCATACGTCTCTGGTTTTGGTAGATCGTAAAATTCAAACACATCGGTCGAGTCAAACCGATGACTTAAAAATTTATACTTGTCGCTTCCTAGCCCGGAGCTTGGCAATTATTAGGATAGATCAAGGACTGGTTGGCTCAGTGTCAGGATAATCTGACTGAGTGGGATAATCAGGTCATGGTGCTGACAGCCTGGTCTCCCAAGTGGGGCAGCACTATAAAGTCACCATGAATGCGTACTGTCATCACAAGTTGGTACCCGTCCTGATATGACCTTAGATTTTGCCAGGACGTAAAACTAACCAAACCTGGCCGAAAACAACATCTTTACCCTGATATAATCCCCTCTTACACGCTACGTCATGCTCAGTCTACACCCCCCCCCCACCCCCCTCCTCATCACCGCCATCACGCTACACCGCCCCTCCCCAATCCCCTCTTCCCAGTCCCCACCCAACCTCCTCACTTACCCGTATCACCTGCTAACCCCCACTTCCACTTCCACCCAACCCCCTGAAAATGATTGACCACTCAGCTGAGCACAGCGCGCCCTAACGCACGGACACTCCTTCCCCGGCTCCCTGCCCCCGGCTCCCTGCCCCCGGCCCCAGCCCCCCCCCCCCCTTCCCCGGCTCCACCAAGCTGTTCACGCGGCGCAAATTGAAACGCATCCCGTGTCGGCGCCACCATATTGGCCCGGCGTTTAGGGGCCGCGCGCTGGCTCAGTTGCTCACTGAGCTGCTCACTGAGCTGCTCCGGATGGGCAGGGCTGCTCGGGGCGCCCCCTAGCGGGTGTCAGTCCCCATGGCGCCGACTGCCCGGGACGGCGGTGGGTGGAGGTGGTGCTTGTGGTGGTGCTTGTGGTGGTGGTGGTGGTGGTGGGTGGTGGGTGGTGGCGATGGTGGTGGTGTTGGTGGCTGGTTGCGGTGGTGAATGGTGTTGGTGGCTGGTTGCGGTGGTGGTGTTGGTGGTGGTGGTGGTGGGTGGTGGTGGTGGTGGTGGTGGTGGGTGGTGGTGGTGGTGGTGCCGGGGGGTGGGTGGTGGCATTTTTTACTAACAAGCATGCCATCGGAAACTGATTCGTCAAAATGTTTTTCCCGTTAAGCCAAAGCACCGTGGGAGTACCAAACAAAGATATAATAATGACAAACAAGAAGTAGAGTCTGGCGATTGCGATTTAACAGGCCTTTTTTTCCCTCCTTTGTGAATGCATCTAATGGGGCTGTCAGATTAGGACGCATCGCGCAAATGTACGGCGACGTATGTGATTTTTTGCCCCTATCTCGGGATATTTCATTATGTGTTACCCGTGCGTTAGGCGCGCGTTGGTATACGCCAATGTATGTCAACGTTCATCAGCATACGGTGACGCGTGTCAGCAGGTCAGCGAAGTTTTGTGCATGCGCAAAACTTTTGACGTACGACAACGCATGGGTGCTTATGTTACGCTTATGTTAGGCGTAAGTTGAGATACGTTAGACACGCATTGGAGGAAGGTTGTTCTTACGTTGTCCTACGTTGACTTTCGTTGACTTTCGTTCCTCTGATGGAGAGCGTTCAGTTGCGCGTTGGCAACGTAGCGCCAACGTATGACGATGTTCTAACATATGCATAACATATGGCCGACACACGGTTGGCATTTCTCCACCATGTCTCCACGTATTTTACTATAGGGCGCACGTCTAGTGCTCGCTTAACGTATATAATGTTCGGCGGCATTCTGCGAACATGCTGTGATAGTTTTGCGGGTGGGTCGGGTGCCCCCTGCACGTTGGAATGCGTTACTAAAATGCACTGGACTGTCGTTGGACATGTGTGGATCATGCGCTGGCACTAACTACACTCTCATAAGTTATGCAAAACGTTTAACAGTCGCTTGCGGAAGGTTGGAAGCATTTTATGCCAACGTTAGGTAACCGCCGCACTCGCGAGAGGCCCATTAGCCACACATTCTGCCAAACTTTTTTTAGTTTTTTTTCTTATGCATCGAAATACGTTACCACTATGTACGACGGATGCTACGCTTACGTCCACTACGTTGCGCTGACGTCCAACTTTTCCCCCAATGCTGAAAAGTTTGACGCATCTCTACGTTAAAAAGTGGTTTTACGCGTTGACGGCATGTCATAATGTGACAGGGCCTTAAATTAGAGGGTGCACAGAGTGCATTGTAGGCCGGCAAGCCTTTTATTCAGTTTAGACATAAAATAAATAAATAAAAGTTGCTGGCGTGAGTTGTGTGGCGCCCCCTGGTGTCAGTTCATCTGGTCCAAATTGGGTCAATTTATGTGTGGACAGGACGGAACCGACTCATGATGAATCTGTGCTGTTTTAGGGCCGCATGCCGGGGTGGTGATGGGCTGAGCAGGTCAGGGTGCTGGTGCTAGAAGCAGCACATCTATGTGTCTGTGTATACGCAAATATATGTATATACATATATACATGTGTACATATATATGAAGTATATATAAATATGCGCACAAATTCCTGCTGTGCGCATGTACATACACATATATTATAAGCATATATATACACATTAAAAAAATATATATATATATGTTTTAATGTGTCTAAGCACCTCATGTATATAATATATCACTTGTTATATTCTTTATGAGACCGATATGATTTGATACGACCAGGAATTACCACAGATACCCAAGGCGTGAGGAGTATGGCATGGCTTATTGCATAATAACCGTCCTGGACATAAGTCGACAAATCGTTGGTAGCGCGGGCCGTATCGACTTGGGGAGCAGCTTAGTTTGTTTCTGGGTCACCTGTGTCAACATTTGCCGGAAGTCATCATTAATGGAGAGGCTTGAGCCTCATCTTTCCGCCTGGACACCCTGGAGTGGTTGCCTGCCTGAGTGGGCTGTATGTGTGCATGCAGGTTCCGTCACAACGCTAGCTGGCCTGGTCACCTGGTCACGTGGTCACGTGCTTCCGGCCTGAGTGCTAGGACGCCAACCAGTGGTCCAAAGTTGGTTCATCAAAGGCTGTGTGTGGTATGCGCTGTCCTGTCTGCGGGAAAGTGCATATAAAATGATGCCTTGCTGCTGATCGGAAAGAGTAGCCTATGTGGTGGCAATGGGTTTCCTCCAAAGAAATATGTTAGAATGACCGTATGCTTGATGTCTAATAGCCGGTGATGAAAATCAATGTGCTCTAGGGGCATCGTTAAATAAAACAAGCTTTACTTTAAAGTTTGAGTACCAGGATGCGTGTGATGTCAGCATTGTTTGTCATGCTGGGAGAGGGGAGTGTTTTAAATGTGTGTGCGTCTGTGTTTTCCCCTTCGATGTGTTGGAAGGCACGATTCCCTAATCAGGCCACAATCACTGGGTCTGAATGTGTCGCTGTGAGTGATAATTATTGACTCTGTCAAGAATGATAGTTGGGTAGTTTTACTTTTAGAGAGCGCACAGGATTAAGTATGGCTTATCAGTACCCGGCAAATCCTTACTCCAGTGCTGTTTCCGAGTAACTGGGAATCAATTACATGATCCAGACCCCTGTACTGGAAGGGGGCTAACTCAACTTAAAGGGAAGGGTAAATCATCTCTAGCTCTCTCTCTTGGGTATAACATTAAGATAATGTAGAGTGGCGTTAAGGAGGGGGGGGGGTGTAAGTCCAGACGGGAACTGTAAGGGGAGAAAATATAATCGAGAGAGAGAGCCGATGTAGTAGTACTTTAGGCGGGAGTTGGTTCCATTTAGATAAAGTTGAAGACAGGATGCGCAGGGGGGCGGGCGTCAGGACGGACGCGTGGCAGGTGACAGGGACGGCCGCCGAGCAGTGGTCACTGTCAGAAATGATGTAAGACGCATACCATGTAAAGATTCCAATAAGGAGCAGCATTGCGAGAAGCAAATGTTGTAATGGTTAAATATATATATATACATATCCATATATATGTGATGTAAAAGAATTATGCGAGTATAAAGGCGTGAAAGGGAATGGTCCCTATATGATCACTCATATGTCGTGTACTACTTTATGGGTGACCCCTTTTCACAATTGGGTCAGGTGGCGCCACCACCCCCAACCCCTACCAGTGGCGCGAAATACTGTCACTCGCGGACTGGAATTATATATATAAATGTGGCGCTTCGAGCCCAGCACTCCCTCAAGGGTTATGCTGGGTGCTTCACGTCAGTTCTGTTCACTCCCCACCTGTCAAGGCTGCGAAGACTCCTTCCTCTCTAACTAAGCAGCGATTCCGAATACTAATTACTGCCGGCGGCCCGGTTAAGTCCTTGCTTGGTTGATTGTTGGAGTTTTCGATCCTGGCAACATCTAAGGTATCACGACGGGTATAGACTTGTGACAGTGTGCACTCATGGCAGCTTTGTAGTGCTGCCCCACTGGGAAATCAGGTTTGCCAGCACCATGACCCAATATCCCACTCTGTCACATTATCCTGACACTGAGCTAACCAGTCTTTGCCCTATCCTATTAATCCCAAGGGCCAGGCTAGCATGCGACAAGTATCAATATGATAAGTCATTGGTTTGACTTGACCGGGAATCGAACTACCGGTATTCCGAATGGGAGGCCTGCGCTCTACCGATTCAGCCACCGCGTCCGGTGAGCAAGCTATGTGATGTTGGTGAGTGTGGGGGTTGAAGTGTGTGGGAGGTTGTTGGGAGGGGGGGGGGCGTTGGTTCCCTCTGCCCGCCCCCCCCCCCCCCAATAGCCGATGTCTACTTTTTGTGTTCGGGGGGTCGTTAAACAAACAATGGTTGCCTCTGGTACTCAGTTCAGTTAGGGTAATCCGATGCAGTTGTTCTGTGTGGGTGCGTGTGTGTGTGCATGTGTGTGTCGCGGCACCAACCGGCTCGACTGTGTGTGTGAATTGGTGACGGCAGTCAGGGCCGACTAGACGGGATGACCGAATGAGTTGAGCATCCGGCTCCAGTTTTGGTAGATCGTGGGATTCGAACACACGGGTTCAAACCCTGGTCGAGTCAAACCAATGACATAAAAATTTATACTTGTCGCTTCCTAGCCAGACGCTCGTCATTATTAGCATAGGGCAAGGAGTGTTTGGCTTGGAGTCAGGATAATGTGACTGAGCGAGATATCAGATCATGCTGCTGGCAGGCAGGTCTCCCAATGGGGCAGCACTATGAAGTCGCCATGACTCTGCACTGTCACAAGTCGGTACCAGTCCTGATATGACCTTAGATGTTGCTACGATGTAAAACAACAAACAAACAAACCTTAGATATTGCCAGGACGTAAAACTCCCAACAACCAACCAATCGTGTGGGCTACTCTCAGCGAGCCACATACCGGAAGTGATATATGGCGCACAGATAGCTTCCTGGCGCCACCTAATGGTTGACCGGAAATGATGGGCGTGGCTGCCCCGGCCTTGATGGCGGCGTGACTGTGTTAAGACCCTTGATACGGACGTCGCCTAGGGGCGTCCCGGAAGTAGCAGTCGGCACCATTTCCGGTTGGACGCGTATGGCTGTGGTGACAATTAGTGCTGGCGTCAGCCATTGTCACCTGCTCATGGGTGTAACTGTAGCTGTAGGCCGTGGAGCGCGACATAGCTCAGGCGGTAGCGTGTCCAACTGTGAAGCTGTCGGTTATCCGATGGATCCTTCTCAGTGCATCCATTTGCACTTTGTGCTGATTTCCATTCCAACCAGTGGTCCATAACTGGTTCCACAAAGGCTGTGGTATGTGTTGTCTTGTTTGTGGGAACGTGCATATAAAAGACTCCTTGCTGCTTATCGGAAAGAATAGCCAATGTGGTGAGAGTGCGTTTCATCCAAAGAAATATGCCAGAATGAGTATATGTTTGATGTCTAACACTAGTAATAGCCGATGATAAAAATCAATGTGCTCTAGAGGTGTCGTTAAATAAAACAAGCTTTTCTTTGTAACCGTAAGCTGTGCGATAACATTCGATTTGAATGGAATGCAATACTCAGTTTACTGTTTCAAATGCGGTAGGTCGGGAGTTCGGTTCCCGGTCGAATCAAACCAATGACCCACAAAATTGATACTTCTCGCTTCCTAGTCTGGCGCTTGGTATTAATAGGATAGGGCAAAGACTGGTTAGCTCACTGTCAGGATTATGTGACTGAGTGGGATATCGGGTCATGGTGCCAGCAGCCTGATTTCCCAGTGGGGTAGCACTATAACGTCGTCATGAGTGCGCAGTGTCACAAGTTGGTACCAGTCCTGATATGAACCATAGATGTTGCCAGGACGTAAAACTCCAACAACCAACCAACCAGTTTACTGTTTCTAGTCGGCGCCTGCCTGGTTTTCAGAAAGATAGAGTGAGGAGGAAGAGGAGGCGGGCGGAGAGTGGGTGTGTGGGGGGGGGGGGGCGATCGGGGGGAGATGGGAGGAGGAGAACAGAACACAAAAAGAATAAGGCGGGAGGCACAGTGGAGTGGGACTTGAAAAAAAATTAAATAAAAAATGCAATGCTTTTGCATTAATAATTGCTATTCAAATAGTGCTTAATTGTCGACGCTTGCATGGTAGGTTGAGTTTTTGTGTGAGGTGATGTGGTGTTACCAATGGTTATCTCTGCGGTGCATTGAATGAAGCAGCGATAGAGTGAGTGCCTAACCGCATAGAGCAAGCAAGCACTATGTCGCATAATGAATGACCAGGCCGGCCCCACCCAGACGGGATGGCCGAATGAGTTGAGCGTCTTTCTCCTGTATTAGGAGATCGGGGGATCCAAACCCATGGGTTTGTGAGTTTGAACCCTGGTCGAGTCAAACCAATGACTTAAAAATTGATATTTGTCGCTTCCTAGCCAGGCATTATTAGGACAGGGCAAGGACTGGTTGGCTCAGTGTCAGGATAATGTGACTGAGTGGGATATCGGGTCATGCTGCCGGTGGCCTGATTTCACAGTGGGGCAGCACTATAAAGTCGCCATGAGTGCACACTGTCACAAGTCGGTACCCGTCCTGATATGACCTTAGATGTTGCCAAGACGTAAAACAAACAAACCAGGCCGGCCCACAGCACAGTCGTACAGTCGCCTGTCGCCTGTCGCCCCGATGCTCAGGAAATGTGACCCTATTTAGAAAGCCTCAAGTGCTTACGTGGGTAAATAAATGTGTGTGACACTGATGGATGGTTTGTTAGGCGAGGGGCTACCCCCTGGAGATGCAGCCTATGGCGTACAGGTGACAAGCCCAGAGTGCCTTAAGTAGGTCAAGCCCAAAGTGAGCTTGGCGCTGTGCCAAGATTCCGCCTACTACTACTACGACTACTGGGCTCGTGTCGGTTCACTGGTCCGCCGGCGGTGGTGTGAGGGACTCATTGCAGGGAGTGGAGTAGCGCGGATTGCTCGCTACTGCTCACTGCCTTATGTAAAACCGGGGTGGTATCAGGGAGCCTCGGACACTTGCTATCCGGACCTCACTTCATCCACACCTTTCTCTATCTCCTCTGCGCTGGTCTTGCTCCTCCTTGATATGTCTGAAAAAGAGTTCCAGGAGGGGGAGCCCGCAAGCATTTCACTTTCTACTCTTACTCTGTCCGTGTCTTTGGCTCACCGGCTGGTCACAATAGAGCAAATAGACACAGTCCTTTGACTCAACTCTCATTTCTCTTTCCTAGACTCTACCCTTTTTTTTTCTCCCAGGCATACTCCTCACCCTGACCAGGGGAGTTGTGTGCTTGGGTAGGGCCCTGTACCTTTACATTTCTCTCGCTTTGTTCTCGTTGCTGGAACCACCGCTGCACCCATCTTTAACGCCCTTCCTCGAAACCCGTGCTGCTGTCTGCTGGATACAATTGCTCAACTACCGCCGGACCGAAGAGATTTGGGGCCGCCCAAACGTTGTAAAGATGTCCCCCTAGCTTCTACAACTGTCCCTACTGAAGATTAAATTTCAACCAAAGATTGGGCCGATTTGTCGGAGCCTCTCTATAATGTTGCAGTTCTGCAACCAGTAACCGTCATAAGGTTACAAACAACCCCAAGCAAGCAGGGAGCCTCAGGTTGTGAGTTTGTGGCATGGAGTCTAGACAATGTATGGATGTTGGTTGGTTGTTGGAGTTTTACATACTGGCAACATCTAATGTCATATCAGGACGGCTACCGACTTGGTGGAGCGGGACATAGCTCAGACAGTAGCGTCTCCACCTCTAAAGGTGTGGGTCATCCGATCGATCCCGCTCAGTGGACCCATTTGCAGTTTGGGCTATTTTATGTTCCAACCAGTGGTCCACAATTGGTTCATAAAAGGCTGTGGTATGTGCTGTCCTGTCTGTGGGAAAGTGCATATAAAAGAATGCTTGTTGCTTATCGCAAAGAGTAGCCTATGTGGCGGCAGCAGGTTTCCTCCAAATAATTATGTCAGAATGACCATATGTTTGACATCCAATAGCCGATGATAAAAGTCAATCTATTCAATGGTATCATATTTAACAGAATAACATAGTAAAAAAGTGAAATTTGGTCAAATTAATCCCAAAATCGACTCCACTCGCCGTGTTCGATATTAACGCCGCCGCTACATCAGCGAATGTAAACAAAATAAATCGCCGGCGGTGGCGATATATTACGCCCAAATCTATTCAATGCTATCATATTTAACAGAATAACATCCTCCAAAAGTGAAATTTGGTCAAATTAACCCCAAAATCGAAGCGATATTAACGCCACCGCTATTCAAATGTAAACAAAACAAATCGCTGCCGCCGCCACCTTCACGGCACCTCTAGAGGTGCTAAATAAAACAAACTTTTTTTGTACCGACTTGTGACAGTGCACACTTATAGTGAATTTACAGTACTGCCCCACTGGGAGACCAGGAGCCATATGCATGGGGTGGTGTTAGCGAGCCAAAACTGGTTTTGGACGGGATTTCTAGTTTAGCGGCAAAAAGTCGCTATGTATGAAGCAGTGTTACGGAAACACCGTGAGTTTAAGGTCGGCTACGCTAACACCACTCCATACCAGGTTTAAGGGTGGTGTTAGATATCGGTTAGGCCCAAATCTATTCAATGGTATCATATTTAACAGAATAACATAGTAAAAAAGTGAAATTTGGTCAAATTAACCCCAAAATCGACTCCACTCGCTGTGTTCGATATTAACGCCGCCGCTACATCAGCGAATGTAAACAAAATAAATCGCCGGCGGCGGCGATATATTACGCCCAAATCTATTCAATGCTATCATATTTAACAGAATAACATCCTCCAAAGTGAAATTTGGTCAAATTAACCCCAAAATCGAAGCGATATTAACGCCACCGCTATTCGAATGTAAACAAAACAAATCGCTGCCGCCGCCGCCACCTTCACGGCAATATATTAGGGCCAAATCTATTCAATGCTATCATATTTAACACAATAACATCCTCCAAAAGTGAAATTTGGTCAAATTAAACCTATAATCGAAGCGATATTAACGCCGCCACCTCCACCGCCACCGGATCGGCGGCGATATTGTCAAATAGCGGTACTCACCGGGAACAGGCTCAGAGGGATTTCCCAAATCTATAAATAACTGCTAGGTTACCTAACACCACTGTGCTTTGGAACCGTACATACCCCGTGACCCATTTCCCAACAGCGGCGTTAGCTAACCAGAACACCGGAGCCGATGAATAATTCTTCATGCATACGGCCCCTGGCCACCAGCACCATGCCCTGATATCCCAATCAGCCACATTGTCCTGACATTGAACGAACCCAGTCCTTGCCCTATCCTAATAATGCCGAGCGCTTGGTTAGATAGCAATAAGTATCAATTTTGTAAGTCATTAGTTTGACTCGATCGGGAATTCAACTCCCGATCTTCCGCATGGGAGGCCTGCGCTCTACCGATTCAGTCACTGCGCCTGGTATGTAATGCTGTAGTAGATGACATGATGTGATTAGTGTCTGTTGGCGGCGCCGGGGAGGAGACTGTATGATGCACAAGTGGCGCCCGTCCTCCACTTAACCCTACGCGTTTGCATAATCTGATATACCAATAATGGAAAGCTAGCGCAGGAAAGCCCTTCCAGGTATTTAGAAAAGAAAGTACAGTCAAACCTCTCTAACCGACCACCTCCACAGATCGCCCATTCCCCTATATTGATCGCTTTATTTGAGTGCGAAACAATCACCCATACAATACTATTGTAAGGATTTTTTTTTTAAACTACCTAAACCTACCACATCCCTAAATGGACCATTTAAAGTCGGTGCCATGGTCGGTCGATATAGAGAGGTTTTACTGTATACAGAAACCTCCCACCCTACCCCCAAACCTCACCCCTGATGGAGTTGTGTTTTTAAAAGAACAAGTGATTTGGACGAATGAGTTGAGCATCCGCTGTTTTTGGCAAGTTCTGGGATTCAAACTCCTTTGCGTTGAATCCTGAACTCCCTGCAATGAACTCTTGCCAAATCAAACCAAAGACTTATGCCTAGTACACACCTCCCGTATAGGATTCGCGCACTAAAACTCGCGACTCGACCCGACCCGCTTAAAACTGAAAACGGGCCGATTCGTTTTTCGAATCACGAATCGCAATCGTAAACGGCCGCTTTTAGCACTAAAAACTGAGTTTTCGAATCGCAATCGCTAGGTGTGCGCGGGGAGCGCACACCAAGCGATTTTTGTGGGCGAAACGGGCAGTTTTCGATCGTATACGGGAGGTGTGCGCACACAAACGGTAGGTGTGTACCAGGCATTAAGAATTGATGCTTGTCGCTGCCTAACCTGGGATTCGCCATTGCTAGTATAGAGCAATGAGTTAGTGAGGAAGATGAATTGTCTGCGATTGAAACTTGCCCTGCTTAGTTAACTAGTATAACAACAACAACAACAAAAGCATCAATACATACTTGATCATACACAACTCGGTGTACATGTGTACGTGCTCGCAATACAAGGATTAAACACATATTTATTTAGGTAAGCACATGCAACGCAGATGCACACAATACATAAACAGGCACGCATTTCCTCACAGACACACACACACAAACACACTCACACACATCAGCACAGATGCATCCAACACATACACCAGGCCCAGTGGCTGAATCGGGCGAGTATGGGTTTCGCGTGCTGGAGATCGGGAATTTGGTTCCCATTCAAGTCAAACCAATGACTTATCAAATTGATACTCGTCACTTCCTACCCTGGCGCTTGGCATTAATAGGATAGGGCAAGGACTGGTTAGCTCAATGTCTGGATAATGCGACTGAGTGGGTGGTGCTGGTGGCCTGATTTCCCAGAGGGGCAGCACTATAAAGTCGCCATGAGTGCGCACTGTCACAAGTCGGTACCCATCCTGATATCACCTTAGATGTTGCCCGGACGTAATACTCCCAATGAACATTCAATAACAATCGAACACAGACATACAAACGCACATCAGCGCATTTACCACACACACACACATACACATACACACACACACACACACACACACACACACACACACACACACACACACGCACGCACCGACACATAAATACATAAGCATGCAACACACACATAATAAATCCCATCGAAGCCATGTTGTCGGGCGTTGGAGCGTTAGAAAACCTGAAAAGAAAAAAGGAATAAAATTGACGGATCATGCATGAGGCTGGCAGCGGGCCAAGTGGGGCCATTATTGTGCGGCCGACACTAACGATCTGACGGTGAAGGGTGCTGGAGGAAATCCACTGGTAGCACCGTGCTGCTTTATTGTAGGCAACCCCCATCTCCCCCTCCCCTCTATCCTCTACCCTCTATCCTCTACCCTCTATCATCTATCCTCTACCCTCTGTCATCTACCATCTGTCCTCTATCATCTACCCTCTATCATCTACCCTCTATCATCTACCTCTGTCCTCTATCATATACCCTCTGTACTTTATCCTTTACCCTCTGTACTCTATCCTCTACCCTCTGTCCTCAACCCCCCTCTATCACATATCCTCTATCCAGTATCATCTACCCACTATCCTATACCTTCTATCATATATCCTCTACCCTCTGTCCTCTATCCTCTACCCTCTGTTCTCAATCATCTACCCTCTATCCTCTACCCTGTCCTCTACCTCCTGTCCTCTACCCCCTCTCATCTTTCCTCAACCCTCTATCCTATATACTCTACCTCTATCCTCTACCATCTATCATCTACCCTCTATCCTCTACACTCTGTACTCTATCCTCTACCCTCTGTTCTCTATCATATACCCTCTGTTCTCTATCATCTACCCTCCGTCCTCTACGCTCTGTCCTCTACCCTCTGTCCTCTATCCCCTCCCGTCTGTCCTCTATCCTATATCATCTACCCTCTATCCTCTATCCTCTACCCTCGGACCTCCACCCTATACCCTTAGCACTAACCCTTTACCCTCTCCTGTCCTTCACCTCTCCCCTCTCCCTTTCCCCCATTCCGATCTCCCTTTCCCTCTCTCCTCTCCTCTCCCCTCTCCTCTCCCCTCCCCAGCGATGTTTTAAGATCGTCCTAGAATGATAATCAGTTTAATCATTTCAAATCATGGCTAATATAGGCTCCTTCTAGATTAGCAGGCAGCTTAGAATTTTCACAAATCACACATGATATAGGCTTCTTCTAGAATAGTAATCTTCTTGGATTGTGTACGGATATCATGACTGGTATATGTTATCCTAGAATATTAATATTATAGATTTGCTTACAGAGAATGGCTGATATAAGCTGTATTCACACGGGCAAAATGTAAAGCGAGTGAAGACAAGGCGAATCATATGAAGCGATTTAGATGCGCGTTCACACGGACAGTACTTGGGCCGGAAATCGATATCTGCGCATGAGCAAGTCCAGACTAACCAGCGCCATTTTGGGTTCATCGACGCCGGCACGAGAGAGTGTGGGTTCGACCTAGATATGTATTGACTGAATCGTATTGGTTTGGAACGGTCAAAACTTCTGCTGGGCAGTGAAACCCTAAAAATAAATGATGAAAAAAATATATGTGCGCAGCTAGTGGTTTCTTAGACTAAATTATATAATATGCGCTTTTGATCGACCAGAAAGTCAACAAACCAAGGTCTCGACTGTGCATGCGTGTGACGTCATAAATCGCTTCATATGCGTTCACACGGGCAAGATAAAACGTTTCAACATAGATCGGTTCCTGTAGACCACCTCGCGAAGCGTTTTACAATAAACGATTTATATGAATCGATTCAGCCCTAAAACGTCTCAGCGTCGCGTTCACACAGCAAATGTGAGTCGAACTAGGCAAGTCGATTTATATGAATCGATTTAACTTCCCCGTGTGAATACAGCTATAGTCTCATTCTAGCATAGTAATCTTATTGGGTTGTTTACAGAGAATGGCTGACATAGGCGCTTTTTAGAATAGTAGTGTTCTTGGATTGGTTGCAAATCATGGTCGATCTATGTTCCTCCGAGAATAGTAGTCATCTCATGATATCAGATAAACTCCGTCTAGAATAGCCGACATCTTGGAATGTTTAAAGAACACTAATAATGTAGTGGTCTGTATTAGACTAGGTTTTGCCTCATCCTCTCCAGTTCTTTTGTTCTCCCAACTTGCCTCCTGCCGCCTTGCCAACCTTTATGGTTTCGCCATAAGGTGTACAATAATTTATGTCCCATCATCGCCTTAAGCTGATCTTCCGATTTTACATTTTCCAATGTTGGCAACCCTGAAATACAATTAATACAGTAATATTATATCAATGTTATGGTTTATTTGTCAAAAATGTTCTGGGGTAGTACGCCCAGACACCCCAAAATAACATCCCTAAGATATTCCGTTTTTTCATTTTCCAATGTGAGCAACCCTGCAATACCATTAATATAGTAATATTATATTAATCTTATGGATTATTTGTCAAAAATGTTCTGGAGTAGTACGCCCAGACACCCCCCCCCCCCCCTTTATAACATCCCTTAAGATCTTTTGGTTTTTCATTTGCGAATGTTGGCAGCCCTGCTCTTGTTGTCCTGTCTTATGTCCAACTCCTTTTGTCTTTTGCCTTCTTTCGTGTCTGTGCTGATCTGCTTTCTTCACGTGTTCTCTAATCTCATTTTGTCTTGACTTGGTTTGGCCGGGTCTTGTCTGCTCCGGCCTAATCTTGTTCTAATCGGGCCTTCTCGCGTAGTGTCTCCTCATGTTGGAGATGGCAACGTCAGAGGTTTCTTGTGGATTAAGTCGTGTAAGCTTAGCCTGCACCCCCTCCACCGCACCCCCACCCCAGCCCCCGGAAACAACCCTGCTCCACCTTCTTCAAATTACCGGACACAGTGGGCGAATCGGAAGAGCGCAGGCTTCCCATGCGGGAGATCGGGAATTCGATTCCCGGTCAAGCGAAACCGATGCTTGTCGCTTCCTAGCTTGGCACTCGGCATTAATAGGATAGGGCAAGGACTGGTCAGCTCAGTGTCAGGATAATGTGACTGAGTAAGATATCGGGTCATGGTGCTGGCAGCCTGGTCTCCCAGTGGGGCCGCACTATAAAGTCCCCATGAGTGCACACTGTCACAAGTCCGTACCCGTCCTGATAATGATATGACCTTAGATGTTGCCAGCATGTAAAACTCCAACAACCAACAACCAACCAACCTTCTTCAACTTCAAGTTTGATTTCTAATTTTGGATAACAAGCAATCACAAACAAACAATTACAGAATCTACAATTACAGAATCCAGGAGGCTGGGTGAAGGCAGTGATTATTGAATTTGGCACTTGGTAGTCGTCAGGGTCATATACTGTGTCGGCCCGGATTGGGTTGCTGTGCTGAGGTAACGCTGTGTAAAATCGTTGTTATTTACTGTATTGGCAGGTTCTAGTATTTCTTCGCCCTTACCAAGCCCCGCAGCGAGCGGGGCATAGCTCGGGTGCTAGCGTGTCCACCTGTGAAGGTGTGGGTCATCTGATCGATCCTGCTCAGTGGACACATTTGCAGTTTGGGCTATTTTCCGTTCCAACCAGTGGTCCACAACTGATTCATCAAAGGTTGTGGTATGTGCTGTCCTGTCTGTGGGAAAGTTCATATAAAAGCTTGCTGCTTATTGGAAAGAGTAGTCTATGTTACGGCAGCAGGTTTGCTCCAAAGAAATATGTCAGAATGACCATGCGTTTGATGTCCAATAGCCAATGATAGAAATCAATGTGCTCTAGAGGCGTCGTTAAATAAAACAAACTTTTTTTTTACCAAGGCTATATGTGTCCTTCAGGGGCTTATGTCAAGCATATATCTGCGACACGGCTTCTGCTGGTATTTCTCCCAACATTAGTTAAAGCTGCATAGTCTGAAGAAAACATCAAACTTTCAAAACCGCAACACTCATCTAGATTTGATTCTACATATGAAAAGTTCAGCTGTAAAACCATGCAAACGCCATACAAAAAAATGGAGCTAAACATTGGAATCAAACCTTGAAAAATATTCTGTTTTTATATTCCTACTCTTTTGTTCATTTCTCCATAATCATACCCTCATATGAAAATTGAAATTAGTGAGAATTAAAATTATTTTCAGGTAAAAATCTTTTATTTAAACTACATTTTTGGATCGGTGTTTATGTGGTTTTGCATCTGAACTGTTCATATCTAACTGAGATACTGGTGCATGTATTAAACATTTGTCGCCACATGGAAGGGAATACTGAGCCAATTTAATAGAATCTGTTATATAACTGCAGAAGCATACGCTTGCCAAAATTTTATTTTGCATGTTTGCACTTCAAATATCTCAAAAGTTATCCATTTAAAATCAAATTTACTTAAAACTAAAGCAAGGTAGATTATAACGATCAACTTAATAAGTAATATATTTATCTCAGAAAATGACAGAAACTCAAAACCATCGGACTGTGCAATTTTAAGTACAAATAAGGCCAATATTAGAATCAAGATAAGACAACAAGCAGGACCCCACGGCTGCTACGGGTGGGGTGGGGGGGGGGGATGGGGTGGTGGAGGGGTGGGGAGCGATGGGGCAGTGGTGAATGTGGTGGGGTGGGGAGGGAGAGGGGTGGGGATGGGACAAGGTGGAGGTGGGTGGTGCACTCGATGCTGCACGTCCAACTTTTATTGGTCATCCGTCTTTTGTTACGCCATTCTCTCATCTGGATAATGACTGCAGCTGACAGCCCGTGTCTGCCCGGCCTTAGCTGCTTACACCCGGGCCCCGGGCCCCGGACACACCGCCGGGCCCCGCGCCCCGGACACACCGCCGGGCCCCGCGCCCCCGACACCGCGCTCTCAGATCGTGGGCGCCGGGTTTAGGCGCATTTAGGTGGGTGTCCTCCCACTGTCCGCACAGCACCAGCACCACGACCACCACTATCACCACCACCACCACTACCAGCAGCAGCACAACCACCACCACCAACAACAAAACACCACCACCACCACACCTACCACCAACAAAACAACACCACCACTGCTACCATTACCAACACTATCACTACCACCACCAACACTATCACCACCACCACCTCACCACCACCACCACCACCACCACTACCACCACTACCACCACTACCATCACTGCTACCACCACTGCTACCACCCCACTACGACCATCAATTCAACACCATCACTACAACCATTTCACCATCACCAGAAACACCGAAACCACCACAATGTCACCACCATCATTATCATCACCACCACCACCATCACCACCACCTCCACCACTACCATGCCATTACAACTACAACCACAATTACAACCACAACTCTCCCCTCACCTTAGCCTCGACACACACACTCCCGCCCTCCTCAAAAGTACAAACCCAACAGAGAATCAAAGAGGGTTGCTGATCAATCACAGCTTTCAGATGCGACTTGGCGATACTCTGTAGTGTTGATTCAGTTTGGTGGGGGTGATTGGAGTAGGGTTATGTGTATTGTGGGTGTGTGGGGGTGGGGATGGGCAGGGACAGTGGGGGAGTGGCGGGGGAGGGGGGAGAGGGGGGGGGGGCGCGCGGTTCCAAGCTGGCCCATCACCTCAGCTAACACTGCTGTGGAAATGCGCAACATGTTTTCCAGATTTAGCCAGAAGGGGTGGAGTGGGTGAGGTGGGGGTTGCAGGTGGGTGGGGGCGGGGTGGGGGTGGGGTGGGGGTTGAGGTTACTGTGTGTGGGTGTGCAGAAGGGTGAGGGTGGGGTGGGGGTGGGGTGGGGGTTGAGGTTACTGTGTGTGGGTGTGGAGAAGGGTGGGGGTGGGGTGGGGTGGGGGTATCGCCCTGTATTCTGCAGTGTGCATCTATCTATATTGTATGATTTAATGGGTTCCAACAATGCACTGCGGCACGCAGATCGACAAGGGGAACCGGATGTGGTGGCCGAATGGGCCTCGCGTGCGGAAGATCGGGAGTTCGGTTCCCAGTCGAGTAAAAAAAAAAAAAGGGTTTGTTTTATTTAACGACGCCTCCAGAGCGCATTGATTTTTATCATTGGCTATTGGACGCCAACCATATGGTCATTCTGACATATTTTTTTAGAGGAACCCTATTGCTACCACCTAGGCTACTCTTTCCGATAAACAGCAATGGGTCTTTTATATGCGCTTTCCCACAGACAGGACAGCACATATCACTTAAAATGTAGGGTTTACTGTTACACAAACAAGGCATGCCGTGTGCGGGTGCAGTAATCTCCATAATTAAAACGTGAACGATGCGACGGAGCAGTCAGTGGGCCGGCAGTGTCAATCAAGCCCGACCAGTCCGCCTCTTTGACTCTGTTATTACCAGCCGCAGCTTTGCCATAACATAACATCATACTAGACTTCCATTGGGTGCATTAAAGCATGTTATGCAAGGTGGTACATATGAAGTACACTAAAACCTCTCCAACCGACCACCTCCACGGGATCGACCACTCCCCTATATTCAATCGCTTTATTTGGGTCCCAAACGATCGCCCATACAATAAATACCATTGTAACGATAACAAAAAAGAACCTCCCTAATCTCAAGAGATCACTAAATGGATTTTGTTGTTGGTTTGTTGTTTTAAGTCCTAGCAACATTTAAGGTCATATCAGGACGGGTACTGACTTATGACAGTGTGCACTCATGGTGACTTTATTCTGCTGCCCCACTGGAAGACCAGGCCGCCAGCACCATGACCTGATATCCCACTCAGTCACATTATCCTGACACTGATCCTACCATTCCTTGTCCTATCCTAATAATGCCAAGCGCCAGGCTAGGAAGCAACACGTATCAATTTTTAAGTCATTGGTTGACTCGACCATGGTTCCAACCCACGATCTACCAACACAGGAGACGGACGCTCTAACTCATTCGGCTATCCCGTCTGGTCCCCCTAAATGGATCATTTAAAGTCGGTTCCATGGGCAGTCGATTTAGAGAGGTTTTACTGTGCATACATTTGGATTATATGTTACACGTATGTAGTTTGCACCAAGGAAAAGAGTGACTGACTAAGAGCTAAGCTTATATACGTGTCAATATATCTAATCTAACACAGAATCACATGTATCACGCAAGTTACAGTCGAAAGGTATGATTTCTTTTTACATAGACCGAAGCAGATGACATAGTCCAAGTGTCTGGTTGGAGTGATTTCCAACGGGCCCAGCTACCTGTAGTCCAAAGAAAATTCCTCCAGTGTGTGTGGCGCGAGGGGGGGGCCACCCGGACACAGCTCCCAACAGGTGGGGGGGGGGGGACTCCACTAAGGCGCCAATGGAGGAAGTAGCAAAGTATATATGTTCCCTTAGAATTTATACTTGTATAATGCATTATACATCACATATATATATATATATTTGGGAATTACTTGAACTGGAAATGTTTCCTTCTCCACAGGCTATATATAAATGTTTCCTTCTTCACGGGCTATATATATATATGGGATTTACTTGAACCGGAAATTCTTCCTTCTCTGTGGACTACAGGTAGACGGGCCGCTTTGAAATCACTCCAACCATACACTAGGACTGCATCATCTGCTTAGGTCTATGTCAAATATCATGTCTTTCGACTGTAACTGGCGTGCTACGTGTGATTCTGTGTTAGATTTGAAATGTTGACACGTAGATAAGTTTAGCTCTTATATGAGGGAGAAGAGGGATATTCCGGGTGATTATACTCGTATAATTCTTATACAGCATATATATATATGATGGTGTACAGTTAGCTATATGACCGAGAAAGAACTGTGATGAATGATGTCCTTATTTGACCTATTATTATTTAGTTCTATTTTAATATTGAATAGTAGTATTCTTCAAGTTTGTATGCTGAAAACGTCCGATGAATAACACCTTGCCTCTGTATGTCCTGTTGCTGCATATTGTTTCTACAAGGTTGCCATTACAGCCCATTGCTGTATGCATCCGAAACAGGTTCATTTTGGTAAATACTTTTGTCTCATGTGATTAGATATTCAGCACCGTGTGTTAGATGTATGAGTCGGCTCGTTGTGTTGAGTTTCTGGTGGCACCTGCTGAAATACAACAGTGTACTGACTACAAAGGTGGTCTCTGTGTCAGTGCTGTGAAACGCTAAATATTCTAGCGCCCGTCTTGAGTTTGTGTGATCCGATTGCTAGCTACGTTTGTTTGATGGAAATGTTAGGGAACTGTAGATGTGTGCAATAATTCTAGAACGCAGGTCTGCCTCTTTAGGAAATTGAAAAAAATGTTATTAATTACATGATCAAATTGACTAAAAAGGTTGACTCTGTGTCAGCGCTGTAAAACGCTAAATATTGTAGCGCCCGTCTTGAGTTTGTGTGATCCGATTGCTAGCTACGTTTGTTCGATGGAAGAGTTAGGGAACTGTAGATGTGTGCACTAATTCTAGAACGCAGGTCTGCCTCTTTAGGAAATTGGAAAAATGTTATTAATTACATGATAAAACTGGACTGACTAATTGCAAAGGTGCCTCGCTGTAATTATTGTAGCGCCCTTCTTGAGTTTGTGTAATGCTGTTTCCAACTATGTTTGTTCGATAGTTCGCGGAACTATAAAAGTGTGTAGAAATTCTAGACAGTAAATTGGACAAATGTTATCAATTACATGATAAAGTTGATATTACACAGGCCCAGTCAACTATCGTTATATATTTCCAAATATATCCCAATTTCAGCTTCCGATTAAAATTAATTAATTTGCAAAGGTTTGAAAGCTACATGCATTTAATATACGCTCTATCCCAGTCCTCCCCGAGTGTGGGTGGGGGCATGTATGTGTGTGTGTGGGGGGGGGGGGGGTACGGCAGGCCTGAAGGATGCACACCGACCTCGGTTTCACCTCAGTCAATATATATTTGAGCCTGTCTCAAAAGGTGATAACTCTTTTTTTTCTTTTTTTCCCCCATTGTAATGATTGACACAAAACAGCACAGAAACGGTTACACTGAAAAGACAAGGATATTTGCTTCAAATCAATATGTGTGTTCTATTAGGATTATGAAACACCATGTAAAAAACAAATCAGTTTATCCTGAGCAAATGCATAAGCAGATAGTATGTTGATCGTTACAATGGACAAAGTTTTGTCCCATATTGCTTAGCACCTTTTGAGACAGTCTCCTATATATGTGGTGTTACGGAGTATAACAATAATAATAATTAACCCTTACATATCTTTATACTCGCATAATTCGTTTTCATCATATATATATATAATGTATATATATATATATATGTACTGTGTATATGTGTGTATCTATATATATATAATGTATATATGTGTAATGTATATGTGTGTATATATATATATATATATCCCAGAGTGCTTTTTGGCCTGGGAAATACCTGCTCACTATCAACGAACCAAACACTCCCATTTCCAACACAAACAAACAATTTTGTGCACAGGTGCACTATGCTCTAAAACCAGCCGGTTACCTTGTGCATAAATGATGCCATTACAATTGGTCTCCTTTGTTGCAGGTGAGTTGACGCTTTATGACACTCGAGTCCCTCCCCCGCCTCTCGGTGAGTACAGAACTGCACGCCACAAGTTTCGCGAACTGCTCAATGCACCACCATTGATTCACATTATCTCTCCATAACCGGTTGCATAACCCCGATATTTTTACACTACATGCCTACATTATGCATTTTTAAAATTCAAGTTGCAGAGTCCGATGGTTTTGCGTTTCCATCATTTTCTGAGATAAATATATGATGTTGAACGTTATAATCTACCTCATTTTCACTTGAAGTAACTTTTATGTTAAATGGCTAACTGTTGAGATATTTGAAGTGCTAACATGCTAAATTAATTTTGGCAAGCATGTCAAAACTCTAACACCATTGAATTCTGCACTAACAGGTGCTATTAAATTGCCTCAGTATTCCCTTCTATGTGGTGACAAATGTTTAATCAGTCCACCAGTATATTAGTTTGATATGTAGAATCAAATTTAGATACTCGTTTTGGTTTTGAAAATTTGAGATTTTCATCGGACTATGCAGCTTTAAATGACATTAGGCATGAATTGTCATTTGCCTCAAACTATGAGTCGTCCCCAATCTATGAGAGTACTGTGTTCATACCTGTGTTTTGGCTGTCATAAATCCTTGTTTGTTAATGACATAGTTAATGTCATAGTGGTTGAATTGACGTTTCATGCGCATGTCCAATGTTTATTTTAGTCGTCCATGATAAGGGTTTTAGTCCTGCACTAAATGGTAGTAGTAGGTCACCATCAACGATTCAAACATTTATATATGAATTCAATAGATTTGTGAAGAAGATGAAAGTGGGAAATATTGCGCCTAGAGCGGGAATTGAACCCATATATTTTACACACACACGCACGCACACACGCACGCACGCACGCACGCACGCACGCACGCACGCACGCACGCACGCACCCACACACACACACACACACACACACACACACACACACACACACACACACACACACATATATATATATATTAGTAGATTGTGGAATTCGGACCCTGATCAAGTCAAACCAATGACGTAGCAATTTATACTTGCCACTTCCTAGCCAGGCGCTCGGCATTATTAGGGTAGGGCAAGGACTGCTTGGCTAAGTGTCATGATAATGTGACTGAGTGGGATATTAGGTCATGGTGCTGGCAGCCTGATCTTCCAGTGAGGCAGCACTATAAAGTCCCCACGAGTTTGCACTGTCACAAGTCGGTTCCGGTCCTGATATGACCTTAGATGTTGATAGGACGTAAAACAGCAACAAACAAACAAAACTTAGATGGTAGAAGTACACTAGCTACCCGTTGCAACTTAGGCTGGTATTAATTTGCAGGGAAAGTAGTATAGTAGCCTTTGCTTCCGGATACCCCCGCCCCCCACAATCCAGCTCACCTCTACCAATCATCCGGTGTAAAAACAAGCACTATAACCCAGCCATATGCAACAGCTCGTCCACCCAGGCACTAGCATATGCGGGCCGGAAGTCCCTCCAACCGGAAGTGGCTCCATTGACGTGCGCACGGCCAGCAGGTGGCACCTCCGGCTAGTGATAATTCCTGGCCAGCATAACAAGCCGCGTTTACCACCCCCCCCCCCCCCCACACACACACAGACACACATAGACACACACACACAGTATCCAGTTCCCATATCCACACCCATTCCCAGTACCTATACAACCCCACTGCCACCAACACCCACACCCACACCCACAACCATACCCACAACCACGTCCACACCCACACCCATAACCATACCCACAACTACAACCTCTACGATGATCACTAGCATCTACAGCTGCAATCATCACTACTCTTATACAACAACTGCTATGCATGCCATCAAACAATAGAATCATCACCACCACTCACCGTGAATATGGCCTATGCTGCCGACACGGCGTAAAGCAACCACCAATCAATCAATCAATCAACCACCACTCACCACCAAGCATCAACACCACCAAACATAACTATGTACCACACTACCACCGCCACCAGCCATAACTCATCACCAAACATCACCACCACATACCATCAAACATCACAACCACCACAACACAACCCTCACTACCACCCCCACCATATACCACACACCACAACCAACCACACACCACCACATACAATCAAACATCATCACCGCCACCACCCTACCACAGCACAACACGACCCTCACCATTACCATCACCACTTAGCACCAAAGAACAACACTACCACCCCCACCATATACCACACACCACAACCAACAAACATCATCGCCACCACCACACACCATCACATACAATCAAACATCATCACCGCCACCACCCTACCACAACACAACAGACCCTCACCATTACCATCACCACTAAGCACCAAAGAACAACACTACCACCCCCACCATATACCACACTATCACCACCAACAAACATCATCGCCACCACCACACATCACCACATACAATCAAACATCATCACCGCCACCACCCTACCACAACACAACACGACCCTCACCATTACCATCACCACTTAGCACCAAAGAACAACACTACCACCCCCACCATATACCACACTATCACCACCAACAAACATCATCGCCACCACCACATACAATCAAACATCATCACCGCACCACCCTACCACAACACAACAGACCTCACCATTACCATCACCACTTAGCACCAAAGAACAACACTACCACCCCATCATATACCACACTATCACCACCAACAAACATCATCGCCACCACCACACACCACCACATACAATCAAACATCATCACCACCACCACCCTACCACAACACAACACGACCCTCACCATTACCATCACCACTTAGCACCAAAGAACAACACTACCACCCCCACCATATACCACACTATCACCACCAACAAACATCATCGCCACCTCATGCCATCAAACATCATCACCACAACCACACACCACCATACACCACACACCACACACACCACCACACACCAACACACCACCAACATGCACCACCACACACCAACACACACCACCAACACACACCACCAACATACACCACCACATACACACCACCAAACACCAACACACCACCAACATGCACCACCACACACCACCACCACACACTACCAACACACCCAACACACACCACCAACACACACCACCACACACACCACCACACACCATCACACACCATCACACACCATCACACACCACCACACACCACCACACACCACCATAAATCACCCACCACCAACAAACACCACCAACAAACAGCACCACCCCCATTGCTAACTTGTGCACCCTGAAGCAGGGTTCTTTCCTGCTTGGGTGACTCCTCCTTGTTGCAGTGTGACAATGCTTGTGGTAAATGACATCCCTAAAGGTGCATGCCATGAAAGAGATTAAAACCAATCATTTTCTCAGTGACACAATTAATCAAGATTCACGGAGGAAACAACACACTAAATATATTAGTTTTATTACCCATATTGAATACACACTTGTCCATATCACGTCGTAGCAGCGGATCCATTCTATAACGCTTCTTCGTGAATATTTATACTGTCTATCATGGATAAGTCTGAATAGACTTGTTTTCACCATTGGACAGTTGATCGATAGAAAGCCTAAGACTACCCTTTTACCGACCCAAGGGATTTTTAGCCTCCGACACCACATGGACATGGTATGAGAGCAAGCGGCCTTTGGTGATGCTGTAAGTTATTATATATATATATATATATATATATATATATTATATATATATGATGTGGTTATGGTATGCAGGTATTGCAATACCTCAGGGAGTTTGACGCCCCTGCCCTGCAGAGTTGTAAACCATTGCCTTGTGGTACAGGTTCTTGACAGAGCCGAAGGGTAAGGGAGCCAACCCTGAACAGAAAACCATGTCACTGTGGCAGCATCAATGGCGATTGATGTATGGAACTCCCAACATCTCCCGACCAGCCACTGCAGGGACATGTTCTTGCCGGTGTCTGGACATGTTCTTGCCGGTGTGAGACCTCTATTTGCTCCCCAAGAGAGTGCCGCTGGTAACTTGCAGTGTCCAGCAGCACTTCAACACTTTTGCAGGCAGCTTTCATGAAATGTACAACCACACAAAACATCATACCGGCTCGGTCGTCACCCTGGTTACCAAGGACCATCCTGCTCGATCTCATCTTCCGTCGACAGTGGAAAATCAGGAGAGCGGCTGTCAAGTAATGAAAGCAGTCTTTGTCACATCGCGACCGACAGCATGATGATGATGATGATATATGATGTATAACGAATTATGCGAGTATAAAGATATGTAAGGGTTAATTATTCTTATTATTATTGTTATACTCCGTAATACCAACACTGAACCGGTGGCTCTACTTTCTCCTCTTCGCCTCCACCGGATGTAGACCAGTGTCAGTCGCACTGGAGGATTTTTTCTTGTATATATATATATAAAGACGAGCTACAGTACAAAAGAGAAGACGTTAAAAGGTCGGTTGAGATAATATATTTCTCTAGCATAGAGGAATATGTGCCCCAGCCTAAAAAGAACAATTCTGGGCGCAAGTGACAGTGGTAATGCCAGAAGTTAAGGTCGGGCGGTGGTGGCGCAACCAGCACCCGCATGAGTGAGGAGCAATTACATGAAGAGTGCCCATTGTCTAATAATATTATATTATAATAATATATATAATAATCCCTTCCACGACTTTATACTCACATAATGCTTATACATCATATATAAAATATAATATATATTTATATTATATATATATATAATATATATAATATATATATATATATATATGAGCGTCCATTGCTTACAAATTGCTTCCTCTGGTGGCGCCACCTAGGAGGAGAGTATTCATGACAACCTATGGCGTGTGTAGCTCGTGGTTATTTTGTCGGCGGTGCGGTAATAGAATAAGTCCGACCATGCCGATTTTCGGTGGCGGTTATGGTAATAAAGTCAGCACATTGTCATATTTGACCATGGAGTCAAGAACAATCTGACAATCGTCTACATCAGATCAGGGGGACGGGACCCCCCCCGCCCGCTCCCACCTCATTCCACACACAACCACACACACACAATAAGAATAACTTGGTCGAAGCGATTGTGTTGGTTGGTTGTTGGAGTTTTACGTCCTGGAAACATCTAAGGTCATATCAGAACGGGTACTGCCTTGTGACAGTTTTCACTCATGTCGATTTGATGTTCCATTGGGAAATCAGGCCACCAGCACCATGACCCGATATCTCACTCAGTCATATTATCCTGACACTGAGCTAACCAGTCCTTGCTCTATTCTATTAAAGCTGCATAGTCCGATGAAATATCAAATTTTCAAAACCAAACCAATTATCTAGATTTGGTTTTACATCTCTAACTGAGAGACTGACACACTTATTAAGCATTTATTGTTGTGTAGAAGGCAATACTGAGTCAATTTAACAGAACCTGTTACTGCAGAAGTCCATGGAAGCTTGCCAAAACTAATTTTCCATGTTTGCACTCAAAATATCTCAAAGGTTTACCATTTAAAATAAAAGTAGCTTTGAACTAATGTAAAGTAGATACTAGTGATCGATTTAATATATTTATCTCAGAAAAAATACAGAAATTCAAAACCATTAATGCCGAGCGCCAGGCTAGGAAGCGACACGTATCAATTTGATACGTCATTGGGTTGACTCGACTGGGAACGGTAGAAGAACTCATACTTTGGGCAGTATATCACTGTGCAGCACGCTCTGTGGAAAAGGTATCATAGAGGATTTCCACCACAAACCTGTGGCAAGAACCAATGTTGTATATAGCAACGAATATAGCACACGGTGAGCAGCACGGTGTGAGCAGCACGGTGTGAGCAGCACGGTGTGAGTAGCACGGTGTGAGTAGCACTGTGTGAGCAGCACGGTGTGAGTAGCACTGTGTGAGCAGCACGTGTGAGTAGCACTGTGTGAGCAGCACGGTGTGCGCAGCACTGTGTGAGCAGCACGGTCTGAGCAGCACGGTGTGAGTAGCACTGTGAGCAGCACGGTCTGAGCAGCACGGTGTGAGTAGCACTGTGTTAGTAGCACGGTGTGTGTAGCACGGTGTGAGTAGCACGGTGTGAGCAGCACGGTGTTAGCAGCACGGTGTGTGTAGCACGGTGTAGCACGGTGTTAGCAGCATAGTCTGTGGAAAAGGTCTATTATCCTGACATTTCAGGCTGTCTTGGCCGCTTTTATTATTCACTTACATCCGCTGTTACGTGTGTTAGAATGTCAGCCGCAACTTTCCTACCACTAGCGCCACCTGTGTTCCTTTCTCTACACTACTCACCCGTGCCACTGTATGAGTACTGTATAATCACTAGCTAAGCACTGCTGTAAGCACTGTATAAGCACTGTATGAGTACTGTATACTCACTAGCTAAGCACTGCTGTAAGCACCGTATAAGCACTGTATAAGCACTCTATGAGTACTGTATACTCACTAGCTAAGCACTGCTGTAAGCACTGTATAAACACTGTACAAGCACTTCATGAGATCGTCCTGAAGCGGCCACCCGAAATAAGCAATTTGGCGTAACGCCATGGTGCAGGCCTGGAGCGGGTATGCACCTCGGTAGGCACACACGTATTACTATTAGGTGTATTACCCGGGGCAGATCTCATCAGCAGATACATACACTCAGTGTTAGTGGCCGCGCAGTGCTAGGTGCGCAGTTACACCCGGCCAGCGCACTGCCGCTTGTTAATTAGTGTTGGCGATAACACGCTACCTACCCGCCGGCCGGCCACGGGGGAACACTGCACTAAGGATTCGACAACAGAAACTAGATAATTTAATATGTAGGTCAGTGCTATTATAAAAGGCCACGCAGAATTCTCCTAGGTAATCTGAATTTCAGAAGTTATGTCTGGCATGGAAAGATATATATATATATATAGCCTCAAAAGCATGGAAATGCTTTGTTAACCAGACGGGATGGCGGAATGAGTTGAACGTTCGTCTCCCGTTCTGGTGGGATTGTGGTTTTAAACCCTGGTCGAGTCAAATCAAGCTAGGATTCCTTACACGCGGTATGCGGTATGCGAATGCGAATGCGGCAAAAAATCGAAAAGCATCTAAGTCAATGGGGGTGATTCCTTACATGCGGTATGCGGCATGCGGCATGCGAATACTGAATCGGTCCATGTAGCGATCGGTGCGGCATGCGAATGTGAATGCTGCTGCGTTTGCCATAGAGAACAGTGGTGAGGAAACCTGACACTGTGTGTGGGTGTGTGTGTGTGTGGGTGAAAGGACCCATCCCGTAATCACGCCGCACGCCGCATGCCGCATACCGTGTGTAAGGAATCCTAGCTGTATGCGGCATGCGAATACTGAATCGGTCCATGTACCGATCGGTGCGGCATGCGAATGCGAATGCTGCTGCGTTTGCCATAGAGAACAGTGGTGAGAAAACCTGACACTGTGTTTGGGTGTGTGTGTTGGTGTGGGTGAAAGGACCCATCCCGTAATCACGCCGCATGCCGCATGCCGCATGCCGCCTACCGTGTGTAAGGAATCCTAGCTTCAAGGACTTAAAAATGTATACTTGTCACTTCCTAGCCAGGCGCTCGGCATTACTAGGATAGGGGAGCTGTGGAATGAGGAAGACCAATCGTCCATGATTGAAATTTCCCCTGCTTAATCAACTAATCTACCAAAAAACACAAAACAAAACAAAAAAAAACGATAAGCATGAGGGGATGGATGACTACAATTTTTAAATTTTAAATTTGGGAATGTCGGTTTGTTGTTGGTAGGACGGAACGAGCCAAGTAGCCGTTGGCGCAACCCATAATGCTCCGTCACTAGTGCCATCCCGGCCTGACAGATGGCGCGGCGATCGTGTGTATTCGGCCCAACCCTATATAGCCTAACGCCACAGCAACTGTACCGCATCGCACGGGGCGGGGCGGGGCGGGGCGGGGCGGGGCGGGGCGGGGCGGGGCGGGGCGGGGCGGGGCGGGGCGGGGCGGGGCGGGGCGGGAAAACAGGGACGGCGGTGAAGAAAGGGGGGTAAAACCTAAATGACATTGAATCTAGCCACTCGGCATTATTAGGATAGGGCAAGGACTGGTTGAATATCAGTGTCAGGATAATGTGACAGTGGGATATCGGGTCATGTTACTGGCGGCCTGGTCTGGTCTCCCAATCGGGCAGCACTATAAAGTCGTCATGAGTGCACACTGTCACAAGTCGGTAATTGATATGACCTCAGATGTTGCTATGATGTAAAACTCCAACAACGAACCAACCATTGAATCTAGCAGTTTCAGGAATGGGCAAACAGCAGCTGCAGATTTATACATGCAAGAATCAAATTTGTTATTAACAAAAATGGGCCAGATAGTTTGTCATAGTGCTTGCTGGTAGAAGTTTTAAAACAGATACTAGAATTTAGTAGAAAAGAAGTCTGTTTACTTCTGCCTTACATATATGCCTTACTCACACAGTGGTTGGTTGCTGAGCAGTACTGTGTGAGCAGCACGGTGTGAGCAGCACGGTGTGAGCTGTTCGCCATGAGCAGTTCATCGTGAGCAGCTCGCCGTGAGCAGCTCGCCGTGAGCAGCTCGCCGTGAGCAGCGTGCAGTTCGCCGTGATCAGCTCCTCATTAGCAGCGCGGTATGAGCAGATCGCCATGGGCAGCTCGATATGATGAGCAGCTCTCCATGAGCAGCTCGTCACGAGCAGCTCAGTGCGAACATGCTCACGTCGCGTGCACGCGCGTTGGAAGCAGGACGTCGTCCTTGGAAGTGCAGTCTCTCATGTACTCACGTGGTTTCTTTCTCACGCCATCTCCGCTGCACACAGAAGGTTTTTGCTCGTATCTGTATTTAGGGGTCTGCACTCCCATCTAAGGCACCCACCACACATGTAATAGTCGGAATTTCAAACAGCAATAGTTTAGTTTTGAAAATATTGTATATATATATATATTGGATATATATATATTGTATATATATATCAATATTATATATATATATATATATATATATATATATATTATATGTAATATATATATAAAATAATTGCTTCGACTGAGCGGCGAAAGCAGCCCCCCCTTCAGTGGAGGGGGGGGCGAGGTGCATGCTGGGCCCCCTCACACCCCACCCCCCAACCCATGAGAGGGGGGGGAGGAGCCACTATAAAGCTTATTACCCGCGATAAAGGGGTTTATCATTATCCATATATATATATATATATATACTATATATATATATGCGTATACACTTCCTTGAATTTCCGTAAGCCTGGCGAAATAAAAGTGGCACGCCGGTTATTTGTTAGTGAAGTGGTGCTGAATCTTAAACTGCACAACACAGAAGTGGACTGTAACCCTGTCGGCCATGATGCACGCACGAGCATGTCCGCCCATGCTAACCACCCTCTTACTCTGGCGGAAACGGCCTATTGTGACTCCCAGATACCATTGTAAAAGCAACAAAAATAGATTGATTTTTTTAAAGATTTTTAAAAAGGATTAAATAAGGATTTTTTTTAAAGATTAAAAAATAAATGGAACTTGAAAGATTGTGGGGATTAAATATCCAAACCCGAGATAATAAGTAGCCTCATGGGCGAATTTGTCACGGCATCGTAACAACCTTATCGGTGTTCAAGGAGATAGTGCATAGCAAAACAAAGTAGGAGTAGGTTTGGACCTACTAGTGCACAATAAAACAAACTGAGGGTAGGGTTCAATCTACCAGTGTACAGCTAAACAAACTGAGGGTAGGGTTCAATCTACCAGTGTACAGCAAAACAAACTGAGGGTAGGGTTCAATCTACCAGTGTACAGCTAAACAAACTGAGGGTAGGGTTCAATCTACCAGTGTGCAGCAAAACAAACTGAGGGTAGGGTTCAATCTACCAGTGTACAGCTAAACAAACTGAGGGTAGGGTTCAATCTACCAGTCTGCAGCAAAACAAACTGAGGGTAGGGTTCAATCTACCAGTGTACAGCTAAACAAACTGAGGGTAGGGTTGAAGCTACCAATGCACAACAAGACAGACTAGGGGTAAGGTTGAACCCACTAGTGTACAACAAAACAAACTACCCTCCCCTCCCCTCCCCTCCCCCCCTACTCCCCTCCCCTTCCCCTCCTCCCCTCCACCCCTCGCACCCTCCACCTCCCCCTTCTACCCTCTCCCCTCCCCTCCCCCTCCCCTTCCCCTCCGCCTTCCCCCTCCCCTCCCCTCCCCTCCCCTCTCCCTCCCCTCTCCTCCCTCCCTCCCCTCACCTCCCCTCCCCCTCCCCCTCCTCTCCCTCCACTCCTCTCCTCTCCCTCCCCCTCCCCTCCTCCCCTCCCCTCCCTCCCCTCCCCTCCCCCTCCCGCCCTGCCCCTGCACTGCCCTGCCCTCCCCTCCCCTCCCCCCCCTCTACTTCCTCTCAACTCTCTAACTCTCTACTCTCTACTCTAGTCTCCTCACTCCACCTCTTCCTCTCTCACTTCCTCTCCCATGCCCATCCCCCTCCTCTCCCTTCCCTACCTCCTGTTCTTCCTCTACCCTCCACTTCCCTCCCCTCCCAATTCCCTCCTTTCCTCCCTCCCCTTCCCTCCCTTCCCCTCCCGTTGACTCGCCTGCCCTATCATCCCCTACGCTCACCTTCCCTTCTCCTTTTCCCCTCAACGCCCCGCCCGGCCCTTCTCGTCTCCTCTCCTCCCCTCCTTCCCCTCCTTCCGCTCATCCTCCCCCTCCCCATCCTTTTCCTCTCCATACGCCCTCCTTCCTCCTGCCCTAACAGCAAAGCTGCGTCCAATCCCATAGCAATAGGACTTGTCCCCAAGTCACATCGTTGTCCAGCCCGCGAGTAAATGAACTAATTAGGCGGAGGTTGGCCTAAGCCTGATTAGGGCGGGGATTAGGTCAATAAGGCCTAATGCCACGTGACAGCGAGGTGACAAGTTAGGGTCTTAGCCTTGGCTGCGCGACGAGCAGTTTCCGATGGGGCCACCAGGTGGCGACAGTGGGATCGGCGGTGCATGTTCTACTAACAATTACCATCACTCACCCAAAATTGCACTTGTCATAGCACTTGTCATAACAATAGTGGCTTTTGACGGAGATGTCAACTGTCCAGAATGTTTAGTCGGCGAGCTAGTTGTAGTATGGTGTTTGTTTTGTTGTTGTTTTACATCCTAGCAACATCTACGGTCATATCTGGACGGGTACCTACTGATGATAGTTCACACTGTATAGTGCTGCACCACTAGGAGACCAGCACCATGACCTGATATCCCACTCAGTCACATTATCCTGACACTGAACCAACCAGTCCTTGCCCTATCCTAGTAATGCCAAGTGCCTGGCTAGCAAGCGACAAGTATACATTTTAGAGTCATTGGTTTGACTCGATCAGGGTCTCCCAAAATGTAGTACGGTACATTTTTGTTTTGTTTGTTTGTTGTTTTACATCCTAGCAGCATCTAAGATCATATCAGGACGGGTACCAACTTGTGACAGTGCGCACTCATGGCGACTTTATAGTGCTGTCCCACTGGGAAACCAGGCCACTGGCACCATGACTCTATATCCCACTCAGTCAAATTATCCTGACACTGAGCCAACCAGGCCTTGTCCTATCCTCACAATGCCAAGCGCCAGGCTAGGAAGCAACAAGTGTACATTTTTAAGTCATTGTTTTGACTCGACCACGGTTCGATCCCACGACCCCACGATCTACCAGCACAGGAGACGGCCGCTCTAACTCATTCAGCCATCTCGTCTGGGACGGTACATGGAATGCGGGAACGCGGATATCTGTTTGTCGATGTGTTGGTTAAACTAGACCCCTGCGTGTGTGCAGACTTGGGGGGGGGGGGCAGAAGGGGGGTAGGGGGGTGATTTGGGTGGACGAGTCTGATACATTGGCTCGTTAATGGGGATGAGGGCGAGTGGTTTGGTACACTCCAAATAGAGTGCTCGAGTGCTTAGAAGTGGGCACATGCAGAACATAAGCAGTTGTTTTGCGGTTTAGGGAACGTGAGCCTCTTATAAGATATTGACTGAAAGGCAGCACACCGTCTTTATTTAGTCTTTACTCGTTCAATTTGTGATATAATCTTCATTACCTATACACACGCATATGTTAGATTGGCTATTTCATTGCGTTCCTATTTACAATGATACAACAAGTCTTTGTAGGTCTACCCCTCAGCACTCATCCTCCCTAACCCCACCCCCACAAACAACACTACCCCCACACACCCAATAAACTGTCACCGTTACTCATTAAAGCCTATTACAATCTGTGGAAATGCCTTTGGCGAATGTGAACCGATGCTGCACACCCCAGGGAGGCAGTTTGTTTGTTGTTTTAGGTCCTAGCAACATCTAAGGTCATATCAGGACGGGTACCTCCTGACTTGTGACAGCGCACACTCATGGCAACTTTATAGTGCTGCCCCACTGGGAGACTATGCCACCTGCACCATGATGTGATATCCCACTCAGTCACATTATCCGGACATTGAGCCAGCCAGTCCTTGCCATTTTCTTTTCTTGAAGATTTATACTGCCTATCATGGATAAGTCTGAATAGACTTGTTTTCACCATCAGACAGTTTGTCGATAGAAAGCCCGAGCCTACACTTTTACCGACCCAAGGGATTTTTAACCTCCCACACCACATAGAATGGTATGAGAGCAACTGGCCTTTGGTGATGCTGTATGTTATACACAGCGGTGGAAATCCAAATTAGCAGAGGTGAGGGGGACATGGGGAATTGAACCACCGACCCTCAGATTAGGAGTCCGACCTAGAAAAAAGTCAGGCACTCCACCACAGAGAACACCACTGAACATATTCTAATAATGCCGAGTGCCTGTCTAGGAAGCAACAAGTATCAATTTTTAAGTCTGTGGTTTGACGCGACCAGGGTTCAAACCCACAATCCCATGGGTTCAGATCCCCCGATCTCCCAAAACACGAGACGGACGCTCAACTCATTCGGCCATCCCGTATGGTCGGGGAGGTGGTATGTACCCTTCTGGGCAGTGACGGCGTCATGTATGTGTAAAGGCCATGTCACACTACGACGTTTCCTACCAACACGCGTCGACGTGTTGCAATTTTGGGCGAAACGTCGGTACATCTCCGGTACGTTACCGGTACGTTACCGGGGCGTTTCCGGCGCGTCGGTACGTGTGAATGCAGATGTCGGCGGCCGTCGGCGCGCGTCGGTTCGGGGCGAAAGTTTTGTGCTTGCACAAAACTTTCGGCGCGGACCGACGCCCATCCCCACGCCGTAAACGCGCCGACAGCGCGCCGACAATACGGTGATAACACGCTAGGACCCCGCTGACAGGACGTTGACATGTTCTTCCGCCGCACGTCGAAACCCGTTGGCCGCGCGCCAACAATACGCCACTAACACGCTGCAACCCGCCAAACATTCTCCTAAAACGCCGAAGAGTTGGACGTGTGTCGACGGTTTGCAAATATTTCGCGCGTTGGCGGCTCGCCGGAAAACACGTCGTAATGTGACAGGGGTATAAGGGAAGGCTGTTGTGGGCGTGTCGATAATTGAATTGCATTTCTTCGAGGCAGAGTGGTATATATATTCGCGGTGATTGACTGCCTATATACTTTCCCATCATGCATCATCACCACCCTCTTCCTCCTCTCTACCGACACACGCACCACACCATACAGCCTATCGTATACTGTGCGTCAAATCCTTTCATTTCCATACTGAGTCGCCATGCCATCACCTCTGCCAATTTGGATTTCCACCGCTGTGTATAAGTATAACTTAGACTAGTTACAGCGTCATCAAAGGCCAGTTGCTCTCATATCATGTCTATATGGTGTGGGAGGTTAAAAATCCCTTGGGTTGGCAAAAGTGTAGGCTCAGGCTTTCTATCGACCAACTGTCTATTGGTGAAAACAAGTCTGTTCAGACTTATCCATGATAGGCAGTATAAATCTTCAAGAAAAAAACAACAATTTCTTGTTAGTGTTGGTTTTTGTCATGTAGCTTGTCAGTTGTTATGAGGTGATTTATGCATATTGGTGTATCTAATTTCTGTTTCGTGATAATTTAAGTGTATTGAGTTTTGCAGAATGGTGTTTCTCTGTATAGTTTATTGGGTGTTTTGCGTCTTTGCAACATCTGAGGTCACACCAGAACGGCTACCGACTTGTGGCAGTGTGCACGCATGGCGATTTTATAGTGCTGCCCCACTGTAAGACTTGGTCGTCACCACCATGGCCCGATATTCCAATCATTCACATTATGGAATGGTAAGGGTGGTAAAGTAGGTTAGTGGGCAGCACTATAAAGCCACATAAAGTGCGCACTGTTGGACAGTTCCGAGTTAATTAGTGGGCAGCACTATAAAGCCACTTAAAGTGCGCACTGTTGGACAGTTCCGAGTTAATCTAGGGTGTTCCATATGCGTAGACTTCAATCATCCACTTATTATTTCCTCATGCAAGTACTTATCATTATTTACTTATTTCCTCTGCAAGTACTTATCATTATTTACTTATTCCCTCATGCAAGTACTTATCATTATTTACTTATTTCCTCATGCAAGTACTTATCATTATTTACTTATTCCCTCATGCAAGTAATTATCATTATTTACTTATTCCCTCATGCAAGTACTTATCATTATTTACTTATTTCCTCATGCAAGTACTTATCATTATTTACTTATTTCCTCGTGCAAGTACTTGTCATTATTTACAATAAAAGACGGAAACTCCTTAGGTGAGTATATGAAGACGCTGAATGCCATCGTGAGGGTGAGCGGAGGGACGGGGGGGGGGGGATCTATGGTGACACCACTCAAGCACTCGGGGGAGTGGCAAGCAGAGCCAGGTAATATAAGCTTCCATGAATAGTAAAGGTGTTTCTACTTCAGGTTTAAGATGAACAAACTTGTTTTATTTAACGACGCCTTTAGAGCACATTGATTTTCGTATCAACTATCATCGGCTATTGGACTTCACACATATATGGTAATTCTGACATATACATGCATACATACATGCACACGTACATACACACATACATACAGTACTACATACATGTATGCATACATACACATGTGCATACATACATATGAACACACATACATACATGTATGCATACATACACACATACATACACACACATAAATACATACACACATACATAGAGTAGTACTACATACATGCATGCATACACACATGCATATACACATGCATACATACATATGAACACATATATATATATGCATACATACATGCACACATACATACATACACATACATACACACATACATGCATACATACAGACATGCACACATACATACACATACATACATCCACACACACATATACACACATACATACATGTCTACATACATATACACATACATACACAGATACATACATATACATATACACATATGTATGTATACATGCACACTTACACATACATACACACATACATACACATACATGCATACAAACATGTACATATACATACACATACATACACATACATACACATAGATACATACATACATGCACATATATATAAATACATATACACATATGTATGTATACATTCACACATACACATACATACACATGCATATATCTGCATGCATATATCTGCATGGATATATCTGCATGCATACATACATACATACATACATACATGCATACATACATACATACATACATACATACATACATACACACATCCATACATACATACATACATACATACACACATACACACATACATACACACATACATACACACATACATACACACATACATACACACATACACACATACATACATACACACATACATACACATACATACACACATACATACACACATACATACACACATACATACACACATACATACACACATACATACACACATACATACGAGAACCAGTGATACGCCCCGCTTCCTTTATCGCGCTAGTCTGTGGCGCGCACGTGTGAGAGTGAGTGGGTGGGTGTGTGAGTGTGTGGGTGGTGTTGGTGGCTGGGACTAGAGCACACAAACCCATTAGCCTGCTCATTACGCGCACGTAATACCGGCTTTTTGTACAGGAGATGCGTGGAGATTTATTCATGGGGTTTCTTCTCTATGTGTGTGCCAGTGGGGTCACGATAGGACATTTAACATCCCCCACCACCAAAACGCACACACACGCCTCCACATCAGCTCCCCACATCAGCTCCCCACATCAGCTCTCCACATCAGCTCCCCACGGACACTTAGTTGGTTGATTGTTGGAGTTTTACGTCCTGGCAACACCAAGGGTAATATCAGGACGGGTACCGACTTGTGACAGTGCACTCATGGCATCTTTATAGTGCTGTCCCACAGGGAGGCCAGGCTGCCAGCACTATGACCCGATATCCCACTCAGTCACATTACATGCCTCTACATCAGCTCCTATCTTACCCTACTTGTGGAGGAAGAATGAACACACCACACACACACACATGCCTCTACATCAGCTCCGGTCTTACCCCACTTGTGGAGCAAGAATGAACACACGCACACACACACATGCCTCTACATCAGCTCCAACCTTACCCTACTTGTGGAGGAAGAATGAACACCAAACACACACACGTTAGAGTGTCTGACTTTTTTCTAGGTCAGACTCCTAATCTGAAGGTCGGTGGTTCGATCCCCCATGCCCCCATCTCTGCCAATTTGGATTTCCACCGCTGTGTATAACTTACAGCGTCATCAAAGGCCAGTTGCTCTCATACCATGTCTATGTGGTGTGGGAGGGTAAAAATCCCTTGGGTCGGTAAAAGTGTAGGCTCGGGCTTTCTATCGAAAAACTGTCTAATGGTGAAAACAGCCTATTCAGGCTTATCCATGATAGGCAGTATAAATCTTCAACAACACGCACACACACACATACACACATGCCTCTACATCAGCTCCGGTCTTACCCCACAAATGCACACACCCCACAAACGCACACACACATCAGCTCCCATCTTAGACCTACTTTATTGAATATGTTACCAGAGCATGCAAGAACGGCAGCATCTCTTGACACATTTTTAATTTGTCCTCAAGACTAACCCGCTGAAGGTAGCATTGTATTTTTTTGTTTGTAAATGTAGTTTATTCATTGAATAAAGTCTTTTGTCAGCGCCGTGGCACTGGTCTTCCAGCCATGTGACAATACAGTTATTTACAATATATGCAGCTAGCCCAAATCAGCTGAAATAACAATATCAAACATTCAAAGACTTACATATGGTATAGTTTGACAATTCACATACAAATATAGCAGTTATATGTTGTATTCCTACACACTTGATACATACATGTGTATTGATTAGACCTTTACATTACGGAGTGGTTAGATGCATAGTTTCCCTTCATACGTTTGTATGCCTACTATGTTGTGAATTGCAAAACTATCATGTTGTTGGAGTTAACATTTTGAGATGGAGTGAGTGTTAGTAGAATGGTTTGTTTATTCTGTTAGATAGAGTGTGGTTAGCTTATAGGGTTATGCTTAAAAGGTTAATATACCTCAGGTGTGTTTTTTGACTACATGAAGTAGTTTGAGTAAGTAGGTTGTTAGTAATGATGGGATAAACAATGCTTGGAGGATTGTACATTTCAGTCATTTAGTAGTCTAGTACAGACTTTATTATTGTCTATGTTTATACAAAGACCCTATAATACCAAGACGGCTCACTCAGCCTGTACTGTGTAATCAAAATGATCAAACTCACCACTTGGTGTGCGCTGGCTGTTCCCCCGGCTAAACAGATGCTATAATATATGCACAAATGTATATGAGTGATTCTCCAGAACCGGAGACCCGACTGTTGCATTAGTGTCAAAAATAAAAATGTATTCTGAACATCTATTGTATACTATTTATAAACTTCCAGGTGAGTGAAATCATCAACCAAAAACAAAAAATCACTACCACCACTGGTTTTAATGTAATTAGGCTTCAAAGAATTTTGATGTAAAATGTGTCCCGTGTGTTACAATGTGATACCACCATCATTTAAGTACAGTATCACAAATGTTGACCAGATTATTGGTATGGGATGTTGAAGTACAACAGGAAAGATAACTTTTAAAGCACAAAGTGCAGTATCTACATTAAACACTGATCACAAAAAAAAACTAATTTAATTTGTGACACCGTAACGCACGTCCCATCACAAATATAATGTTTTCCATCTTCTTCATATATAACAATGTTTTGTTGTGTTATCAAAAGAATTATTCCATATAATATACTCATTATATGTGTAGTTCCTTAAAAGCAGATCATACATATTTGTCAGAGTATAGCGAAGATAGTAGTTTGCGAGACAGTGTTACATGTGACACCAAAACACACAGGACAGTGTTTCATGTGACATTATCTAATGTGTTATATAATAATATTAATACGAATTTAAATGAAAAAGTAGTTAATTGCTTAGATAAGAAAGGTACAAAGAATAGGAGATATATCGTGAATAAAATTCCAAGGGATCAGGCGGATAGGATTGTGCCCTCGACTGAATACAAGTCTATGACAGCTTTAAGGTACTCTTCCGAGTAGGATAGTAACATAAAGCCTCTTTTCCCTCTTTGGCGCTGCCTGGCAGTACTCCCACCAACACATGACAATAGCAAATGTCTTTATCCTTCAAATATTGTAATCAATCGGTAAATATAATACCATGGTTTTATCGCACACCACCTTAGAATTTCTTCTTATCAGCTAATGGTGAGGGGGGTTCGCCTATAATAGATAACATTCCATCTCATCTCAACGATAACACCTCACCACAACTCTCCTCTCATCCCCACACACCACACACATCCACGCCCCTGAGCCCCCATCACGGCCGCCGATAACCCGGTATGCTAATTACCGTACCTGGCTATATTAATTACCCAGCTCATTAAGGCATCCCTCCCCCGGGGCCTTGATTGATAGTCTAAAGCTCCCAAACCCCGGAGGAATAATTGGGGTCAATTCGCTGGGTTCCGGTAAGAGCTCCCCCCCCCCCTCCCCGCTCCCTCAGACACTCACACACCCCACTCTCTGGGGTCGACTTTTTGTGTGCTTACCGGGAGATGGGGGGGGGTTTGGGGTTTGGGACTTGGGTGGGAGGGGGTGAGGGGGGGGGGCGGGTACGCGGGGGGTGGGGTAACACAACCCGGACCGCTGATGGCAACCCTCCTCACCCCCCCCTGGAGACAATGGAGATGGGACGCCCTGGTTTAATGGGGTTGGTTCTCTCTGCCTATGGGGCCGGTGGGTGGGGGGCGGGGGTGATTGAGGGTTGGGAGGCGGGGTGGGGGTGGGGATGGCGCTTTTCTCGTTGCGACTCTTTAGTGCTGTCACGGGGTGCCGCATAGGGGGCGCTGTCCATTGTCCTCCTGGCGGCGTCGGGTGGGGTAAGGTATGGGTTATTGAATCAGGAGTCTGAGTGCTGGAGTGGGCATTGCAGATTTGGTTCCTGGTGGTGGTGGTGGTTGGTGGTGGTGGTTGGTTGGTTGGTTGTTGGAGTTTTACATCCTTGCAACATCTAATATCATATCAGGATGGGTACCGACTTGTGACAGTGGTGGTGGCGGTGATTGGTGGTGGTAGTGGTGGTGGGTTGTTTGGTTGGTTGTTGGAGTTTTATGTCCTTGCAACATGTAAGGTCATACCAGGACGGGTACCGAATTGTGAACGTGTGCACTAATGGCAACTTTATAGTGCTGCCCCACTGGGACAGTGCAAGATCAGGCCATCGGCACCATGACCCAATATCGAACTCAAGTCACATTATCCTGACACTGAGCTAACCAGTCCTTTGCCTCTCGTTTTAATGCCAGCCACCAGGCTAGGAAGCGACACGTATCAATATTATAAGTCAGTGGTTTGACTCGACCGGGAACCAAACTCCCGATCTCCCAATCTCCCGCATCCGAGGCCCGCGCTCTACTGATTCGACTACCACGCCCCGTGGTGGTGGTGGTGGTGGTGGTGGTGGTGGTGGTGGTGGTGGTGGTGGTGGTGGTGGTGGTGGTGGGAGAGGGGCATTGGGAGGGGGAGGGCAGGGGGGGAAGGGGAGCCCGATACCCATCTCTGAGCTGAGCGTAAACAACATAAGCACTGCGCATGCCCCCGCGTCCTGGGCGGCGTCCCATCAACATCCGGCGCCACTTGCACCACTTCCGGCCGCACCTATATGATGGTGCCTAACCAGCCGTGCGGTGCTGCGGGGTTGCAGCGCAGCCTCTAGTGGCCCAGTGATCTGTGATCCGCTTACAGAACACATATATAGTAGCCAGGATAGTCAGCTGAGGGCAGAGCGCCCGATAGTGCATTATGAAACCCTACTACCCACTATCTCTCCACTTACACCATCTCCTTCACCAAACCCTGGTTCCCTCCCTCCCTCCCTCCCTCCCTCCCTCCCTCCCTCATCCCTCCCTCCCTCCCCCCCCCCTCCCTCCCTCCCTCCCTCCCTCCCTCCCTCCCTCCCTCCCGTCCCTCCCTCCTCTCCCTCCCTCCTCCCCTCCCCCCCTCTCCCTCCCTCCCTCCTCCCCTCCCTCCCCTCCCTCCCCTCTCTCTCCCCTCCCTCCCTCCCTCCCTCCCCATCCCCTCCCTCCCTCCCTCCCTCATCTCCCTCCCTCCCTCCCCCCCTCCCTCCGACACCCGTCCCTCACTGATTATTCTGCCAACTGCTTCGATTTTGCAGGAAGTCTTCTAATTTTGGCTCCTCTCTTCCGATATTACGATTCCATGTGCAAACCTCCCGCTTATCACTCTCGCAGGTAAAATCAGCTGCTTACAAAGTTACCGCAGCTTAAAGACATCAGCAGCTCAAATGACAAGTAGACACATGTTGCGATAGATTACATGGTAGGACGTATGAAAAAGTATATAATATAATTATATATATTCATATTTTATATTGTATGATTATACTATCTCATGATATATGGTCACGCTGCGTGTTGCCGCACACAAAATTATCTTTCTAATAAAATGTTAAAGTTTTCCTATTTTGGCATCTCTGCTGCATCGCTCCCTCCATTTCTCCCTCCCCCCCCCCCTCTCTCCCTTCCTCCTCCCTCGCCCCCCCCCCCCCCCCCCGAGGAACCCATAAGGGTTTCCAGTCTACCCACTAGGGGCGTGGGTTACTGGTGTAATCATACAGGGCACAGGTATTAAACATATACACATCCGCACACGCAGAACATAACCCAAAGCATGAGACATTTGCGCATTTTATGGGGCCTTTCTGATTGTTTCTTGGCCATTTGGGTAATTTTTGTTTGTTTATGCGCTTAGTACTACTGAACTTGAGACAAAGTCAGTTTGCCGCTTGTTATTGGTGTTGTTGGTGCTGGTGTTGGTGTTGTTGATGGTGTTGTTGATGGTGATGTCGATGGTGGTGTTGTTGGTGGTCTTGGTGGTGGTGTTGTTGGTGGTGTTGTTGTTGGTGGTGTTGGTGGTATTGATAGTGGTGTCAGTGGTGGTGGTGTTGATGTTGGTGGTGTTGTTGGTGCGTTTATCTGACTATGCAACTTTAAACTAAGAGACCTTTTGCCTTTTTATCCAAATCCAAAGTCCTATATTGAATGCCGAAAATGGTGGCAGAAGAATGGCTGGTTGTGGTGTAAGATAAACAGATTTCATCAGGAATAACGGGAATTCTAATGTATTTGAGCAAATAAATGACTAAATAAATACTGAAAACTGATGCCAACTGTTGTCAACAGTGAATATTGCATATGGTTGAGTATTGTAATACAGTATAACCCCATTAAACCAAGCTCGGTTCAACCAAACGATCTGTTAATCCAAACTTGTGTTGGCGTCCCGGCAAAATACTACCATTTATCATATAAAAAAGTATGTTAAACCAAAATCGGTTAATTTTAATTATCGGTTAATCCAAACAAAATTGTTGGACCCCAGGCCACTTCCGTTATTGTTAAACCAAACTTTCATGTGGTTATAAGGTCATCTGAGACCCCACCAACTTTTGTATATGATAAATGATTGGATTAACCGATCATTTGGTTTAACCGAGCTTGGTTTAGTGGGGTTATACTGTATATATAAAAAAACAATAATCAGAGTGTCCACATTCATTGTATATTACATTCATAATGCACCCATGTTTTTTCCAAAGCCAAGTCAAAGTCGAAGGCAAAGCTCGGTTAAACCAATGATCGGTTAATCCAAACAAATTTCTTGGGTCCCTTCAAGTTTGGTTTAACGGGGTTATACTGTATACTGTAATGTAACCAGACGGTGTCATCTACAGCACTCATTCATTTAAAGCGCCACAGACCGATGAAATGCAGCATAACATTTTCATAACCGAAGCAATTGTCTAGATTTCATTCCACATATCCAACTTAGATACTGATGCACTTATTAAGCATGTGTTGCCACATAGAAAGGAATACCGAGTAAATTTAATAGAACCTGTTGCTGCAGAGCGATACGGTATCGGCGTTTCGGTGTGCTTGTCAAAATTAATTTGACATGTTTACACTTCAAATATATCAAAAGTTGGCCATTGGCCTTTTAAAACAAAATTACTTCAAACTAAAGTAGGGTAAATCATAGCAATTAATTTAATATATATCTCAGGAAAATGACCGAAACTCAAAACCGTCGGACTATGCAGCTTTAAACAAGCATGTAACTATGTCATATAAGGAGCGGGACATAGCTCAGGTGCTAGAGTATAGGTCATCCTAGCGATCCTGTTCAGTACACCCATTTGCAGTTTGGGCGTTTTTCCATTCCAACCAGTGGTCCACAACTGGTTAATCAGATGCTGTGGCAAGTGCTGTCCTGTCTGTGGGAAAGTGCATATAAAAGACCCCTTGCTGCTTATCGGAAAGAGTAGCCTATGTGGCGGCAGCAGGTTTCCTCCAAATAAATATATCAGAATGACCATATGTTTAATGTCCAATAGCCGATGATAAAAATCAATGTTCTCTAGAGGTGTCGTTAAATAAAACAAGAAAGTAACTATGTCCTGGCGCACAGTGTAAATAGTTGGGGAGATGGCGATGGATTGCAGATGGTCTTGTATAGTGTGCACGGTTTGTGTGTTGACGGGGTGAGGCCGTGAGAAAGGTGAGCTATGATTGATATGATTGCTCAGAGTGCCGGGCAGGTAGGGCCAGACGAGGGCTAGTGGCGCCTGTGTGTGAAGAGGATTAGAATGCACTCTGAGCAAATTGATTTATCAACAATCTTAGCAAAGCCCCTTGAACCGCCACTAGCGACGGCGGCTTATCGCATTATGTTGTCACATACATACCTACTACGTATTGGTCGAGAAGCCTGCCGATTAGATAACACCATTTCTATCATATTTCTGAAAGCACAGCCAGCGCCAGCGCCACCGCCACCGCCACCGCCACCGCCACCGCCACCGCCACCGCCACCGCCACCGCTATCTCCACCTTCACCCTCTGCCCCACTCCCATTCCCATTACCACACCCAATCTCACCCTCACCCCCACCTTCACTCCCAACCCACTCCCACGCCCACGCCCACCCCACCCCAACTCCCATTTCCATCTCCACCCCCGACCCTCCCCCCAGCTTCACCCCCAATCCCACCTTCACCCTCACCCCAACCTTCACTCCCACCCCACTCCCACGCCCACCCCACCCCAACTCCCATTCCCACCTTCACCCACACCCCCAACCTTCACCCACACTCCCACCTTCATCTTCACCCACACCTTCACCCACACTTCCACCTTTTCCCCCACTCCCACACCCCACTCTACACCTCACTCCCACCCCACTACCACCCTCCATTCCATCCACTCCCACATCGACTCCCACCCACTCCCATTCCCATTACCACCCACTCCCACCCCGATCCCACTCCACCCCGACTCCCATTCCCATCCCCACCTTCCCCCCTCATCCCCTCGACCCTCACCTTCCCCACGCGTAGTTAATGTAGAGGAGTGAAAGTTGGGAGACCTCCAAACCAATAACTTAAAAATTGATGCTTGTCAATTCCTAGCCAGTAGCTCGGCATAATTAGGACAGGGCAAGTACTGGTTGGCTCAATGCCAAGATAATGTGACTTAGTTGGATATCAGGTTATGGTGGTGGCAGCCCGGTCTCCCAGTGAGGCAGGACTATAAAGTCCCCATGAGTGTGCACTTATACAAGTCGGTTCCCGTCCTGATATGACCTTAGATGTTGCCAGGACATAAAATTCCAACAACCAACCAACACTTCCCACCCCCACCCCTACTATTCATCCCTCCTCCCCTCAACCCTCACCCCTCACCCACCCACGTGTACTAGAATCTAGTTGATGTGGTAGAGGAGTGAAAGTCGGGAGACCTCCCTCTCTCCCTCCCTCTCTCCCTCCCTCCCGGCCGCCCGGCTACACGGCGTCACGTTGACGTACCTTTGCCCGCCTGTCCTGCCCTGTCCGCCGTGTGGCGACCCCGGTTAAATAACACCCGGGGGTGCTGTCCGGTTACCCCGTGGAGCGCAACCAGATTACGCGCCCCGCACCCTGCCCTACCCTGCCGCGCATACGGCCGTGTGTGCCTGCACGCTGCCGGCACCAGTTAATCCGCTCAGTGCCGCGGAGCGGGCTGGCTGGACGGCCGGCTGGATGGCCGGCTGGGCGGCCCTCAGTTGGACGGCGGGTGAGGTGGTGCAGTGGGGGGGGGGGGGGGGCGGCGGCGGCCGGTGGCTTGTGGCTGGCGATGACGGGGCAACGGGGGGGGGTGGGGGAGGGGGGGGGGAGGGGGCGGCTGTCGGGTGGGTACGTCGCACAGCCTCGGACGGGGTCGGAGGGTGGGGGTGGGGGGTGGGGGGTGGCGGAGTGGAGACCGGGCGAACCTGAGGGGGGGGGGGGGCGACATTTGAGCTCTATGGCGGCAAGAGTGTTACGGTGCGTGGTTCTAATCAGCGACTTTTTGTATGCCGGGCTGATGTCGGGGGTGGTGTGTGTATGTACGAGGGTGTGTGTAAGGGTGTGTTGGGTGGGGTTGGGGGTTTCTGGCCTAGCAGCGTGGCGTATTTCTATGCACTAATAGTAATACTACTATTACTAGTACATGACCTAGCACCAGAAGGGATGGGCAAATGACTTGAACGTCCATTTCCCGTTTTGGTAGATCGTGGAATTCGAACCCATGGGATTGTCTTGAACTTCATTTGCCCCATGGGTCGAGTCAAACCTACGACATAACAATTTATACTTGTCGCTTCCTACCCAGGCGCTCGGCATTATTAGGATAGGGCAAGGACGGACTGGTTGGCTCAGTGTTGGGATAATGTTACTGAGTGGGATATCAGGTCATGGTGCTGGCAGCCTGATTTTCCAGTGGGGAAGCACTATAAAATTGCCATGAGTGCACACTGTCACAAGTCGGTACCTATCCTGATATGAGCTTAGATGTTGCCAGGACGTAAAATGCCAACAAGCAAACAAACATGACCTAGCAGTAGCACTGCGTCAGGCGGCGACCATGTGACCGTGCATGTGTGTGTGTGTGTGGGGGGGGGGGGGGGGGGGGGGGGGGGGGGTTAGCGTCCATATGCACATGCCCTTTGTCGGCACTGACTGCTCCGTGTGACCAATTCGCTACCGACCTTCACGACTCGATCGGCGAGCATTTACAAACTCGGGGTCCGTATGGGGGCTCGAAAGTCTTCGTTTGCCTCATTTCAAGGCATCGAAAAGCCTTGCATTTAAACAATTTTGGGGAGTTAAATATTGAAAAGCCTTGAATTTCATTAAACTGTCCCCACTGATCTAAATTAGTCTGAAATCACTATTCGGCATAAGATAATCTGACATACCTATCCACAATAAAACGCCAGTACTCGCTTGTATTCCTATCAAAAACAGCATTGAAATGCAGTGAAATAGCCTTGAATTTCAGATCTGTATCTGCAAACTGCCTGGGCCTGTATGCATGACGCAGTGTTAGGTTACACTCAGTGTGTTTGCACTAACACCGCTCCTTGCACACTGAGTTTTCGCTGCTAACCTAGAAATCTCCGCCAAAACCAGTTTTGGCTCGCTAACCCCACATCATGCATATGGGCCCAGATAGGGACTGGGTCTCACGGGCCTAGCTAACCGTAGACGTAGCAATGGACTTTATTTTTCTCCGTACGCCTGCCCAGTGGTGGACGAGCTGACCAGGGCCCATATGCATGATGCGGGGTTAGCGAGCCAAAACTGGTTTTGGCGGAGATTTCTAGGTTAACGGCGAAAACTCAGTGTGCAAGGAGCGGTGTTAGTGCAAACACACCGAGTGTAAGCTAACACTGCGTCATGCATACAGGCCCAGCTGGTGGGTTTCTTTGGGCTAGCCAGAGGAGACGGTCCTGTCAGTAGCCTCCTTGAGCCCCCTCCCCCATACATCTAACCTGTCCGCACACTTCTAAATCGCCCCTGAAACTAGCATTTTATGCGCGTCACAGACTGGAACCTGGACCCTCTTACGAGACAGGCCCCAGCCAACTAATCGACTACCGGATGCGACAAAATGCCAACCGGCTAACGAAGTATGGACTGTCAATACTTAGCAAATTTCAATGATTGCCTCAAGGCTATCCTCGTGAGAAGAATCCCAAGAGCGACACTTAGAAACAATTACCCCCCTGGCCTCAAGAAAAAGAACAATACAACAGTCACTATATAAGTAAGGGTTTGTTTATTTTGCTGGTGAGTTCACATTGAATATGAACTCATATCCAGGTTCAGGGTCCGTACGGGGCCTGGAAAGTCTTCAAAAGTCTTCATTAGCCCCATTTCAAGGCATTGAATTTAACCTATTTTGGGTCATTAGTCTTGAAAAGCCTTGCATTCCATTAAACTGTCCCCAGTGATCTAAACTAGCCCGAACTCGCCATTTGCCATCATTGGTTTTTTTCTCTCCTGAAATCCGAATGAAAATAGTCTTGAATTCCTATCAAAAACAGCCTTGAAAAGCTTTGAAATAGTCTTGAATTCCATATCTTCACATGTGTACAGACCCTGTATATGTGATGTATGAAGTATTATGTGAGTATAAAGATTTGCAAGGTAATATTTATTCTTATTATTATTGTTATCCTCCGTAAGATACAACACTGTACCGGTAGCACCATCTCGCCCACCTCACCTCCCCCAGATGTTGACCAGTGTCAGTCGCACCGATGGATTTTTTAAATTATATAAATGTATAACCTTGAATTCCATATTTTCACATGTGTACGGACCCTGTAACTGTGCATCCTGTTCAATGTACGCTTGAAGTATGAGTCCACACACACGCGCCTAAAGCGCACACTCTATGAGACCAGCCTATATGAGTGAGGTCAGCGCTCACATAGGCCCTTATTTGGTGCGCCGCTTGCTCTGTTGATGAAACTGCCCTGTCGCCCACAACGTGTCCACATAATTCAGTTCCGAGTGGGAAACCTGTGGCGAATCACTAATAGAACATCCAGCACCCCAGCGGGTCTCTTGTACTAACAATTCGACTCTTTATTATTTGGCTACAATTTTGAGGTGGGAAAACACCTCCGGAAATAACCCCCTGTGGCGTGGTGCATGGCGCTGCGCACTGAGCATGCGTACAAGGTACACTGAGTGTGAACCGGAAGTGGGAGGGAGGGTGCCTTGTACTTGTAGGGGGCGTGGCTTATTTTTGAGCGGGGAATTAGCAGTGTGAGAATACCGCAGGTGGCGCCATCTGGCTGATGACACGGCCGCCACCCTATCCACGACCACCTCCTCAAGCGCTTGCCGTGTGTGCCGTAATCGCATTTGTCCGTGGGGGGTGGGGGTGGGGGGTTGGCCACCCTGGAGGAGCCTTCCCCTGGACTGAATACGTCTAGGGATCACGCGCCTGGAGTGAGTCTGTACAGCACTGGAGGTGTGTGCGTGAATGTGTGTGTGTGTGTGTATGTGTGTGTGTGTGGCCAGTGATCGGGGTGGAGGGGATATGAGTCTGTACAGCACTGGGAATGTGTGTGTCTGTGTGTGTCTGTGTGTGTGTCTGTGTGTGTTTGTGTGTATGTATGGGTGCATGTATGTGTGTGTATGTGTGTGTGGCCAGTGATGGGGGGAAATGTGTGTGTCGGTGTGTGTAACCAGTGATTGGGGTGGAAGGGCGATGTGTCTGTGTGTGTATGTGTGTGTTTGTGTGTGTATGTGTGCGTGTCTGTCTGTGTATGTGTGTGTGACCAGTGATCGGGGTGGAGGGGGTGATGAGTCTGTACATCACTGGATATGTGTGTGTCTGTGTGTGTCTGTGCCTGTGTTCGTATTTGTGTGTGTATGTGTGTGAGGAGTGATCGTGATGGAGGGGTGATGAGTATGTGCATTACTGGAGATGTGTGTGTGTCTGTGTATGTGTGGGTGCCTGTGTATGTGTGTGTCTATGTGTGTATGTGTGTGAGCAGTGATCGGGGTGGAGGGGGGATGAGTCTGTACAGCACTGGAAATATGTGTCTGTGTGTGTTTGTGTGTGTCTGTGGGTGTCTGTGTGTGCCTGTGTCTGTGTGTGTTTGTGTGTGGCTGTGTATGTATGTGTGTCTGTGTGCCTGTGTATGTGTGTGTGACCAGTGATCAGGGTGGAGGGGTGGGTGGGATGTCTGGTAACGGTAGGGTGGGTAAGGGACGGGTCCGTACGGGGCCTGGATGGGTGGTGGAGTGACTGGTAGGTTTTGAGAGGGACATTGTGGAGGACGTCACAGACAAGAATTGTAGAGCGGGTTTTGGAGGTGGAGAGGCTCGGTTGGAAGGTGTGTGTGTCTGTATTAAGGAAAGGGGTTCCCCATCCGGGAAATGACTGAGAAGCGTCTGGAGGTGACAAAAAGTGTTTTGTAGGTTTTGGGGTTTGTGTATGGGTGGTGGGTATGTATGGTTGGTGGGTGTGAGTGTGGTTTTGTAGGGGTGGTGAGTGTGGGTGTGTTGGGGTGGTGAGTGTGGGTGTGTAGCGGTGGTTGGGGTGGGTGTGTAGGCGTGGGTGTCTAGGGGTGGTGGGTGTGGGTGTGTAGGGGTGGGTGTGTAGACCAGGCCACCAACACCGTGACCCGATATCCCACTCAGTCCTATTATCCTGACACTGAGCCAAGCAATCCTTTCCATATCCTAATAATAATGCCAAGCACATTGCAAGGAAGTGACAAATATAAATTGTTCAAGTCATTGGTTCGACTCGACCATTGTTCGAACCCATGGGTTCGAATCACCCGGATCTACCATCTACCTGTTATGGCCCTGTCACACTACGACGTAACGACAACGACGTCGACGTAGGGAGAATGTGAAGAACGTTGAACTTCTCGGCGTAGTATGCAAATTTCGGCACAAGTTGAACGTGGATGCAGCGTAGTGGACGAGAGCGTAACGTCGGTAAAGCGTAGTGATACCGTCATTCAACGAGAGAGGTCAACGTAATGACGCTCACGGAACGTTATGAACGTTATTCCATCGCCAGAAGAATGTTACGTGACGTTAGCTATGTCATGAGACGTTGAACGTACGTTGATTGCACGTTCTCCTGACGTTCTCCTGATGTTCTCCTGACGTTCTCCTGACGTTCTCCTGACTTTCCCATTACGCCGCATGGACGTTTCCACCGGTTTTAATGTGGGTCAACGAGTGGAACGTAGTGAGGAACGTTTGCCTAACGTCCGTTTAACGTCATTGACGTTCGCTGAACGTGAACAGAACGTATGGTGAACGTAAACCCTTACGTTCGACCTACGTCAAAACTTTTGAACATGTCCAAAACATCGACGTAACACGACGTAATATGACGTAGCTCGACGTCAATCTAACATCATTATGACGTCATCATAACGTAATCCAACGTACATTAACGTAATGACGAAATATCACCACGTTAGGCTCACGTTCGCTCATTACGTCGTAGTGTGACAGGGGTATTAGGGAGAGGAGTGGGACAATGGTGGTATTGTGGTGGGAAATGAGTGCCTGATGAAGCCAGCGTAGTACCACCAAACAGCCTTCGTGTGTCTAGCAGTGTTAGAGTGGGTTGACGTGCTGGAGGTGGGGGCACGGGAGGCGTGTGTGGGGGGGGGGTGGGGGGGGGGGTGTTGGGATGTGGTGTGAGGGTGTGGGTGTGGATTGGTGTGAAGGTGTGGGGGAGTGCAGGTGGGGTGCGGGTGTGGTGGGGGTTAGTGTGAAGGTGGGGGGAGTGTAGGTGGTGTATGGGTGGGGTGGGGGGTTGGTCTGAAGGTGTGGGGGAGTGTAGGTGGTGTATGTGGTATGTGTATGGGGATGGGGTTGGTGGGTGTTGGAGTGTGGTGTGAGGGTGTGGTTGTGTGTGTGGCGGGGTGTGAAGGTGTGTGTGTGGGGTGGGGTGTGTATGGGGATGTGGAGGTGGGGGTGGAGGGTGCAGGCAGTCAGTCAGTCAGTCAGTCAGTGAGAGCAGACTGCCAGCGCTTCGGGAGGGAGAGGGGGGGGGGGGGTGGCAGAGATTGGTTGCCTTTGCGGACTGATTGAAAAGCGCCCATGTTGGCTGAACAAGGCTTGCACGCGCGCACTGGTGGCCCGGAAGGTGGACACTTTCATCGCCGCCTCTCGTCAGTTCCCGGCGACACGACGCCCCCCTGCTGGTGGGCGCCGTTACTACTGCTAAACCCGAGCGCGCCAGAAGCTGCCAAAACAACACCGGTCTAGTTAGGCGATATGTTGCAGAAGCACAGATTACTTAATGGGTGCGTTTGATTTGCGCTTTAAGGGGCTGAGTGTAAGTGGTTGGTTGGTTGTTGGAGTTTTTACGTCCTGGCAACATCTACGGTCATATCAGGATGGCTAGCGACTTCTGACAGTGCTCACTGATGGCGACTTAATAGTGCTGTCCCACTGGGAAACCAGGCTGCCAGCACCATGACCTGATATCGCACTCGGTCACATTATCCTGACACTGAGCCAACCAGTCCTTGCCCTATCCTAATAAGGCCGAGCACCTGGCTAGGAAGCGGAAAGCAACAATTTTTAAGTCATTGGTTTGACTCGACCAGGGTTCAAACCCCTGCGTTCGAATCCTGCGATCTCCCAAAACGGTAGATGGACGCTCAACTAATTCAGCCATCCCGTCTGGTTTCGAGTGCAAGTGAACTGGGTGTGTAAGTGACTGTATTAGTAGGCGAACTGGTGGTACAACAGCCCCCCCCCCCCCCCACCGTGATTCCTGCCCCGCGCCATGGTCGCCGAGATCTCACCGTGAATGTAAACCCTCACCATCTCATGTCAAGTCCAGGTCCAGGCAGACTCCTGTCGCCACTGTCTGATTGTCAACAATCAAACACGTCCGACCTCAGCACCTCCTCAGATTCTCTTAGTGACGCACTACCACGGCAATACCTCATCCCCTCACCTCACCCCACACCGCACCTCATACCAGTGATACACCACCACAGGAACAGCTCACCTCCACACCTCACCCCCACACCTCACCTCATACCAGTAACACACCACCACAGCAACACCTCACCCCCACACCTCACCCCCACACCTCACCTCATACCAGTGACACACCACCACAGCAACACCTCACCCCCACACCTCACCTCATACCAGTGACACACCACCACAGGAACAGCTCACCCCCACACCTCATGCCACACACCTCACCCCATACCAGTGACACACCACCACAGGAATAGCTCCAACTACCAACTCACTCATACCAGTAACACACCAGCACAGGAACAGCTCACCCCACACTCACCCAACATCACCTCATACCAGTGACCCACCACAGGAACAGCTCACTCCAACCTCACCCTCATCACCCCAGGACCACACCACAGGAAGCTCACCCAACTCACCCCAACCCATATACCACCCACACCAACCACAACAGCTCACTCACCACCCACTCACCTATACCAGTAAACACCACCACAGGAACACCTCACCCACCACTCACCCCAACCTCACCTCTACCAGTGACACACCACCACAGGAACAGCTCACTCCACACCTCACACCACACCTCACTCATACCACCACACACACCCACAGGAACAGCTCACCCAACCTACACACACTCACCTCATACCACCCCCACACCACCACAACAAGAGCTTACCTCCACACCTCACCCCCACACCTCACCTCATACCAGTAATGCCACCACACCAGCAGCTCACCTCCACACCTCACCCTCACACCTCACCTCATACCACCAACACACCCTATGGGTAACAACTGTGACCAGCAGCAGGTCCCACCAGTGATATCTCATACCAGCAGGAATTCACCCGAACAGCAATTGACTCCACTAACAACTCACCAAATAATACCTTAGGCTACCAACATCTCATCCCGGGCAAGGTCGATCCACAAGCGCGTCACTACCTCAGATCACAATCAGATTATAGAATCATGTGTTCTTTATTCATAGGAAAAGTTTACAACCATTCCACCCCACCTCACATAGTCACGAGCCCATCACAACCACCACCTCACAACCAATAAACATTACCTCATTTCCCTCTCCCTTGGCACTGCGCCAACAATTTTACACTGCAGACAGTTTGCATGACCTTTTTACTAAAGTAAAACAAGAAAACATTTGTGCCTTTTGGGGGACAGCTGGTCTGTACCACCTCATATAATTGACTAAATAAATTCTATCAATTATTAATAAAAAACCTTTCCTTTTTTATGTGAATTTGTTTCCCTTGGCCACAAATATATAATTGTGAGCTTTTTAATTTAACGAGTGTCTATTGGCACATAATTGATTGCCTGCTTTTACATGTAAAATCGATGGTTTGAACAAAAAACAAACATTTCTCGCCGTGAATATGGCCTATGCTGCCAACATGCCGTAAAGCAACCACCAATAAATCAATCATTCCTTCCCCCTAATTGGTAGATCGTGGGATTCGAACCCACAGATTTGAACCCTGGTGGAGTCAAACCTTACAATGTTACTTCCTAGCCAGGTGCTCTGCATTATTAGGATAGGGCATGTACTTGTTAGCTCAGTGTCAGGATAATGTGACTGAGTGGTATATCAGGTCTTGGTGCTGGCGGCCTGATTTCCCATTGGAGCAACACTATAAAGTCGCCATGAGTGCGGTGTACTGTCAAAAGTTGGTACCCGGCCTGATAGCGATATCACCTTAGATGTTCCCAGGACCAACAACCAACCAACCAAACTACCTACCAACTAACCAACCTCATTGCCACCACCCTCTCAGGCCCAAAGCCACCTGCGCCATCAGTAAATCCCTCTGCCAAGTTGAATTGTGTCACGGCCTAGTCTATGCCCGAGTTTTGCCTTTAATTGCGCGCGGCTGCACGGAGACCGATTGGCAGCGGAACCTTTTAATTAGGTCATAGGTGGGAACCAGTTCTTTCCTGCACGCCAATCTATGGCGGAGAGAAGATGTAAGTCCGTCCACCTCCTTCCTCCCCAACCCCCATGTCTGGTGCGCAATGGACGAATGAGTTGAGCGTCCGTCTCCCATTCTGGTCGATCGTGGAGTAAAATGGCTAAGGCTCGAATCTGTGGTTGTGTAGGCAGGCTATAGTGAAATCAATACAGACAACGAGAAAGGAAGAGTATAAAGTGTAAAGAAGAAGAGAGAGTCAAGCCCTCTGGTTTATTATTTATATGGTTACATGGGTTCATTGTAGAGTATCACCCCAACCAATTTCCCCTAATGGAAAACAAGCATTCTAGGCCCTACCAATAGGGATCCAGCATTGGTGGTCCCCATGGATACCAGTGGCCTGGAAGCATAGTGAACGTCCTCCCACTTCCAGGTGTACTTTTCCTTCCGCCCGAATACGCTCCCCGGAGTAGGTGACCAGGCAGCATTTTGACGGGTGTAGCACGACATTCTGTAGCCTCTCGTATACTTCTTTAGATATGACATTTGCCTGCGCTCCTGAATCAAGTTTGAATTTGATGACCTCGTTTTGTACTTTGAACTTGGCATACCATAGATTGTGCTCTGAATCGCCATTATCAGATAGTTCACCTATAAAGAGTAAATCATCACTCTCCATATCTGCTAGCTGTAATTGTTCATTAAGTTTTTCATCTTCTACCTCAAGTTCATTTATATTCGCTGTCGCATTTTTTCGTGCCCTGCATACTCGTTGGAAGTGTCCAATTTTCTTGCAGAACAAACAAGGTTTGTCTTTAGCAGGACACTGATTTGGGATATGTGTATATCCACACTTTATGCACTGTACGCGTGTTGTATTTGAGGCTGAGCGGCGTTCGGCAAATGTCCCGACACTGGTCTAGAGTTAAATTTGGAGTCTGTAGCAACTTGTCTCTAAGTTTGTTGTCTTTGACTCCACAGACCAGCCTGTCACATAGTAATGAGTCTTCTAATTCTCCATAGTCGCATAACTCAATGCGATGATCCAGTTCGCATATGTATGTGTCGATATTCTCTGATGATTGATTGTACGAGTGAAATCTGTATCGTACAACTGTTATACTTGTTCGTCCGATACAGTAATTCTCAAAGGCGTCAATTAGTGGCTGTAATTTTTCTTTATCGGCAGTTTGAATTTTAAATGTCTGGTGTAGCTTTTGTGCTTGTACGCCCGCCACATGTAGAAATATACAGCATTGCACTTTCTCACCTTTGCTGGAAGCCCCTGACGCGGTTGCATAAATTTGGTAAGAATTCAGCCACGACTTCCAGTTCAATGCCAGATTCCCGTCTAGGGAAAGTGGTCCGGGAGGCTTTAACCCTGTCAAAGCCATCTGTACGGGTTCTGAACATCTGACACCATGTAAAGAATAGCACATGTCGACACAACAAGTGGAGATTCAAGACTGGTTTATTCTTAGCATAAACTCCCCCACCACCCCGGCCCGGCTATGCACACTGCAATAGCACACCCATATATGCACGAGCCGCTTCATGTAAAGTACATACATTACACCCACCACCACCAAGCTGTATGGCCCCATGGCCACCACCAACCTTGACCTTTGACTGTGGTGATCACTATCCCAGCAGAGGGGCTTGGCCCTGCGTGCACTCACACCCAGACCTCCCAGCACCACTATGTCTATTTACATCCCACTCAGGCACCACCAACCCATACATATATATATACATACATGCACCTGGTCATGTACACTGGTCAGTAATAGAACATTTGCATTCCCCCTATGCCGTATATCGGAATATTTTACAGTGGGTTCGGACCCTGGTCAAGTCAAACCGATGACTTAAATATGTATACTGGTTGCTTCATAGCCAGGCGCTCGGCATTATTAGGACATGGCACGGAGCGGTGGAATTTCCCTTGCCTAATCAACTAATTTACCAAAAAAAGAAAAGGTACAGATCCCCCCTCCTCCTCCTCAAACACACCCGCAAACACCCGCAAACACACACACACAAACACACACACACACACACACCACAACAACAGCTGGGCATAGAAAATGACTCAGGTCGGACCCTGCAACTCATCGCCTCATCTTACACTCTTTAAAGACAGTCTTTTCTATCTCTTCTTATTCTTCTTCTCCTTCTTCTTCTTCTTCTTCTTCCTTTCTTCTCCTTCTTTCATCGTCTTTTCCTCTTTCGATTTCTTCCTTCGCACGTCTTAGTTTATTTTATTTTATTTCGCTCGGCTCAGAGGTGGCCTTGGGTTGCTGCTGCTGCTGGTGGTGGTGGTGGTGGCGGTGGTGGCGGAGAGGTTGTTGGTAGTTGTGTTTACTGCATCTCTCGGCCTCCGGCCTCGGGACTCTGGTTGTCATGTATGTCACAGCAGCAAACCCTAAGACTGGGGTAATGCTGAGCCCACATGCACACGGATATATATACCAGACGGGATGGCCGAATGAGTTAGAGCGTCCGTCTCCCGTGTTGGTAGATCGTGGGGTCGTGGGTTCGAACCTTGGTCGAGTCAAACCAATGACTTAAGAATTGATACTTGTTGCTTCCTAATCTGGCACTCGGCATTATTAGGATAGGGCAAGGACTGGTTGGCACAGTGTCAGGATAATGTGACTGAGTGGGATATCAGGTCATGGTGCTGGTGGCCTGATCTTCCAGTGGGGCAGCACTATAAAGTCGCCATGAGTCCGCACTGTCACAAGTCGGTACCCGTCCTGATATTACCTTAGATGTTGCTAGGACGTAAAACAACAAACAAACAACGGATATATACACACGCACTCATGAGCACACGCACATGGATTCACATGCATGGATATGCGCATGTACACGCACACGCATGGACACACCGTGAGCACACGCGCGTTCATGTGTTTTGCAGTACACCTAGAATGCATTTGTATGTCTATATATATGTAGTGAATAACATGGAAGTTAAAGTGGTTAGAGAAATATTAAAGAGGTGCCGTTATTTATATCCACATAATACATTATATAGTACATATATATATATATTTTACCTCGGTAAACAGCCTCAGGCTAGCCTCAGGCTAGGGAGAGAGGTAAGCACGTCCGGTACCAGCAATTAGCATATACAACTCACGACTGGATAACGTGTCGTTGGGTTGCTCCGGCAAAATTAGTCTACATACAAGCAAATACGCAGTAAGTATAATAAAAACTGTGGTTAGCTTAATTATGATGCATTAGAGCATCAATATGGAAAGTTTAGACTTTCGTTGGTCCAATTTGGACGAGTTATTTGGTTATAAACAACCAAGGATAGAACACTCGAGTGGAACCAAACCGGTCATTAGCGGTTATGTCAACACCCGGGTCACCGTGTGACTATGGGTAGAGATGTGGGTTTCGCCCTATCTCATGTGGAAATTCTCTCGTACTCTAATAGAGAGTAATGTTGGAGATGCTCCTGGGTTTCTTTTATAGACTCCCCTAGACAAAACTTTTTCAGGCGTTTCTCCGAGTTTCGTAGCATTTTCTCCAACTTGTTGACGTAGTAGTCACAGGTGGGAGAAGTGTGCGGAACAGAGGGATGGGCGGGCCGATACACTGGTCCCGACCCCGCGTAAGGTTTGGGCTTGACCCACAACCCACGCACAAATTTAGCTTATTACGCCTGTGTTATAACGGTATAAACACGTTCTTTAACACCAATAGATGTCCAAATGAGTTTGAAACAACCATATTGTGACATATATATATACCGGGACTGATCAAAAATGTTTGTTTCAGTTCCCGATGGCCACGAAGCGGAGTAAGCGCGGTGCAGCAGCAGCCGAGGGGCGTGTTCCGAGTGGAGTGGACGAGGAGTACGACTCCTCACCCGTGTTGTCGGCAGGGCCGTCGACACAGCCCCGGGCGCATATCCTCTCCGACCCGGACGAGGACGCAGTGCCTGATGTGCCTGCGCCTCCAGATTGGGAGGCTCGCTTTGCAAGATTGGAAAGCCACATCTTGACTGCCAAATCGCCTGTGTCTCGGAAGCGGCGTAGGCCGAGTGTCCAAGAGGATTCATTTGAGGATTTCTTGGACACAGACTCGGCGGTGGAGCTTAAGGCTCCTCCTCCTCCTTCTCCTAAACGGAGGAAGAAGAAGAAACAGGTGATTTCTTCGGGTGATGAATTCACCAAGGAGCGGGCAAAAAGCGGAAGACTAAGTCCAAAAAGAAGAAGAGGAAGAGGAAATATTCTTCTTCTGAGTCGTCCACTGAGTCTACTTCTACGGAATCAGACTCAGACACCGTATATGAAGGGGTCTATGCGGACATTGGCACTAAAGTGGCTAAGAAGGTGGAGAAGCCAAAGGCTAAGGGGTTAAAACCACTACGCTTATGCGCGAGACCGTGAATGGTCATTTTCGCACGTTCAAACCGGCGGAGGTTATCTCCAAGTTAGGAGATGAGTTAACAGGCATAAAGGGTGTTCCCAACTCCATCATTAAAGAAATGGATCGGGATGTCAATATGACGGATGACCGTAAGAAGTTTGAGGATGTGTTGCACACAGTGCATAAGGCAGTGTTGGCTACCCTAACAGCTATTGTTCCTGTGGCTAATAGGATGCAGAGTGAAAATAAGTTCTCGTCTTTGGCTAAGACAATGGACAAAGGCATTGCAGTGCTAGCGGCGGCAGGTAATTACCTGTCGTTTCGAAGATATGAAAATGTCTTCAAGTCAGTTTGCACAGATGCTGGCAAAGAAGTGGCTCGCTCTAAGAAGGTTACCGATAATGAGGGGAAGGAGTTTACGCTTATCTTGCTCCAGAGCCGATTAAAGGGAAACCTTAGATAATACCAAGATGTTTGGCGGTCAACTACAATACCTCTATAAAGAGGTAGAGACTGCAGCCAAGAGTGGCAAAAACATGGATGGCAAGAAGAAACAGGAAGTTCCTCGTTTAAAAAGTCACGAGGGGATTTTCGTCCACGACGGTTCACCAGAGGAACCAGACCGAGTTCAAACTTCGGTCAAGGGTTTCGGGGCCGGGGCGCTCGCCCAGGCTGGACCGACAACACCGCACGGCCAATAGGTCGAGGGTTCAACTCGTCGAGACCTTTCCCCAGGGGGGGGTCCAAGTAGAGGTCCAAACACAAACTTTACAAGTCCCTGCAGCCTCTAAAAACACACAAACTGTAAGCAACTTTGTGGCTGGTAATATTAGTAATCATATTTCTGAGTGGCACAAAATCTAGTGACCAAGAAATTATAGAAATAAGTTAGGGGTGTTCAAATTCCTTTTACACAAATTCCTGTACAAAGTATAATACCTTTTCCATATAACATTCAACCAGTTGAACGAGACGCACTAACTAAACAGGTACATAAATTCTTTGAGAAAGGAATTATACAAAAAGTGACACACTGTTCAGGACAGTTTATTTCAAACATTTTCTCGAGACCGAAGCCTAATGGTGATGTTCGAATGATCCTGGATTTAACAATCCTTAATAAAAGGGTGGAATATCGACATTTTAAAATGTTCTCTCTAGATACGGCACTACACCAGATGCGTGGATGGCTAGTGTTGATTTACAGGATGCATATTATACGCTTCCCATAATGGAACAATACCGAAAATTTCTTCGATTTATTTGGGATAACCAACTCTATGAGTTTACCTGCATGCCGAATGGCTTAGCTTGTGCGCCACGTTTATTTACTAAATTGCTTAAACCTGTTTTCTCGGTAATGGCGAGGAAGGGTCACATAATGTTTCCATACATAGATGATTCTTTTATTATAGCATCAACACAAATTGGTTGTGTGAATGCAGTTTTGGATTTATGTGCATTACTCACTAAATTGGGGTTTTATGTACATCAACAAAAGTCAGTGTTTAAACCAACAAAACAACTCAAATGTTTAGGGTTTATTCTGGATACACAGTCCCTTACAGTGTCGATAACAGAACAAAAACTAATTAAGTTTATGACTACAGCGACTCAGCTTATTAAGTTATCAAAGCCAAAAATTAGACAGGTTGCTGTTCTTATTGGCATAATGACCTCATATGCACCTGCTGTGTTATATGGGAAGGCCCATATTAAGTCGCTAGAAATAGATAAAAAATTTAGCGTTAACACGAACTAAAGGCAATTTTGAGCGAAAGATGTTTATTTCGCAAGAAGGGTTACAGGATATTGGATGGTGGATGCAACATATAGCAAGTTCACCAAATCCAATCCGCATGGCGGAACCTAATACAGTAATTACTACTGATGCTTCGTTAGAAGGTTGGGGAGCTCATCGAGATGGGGTCACAACAGGAGGTAGATGGCTTGATGATGAAAAATCAGACTATATTAATGCACTAGAATTGCGTGCTATTTATCTGGGCTTACGTAGTTTAGTAAAGATAAATAAATCACAGGTTAGAATACTAACTGATAATACTACTGCCATGGCATATATTCGTAACATGGGTGGAACCAAATCAAAGTCTTGCAATCAGTTATCTAAACTGATTTGGAACTGGGCACAGGCTCAACAAGTCTGGCTGACTGTAGCGCATATTCCAGGGTCACAAAATACACTTGCAGATTATAAAAGTAGAAATTTCCATGACCATTTAGAGTGGTCTCTCTCTACACATTTGTTTAACTTCGTTTGTGAAAAATGGGGTACACCTGAAGTTGACTTATTTGCATCACGAAATAATAACAAGTTACCCTGTTATGTTTCTTGGCATCCTGAACCGGATGCTTGGAAAGTAGATGCGTTTGCTATTACCTGGGAAAATAATTATTTTTATATTTTCCCACCATTTAGCATTATCAGCCGAGTAGTGAGAAAAATCGGCTTGGAAGGGACACATGCGATACTGGTGGTGCCCGATTGGGACACGCAACCTTGGCTGCCAGCAGTTTCACAACTGGCAAAAGATCATATACGATTCCCAAGAAAACTCGGGAATCTGACGCACCACGGACCGCTAGTGGTTCACGGCGACGTGTCAACGACGCCCCTATTGGCATTCCTTTTCTAAGGAAGCAGCTACAGCAATTTGGATTGGACAGAATTACTGAGGATAGGATAGTATCGGATGCCTGGAGGCCAGGAACTGTCAAAATGTATACAACCTATTTAAAGAAATGGGGTGTACATTGTTTGTTAATGAAAGTTAAGCCAACAAATCCAAAGATTTCACAAGTAGCTCGGTTTCTTCGTTCTCTAGAGGATGAAGGACTTTCCTTTGGATCGATTAATGCGGCGAGGTGTGCGTTATCAATTATATTACCTAGAATTGATGGCGAAACAGTTGGAAAACATTATGTTATTTGTTATTTACTTCGTTCAATTTATCAAAGGAATCCTCCAAAACCAAAGTATAGTCGGTTTTGGGATGTTTCTATAGTATTTAAGTTGTTTCAGGCTTGGCCTCACAACTCGTGGTTAGATATAAAACAGTTAGGTTTTAAGGTCGCGGTCCTGTTATTGTTAGTAACCGGACACAGAGGACAGACGATTGTTGCTTTATCCTTAACTGGATTAGAAATAGACAAGCAACAAGCTACGTTTGATTTAGAAAAATTGCTTAAATCGAACACGTTAGGTGACCCTTTATCAACGGTTCACTTAGACTGTTTTCCGAATGATCGGAAATTATGTGTTGTGTCGGCCATACGGGCTTATATATACAAGACAAAGGATTTACGTGCATCACAACAACTATTAGTGAGCTTTATAAAGCCACATAAGGCGATTTCACGAGACACACTTGCCAGATGGACAATTACGGTGTTGAAATTGGCTGGAGTGGATACGAGTAAATACTCTTCCCACTCAACTAGAGGAGCCATGGTCTCCAAGGCACGGGTGCTTGGTATTTCTGTGAAAAGAATACTAGCGCATGCAGGCTGGAAGACGGCTAAGTCGTTTGCAAAACATTATAATAAACGACTAGAAAAGCCTACCGGCGTTGCAAAGCGTCTTCTCGCCAACTAACAAGAATAGGTGAGAACAAAAATTTAGAATGTTATAATAATAAGAAAGAATGATATTAAGGATAAAAATGAATTATGTAAAGGTCTCCCTAGCCTGAGGCTAGCCTGAGGCTGTTTACCGAGGTAAAATAGTATAGTTATACGAGTCTTACCTTGGTACAGATGATGGATAACTGTTGTTTTACCGAGGTATAAGCCTCGGATAGATGTGGGCTAGGGCCCTCCCGCCACACCCTGCCACATCTATTCCGTTGGTGTACCTTTTCGGTAAAGTAATAGTATCCATTGTTTGAAAGTCATTTTTATCCTCAATAAGTAGGTTAAGATTGCTGGTACCGGACGTGCTTACCTCTCCCTAGCCCACATCTATCCGAGGCTTATACCTCGGTAAAACAACAGTTATCCATCATCTGTACCAAGGTAAGACTCGTATAACTATACTATATATCTTATGTATACAGTAAAACCTCTCTATACCGACCCCTCCACAGATCGACCACTCCCCTATATCGATCGCTTTATTTGGGTCCCAACAATACCATTGTAACTATATTCTAACTCTCTAAACCGACCACCTCCCTACATCGACCACTTAAAGTCGGTCCCAATGTCGATCGATTTAGAGAGGTTTTACTGTATGTATATATCTATAAATCCTCCGGTGCGACTGACACTGGTCAATATCTTTACATATCTTTATACTCGCATAATACGTTATGGTGCTGGCGGCCTGGTCTGTCAGTTGGGCAGCACTATAAATTCTACATGAGTGCACACTGTCACAAGTCAGTACCCGTCCTGATATGACCAAAGATGTTGCCAGGACGTAAAACTCAACCAACCAACTAACCAACTAACTCACTCACTCCCATCCTGATATGACATTATATGTTGCTAGGACGTAAAACAACCCAGTCACTAACTCACTCACACTCACTCAGTCACTCGCTCACGCACTCACTCACACTCACTCACTCAGTCACACTCAGTCACTCACTCACACTCACTCAGTCACTCACTCACACCCTCAGTCACTCATACACTCACTCATTCACACACTCAATCAGTCACTCACTCACACACTCAGTCACTCACACAATCACTCACTCACAGACTCAGTCACTCACACCCTCACTCACTCACACACTCAGTCACACACTCACTCAGTCACTCACTCACTCAGTCACTCACACACTCAGTCACTCACTCACACACTCACTCAGTCACTCAATCACACTCAGTCACTCACTCACACACTCAGTCACTCACACAGTCACTCACTCACACACTCACTCAGTCACTCACACACTCACTCAGTCACTCACTAGCACACTCAGTAACTCACACCCTCACTCAGTCACTCACTCACACACTCACACGGTCACTAACACACTCAGTCACTCACTCATGCACTCAGTCACCCACTCAGTCACTCACACACTCACTCACACACACAATCACTCACACACTCACTCAAACTCAGTCACTCACTCAGTCACTCACTCAGTCACTCACTCACACCCTCAGTCACTCACTCACACACTCACTCAGTCACTCACACACTCACTCACACACACTCACACTCAGTCACTCACTCAGTCACTCACTTAGTCACTCACTCACGCACTCACACTCAGCCACTCACACACTCACTCAAACTCAGTCACTCACTCAGTCACTCACTCAGTCACTCACTCACACACTCACACTCAGTCACCCAGTCACTCACTCACACACGCACACACTCACACTCAAGTCACTCACTCAGTCACTCACTCACACACTCACACTCAGTCACCCAGTCACTCACTCAGTCACTCACTCACACACTCACACTCAGGTACCCAGTCACTCAGACACTCACTCACACACTCACACTCAGTCACCCAGTTACTCAGACACTCACTCACACACTCAGTCACTCACTCAGTCACTCACTCACACACTCACTCACACTCAGTCACTCACTCACTAACTCGCTCACTCCCTTACTGGAGCACGACGCTGAGATAATTGAAATCAATTTAAATGATATTTTTAAAAAGGCCAGCAGGAGTTATTGGGTTTCACCCAGCGCAAAAGGCAAACACGCGAAAGCTGCGGTGAGATGCATATCGGGTTTGGAATGTGAGCGCGAGTGATGGACGAAACAATCTACACACGGCATCTCTTGTGGTTGTTTTTGCTACGGAGGCAACCACTAACATTAGCCAAATTTAATTCCATCTGTTGAGAACTTGGTTTAAGATTTGTAAATTTTTTCTGATTAAAAGGAAAAACGTTTTCTACCAAAGGCAATGGCTGTGACAAGTAGTTTAGCCCATATTTAAGAATGCTTATATTGGGGGTGGGGGTGGGGGTGGTGGTGCAGAAGGCAATGGTGGTTATTTTTTTATTTAGGACATCAGAATTGAACAAAACTGTTGGTGAATAGTTTGTGAAGCAATGCGCATGCGCCGCCCCACAAGGTCCCGGCTCCTTCTGCTTTGGCCGGAATCGGTGTTTGATAACTGAAGCCCAAGGAGCACCCTTTTACTAAGAACCCCAGCCATAATAGTCTATAAAAAATATTTAAAAAATATAAATAACGATTATATTGTTGTTCTTTCTAACTCATCACAGTTTATGTTATTCTTTTCCAATTTCCCCACTACAGTAGAAACTAGCAGTTAACTAGATCTGAATGGGGTGCCATTGGCGAACTGATTGGTTGTTGGGAGTTTTACGTCCTGGCAACATCTAAGGTCATGTCCGGATGGGTACCGACTTGTAACAGTGCACACTCCTAGCGACTTTATACTCTGCTGTCCCACTGGGAAATGAGGCCACCGACATCATAACCCGATTTCTCACTCAGTCACATTATCCTGACACTGAGTTAACCGGTCCTTGCCCTATCCTATTAATGCCAAGCGCCAAGCTAGGACACCAACAAGTATCAATTTGATCCTTGGCTTGACTCGACCGGGAACCAAGCTCCCAAATTCAAGATCTCCCGCACCCGAGGTCTGCGCTCTACCGATTCGGCCATCGGGTCCAGTGGTTGGCGAACTTGATGGGTGTTTGGTGTAGTAAACGCGATTGCACGGTGCTCCCCTCGATCGATGTCGCCTGAGTCAACGCGCGCCTAGTTAGCACGACGGGCACTAGGGGGCGTGAGGGCGGTGAGCGGGTGGGTGGTGGGTGGGGAGCGGGTGGGTGGTGGATGGGGAGCGGGTGGGTGGTGAGTGGGGAGCGAGTGGGTGGGGGGTGGGTTTGCCGGGTGGGTACAAGTTCAGAGGCTGGCCACCAGGGGGCAGGGCAGGGGGCCGCGGGCCGCTAGGTGGCGCTGGTCGTGACGGACAGTGGCGCGGATTGCGGATTGATCGGATGTGTCATCGACGTTCCGGCGTGACGTGCCGTGACGTGTCCGTGACGTGTCCGTGACGTGTCCGTGCCCGTCAACCGGCGCCCGGCATTCGGACGCCTCCCAATCCGCAAATGTCCCGATAGCAGACGGGTGCCCGCCCATCCGTCCGTGGTCTGCCCACATCCCCACCCCCCCCACTTACTCCCCTACCCACGCACCCACATTCCCATCCGCAGAGGAGGTCCGCCCTGCAGCGTCCTCCCTATCATCTCAGACCAGATGGGATGGCCGAATGAGTTGAGCGTCCGTCTCCCGTTTTGGTAGATCGTGCGATTCGAACCCACGAGTTCGAACCCTGGTCAAGTCAAACCAATGACTTGACAAATTATACTTGTTGCTTCCTAGCCAGGCTCTCGGCATTATTAGGATAGGGCAAGGACTGATTGGCTCAGTCTCAGGATAATGTGACTGAGTGGGATATTAGGTCATGATGCCGGTGGCCTGGTCTCCCAGTGGGGCAACACTATAAACTTTCATGAGTGTGCAGTGTGATAAGTCGGTACCCGTCCTCATATGACCTTAGATGTTGCCTTGACATCAAACTCCAACAACCAACCAAGCCTATCAGCTGTGAAAATGCAACTGGTCCTAATTCAGGACCATTTATTCCTGTCTGCATTAGTTAAAGCTGCATAATTCGATAAAGCATACAATTTTCAAAGCCTAAATAATTAAGTTAATTCAAGGTAAAGTAAGGCAGGTTATAGTGATCAACCTAATATTTTTGTCTTAGAAAAATTACAGAAATTCTAAACCATCGGACTATGCAACTTTAAAGTTGCTCGACTTACAATCAGAAAATAACAGGGTGCGATTCCTTAAGCTGTTGCGAGTCCATTATTAGAACAGATACAGTTCCTTCTGGGGGGAGGGGTGGGGGTGGGGGTGGAGGTGGGGCGGTCTGTGCGAAATGCTGGGCTATTTTCGTGGTAGTTAAAATTGTTGAGAGTTGAAATGATCATTGATTATTGCAATTTTACATTTGGAGTCAGCTTGCCTGTGCGGCAGTAAACAGAAAGACGTGCTTGCCCCCTGCCCACCCCCACCCCTATCCCCCCCACCGCTTGGTTTTTACAATGTTTGGTTCTAACAGGCGGGTATAATACTATAAAGTGTTAACTGCTGCCAGTTTAAACAGTTGCTTTATTGCTATACGATGCTGACACACACTAGATACGGGATTTACGGTTAGTGAATATTTAATGTTGCCGGGAAATGTGGGCAATGATTCTCCGACACCATAGGCTTCTGCAGTAACAAGTTCTATCACATTGACTCAGTATTCCCTTCTATGTGGCGACAAATGTTTAATAAGTGCACCAGTATCTGACTCTAAGTCAGATATGTAGAATCAATTCTAGATACTTGTTTTGGTTTTGAAAATTTGATGCTTTATTGGACTATGCATCTTTAAGTTTAACCTAAAGCAGATCGTAGAAAAGTGACATTTGTCAATACACCACCATCACCCCCCACCCCACCCCCCCACCTTGAGAAGGGATTAACACACACACACACACACACACACACACACACACACACACACACACACACACACAACACACACACACACACACCCACACACACACACACACACACACACACACACACACACACACACACACACACACACACACACACACACACACACACACACACACACACACGACACAACACACACACACACACACACACACACACACACACACACACACACACACTCCACTACACCACACGTGAGTGGGCATCTTCTGGCTTGACCTTTACTCCCATGATTTTTTTGTTGTTGTCGATTTTATTTAATGGTATTTCTTTTGCTGGGGTGGAGGGTGAGACGGGGGGGGTGTTATGGGGGTAAGTCGGCCTTGACCCCTGCCATATTGACCGAACCTTCGATTCACCCTGTCTCGCCTCGACTACATGGCCGAATCGGTAGAGTGCGGGAAATTGGGAGTTTGGTTCCCGGTCGAGTAAAACAAATGACTTATAAAATTGATACTATACTTGTCGCTTCCTAGCTTGGTGCTTTGCATTAATAGGATAGGGCATGGACTGGTTAGCTCAATGTCATGACAATATCACTGAGTGTGATAGTGGGTCATGGTGCCAGTGGCCTGATTTCTCAATAGGGCAGCACTATAACATCGCCATGAGTGCGCACTGTCACAACCCATCCTGATATGTCAGTACCCATCCTGATATGACCTTAGCTGTAGCCAAGACTTAAAACTCCAACAAGCAATCCAACCAACTTATAAAGTCGCCATGAGTGCGCACTGTCACAAGTCAGTACCCGTCCTTATTTGACCTTAAATGTTGCCAACAAATAGCCAACCACAACAGTATCAACCGGCAGTTCCAAGCCGCGCACACACCCAGACAACACACCGCTACCGAATGCTAGGGCTGTCATCTATGTCAGCAACCAACGCACCACCCCCGTCAGGGCCACATCAAGCCCACCGCCCCCCCCCCCCCCCCCCCCCGTCCAACTCAAAGTCGTCCTTCCACCCCCTGCCCCCTCCTCTTTGGGCAGTATGCAGCGTGTGGGTGCAGGGAGGGGGGGGGGGTTGTTGTTACTAAGACCCATTGGATTACCACCACCCTCCTTCGCCCAAATATAAAATCGCTAGCGAAAGAAAAACACCAAAATTAGGCCCCCCCCATCTTTTTTACACGGATCCGGTATAATTAGTGTGTTATGCATACGTTATGTGTAAGCATATATATATATATATATATATATATATATATATACATATATACATATATATATATATAAATTAGAATGCGCCGATGGAGGGAGTAGCAAAGTATTATGTTCCCCTGGCATTTATACTTGTATAATGTGTTATATATCACATATATATATATATAGATGTATATATAAAAACAAAGATATATATACAGTTACATAAATATATGTTATAGATAATATAGATATATTCTATATATGCTGTTATATATATAGTATAATATATTATAATTATATAAAACAATGGAGGGATAATAATGATGGTTCGAATATATTTATTGTACGTATTGTGAAGTCGCACACCCACCTCTCGGGTCATGGCGTGGGACAGTGCAACTGATGCGCCACCTGCGAGCACGCAATTGTACCAGATCACACCTGTGTTTCCCACACTTTGATATATATATATGTGATGTATAAGAATTGTGTGAGTATAACGGCGCGAAAGGGAATGTTCCCTATATGATCACCCATATGTTGTGTACTACTTTATGGGTGATCCCTTTTCACAGTTGGGCCAGGTGGCGCCACCCCCCCCCCCCACCCTACCCTACACTAACTTAATGCTTGTTATGTTACCTATGGCCACATCTGGAACCTGAAGCCCAGAATGCTGCTCGCCTTCCGGTTACCTGACCACTCATAGCTGCTTTATAAATGATCTGTCCCATAAAGACCACCCTTCGATTCAACCACCTTAAATGTATATATATGAAGAGCTCTTTTCCACACCGCAATAAGAGCTCTTTTCCAAAACATGGTCTCCTGGGCATTGGCATTGCAAACTCATTTTTTTGGATTGGTGCTTATTATGGTGTGACAAAGAGCCCCTCATATATATATATATATATATATATATATATTATAGTATATATATATATATTATTATATATATATATATATATATATATATTGTCGGCTTGTTGTTTCGTAAGCGGCCCAGTGGCAGCACCGTGCTTTCACAGCCCGTCACTAACTGTATATTGTCGGCTTGCTGTTGGCTAAGCGGGCTCAGTGGCAGCACACTACTTTCACAGCCCGTCACTAACTATATATGGTCGGCTTGCTGTTGGCTAAGCAGGCCCCGGGACAGCACCGTGCTTTCACAGCCCGTCACTAACTGTATATGGTCGACTTGCTGTTGGGTAAGCGGGCCCAGTGGCAGCACTCTGCTTTCACAGCCCGTCACTAACTGTATGTAGTCGGCTTACTGTTGGCTAAGCGGGCCCAGTGGCAGCACAGTACTTTCACAGCCTGTCACTAACTATATATGGTCGGCTTGCTGTTGGCTAAGCAGGCCCAGGGACAGCACTGTGCTTTCACAGCCCGTCACTAACTGTATATGGTCGGCTTGCTGTTGGGTAAGCGGGCCCAGTGGCAGCACTCTCCTTTCACAGCCCGTCACTAACTGTATGTAGTCGGCTTACTGTTGGCTAAGCAGCCCCAGTGGCAGCACAGTACTTTCACAGCCCGTCACTAACTGTATATGGTCGGCTTGCTGTTGGCTAAGCGGGCCCAGTGGCAGCACTCTGCTTTCACAGCCCGTCACTAACTGTATATTGTCGGCTTACTGTTGGCTAAGCAGGCCCAGTGGCAGCACCATGCTTTCACAGCCCATCACTAACTGTATATGGTCGGCTTGCTGTTGGCTAAGCAGGCCCAGTGGCAGCACCATGCTTTCACAACCCGTCACTAACTGTATATGGTCGGCTTGCTGTTGGCTAAGCGGGCCCAGGGGCAGCACCATGCTTTCACAGCCCCTCACTAACTGTATATGGTCGACTTGCTGTTGGGTAAGCGGGCCCAGTGGCAGCACTCTGCTTTCACAGCCCGTCACTAACTGTATATTGTCGGCTTACTGTTGGCTAAGCAGGCCCAGTGGCTGCACCGTACTTTCACAGCCCGTCACTAACTGTATATGGTCGGCTTGCTGTTGGCTAACCATGCCCGCCGTTGGCAGTGCTCTGCTTTCACAGCCCGTCACTAACTGTATGTAGTCGGCTTGCTGTTGGCTAAGCGGGCCCAGTGGCAGCACAGTACTTTCACAGCCCCTCACTAACTGTTTATGGTCGGCTTGCTGTTGGCTAAGCGGGCCCAGTGGCAGCACAGTACTTTCACAGCCCGTCACTAACTGTATGTAGTCGGCTTACTGTTGGCTAAGCAGGCCCAGTGGCAGCACAGTACTTTCACAGCCCGTCCCTAACTGTATATGGTCGGCTTGCTGTTGGCTAACCATGCCCGTCGTCGGCAGCACAGTACTTTCACAGCCCGTCACTAACTGTATATGGTCGGCTTGCTGTTGGCTAAGCAGGCCCAGTGGCAGCACAGTACTTTCACAGCCCATCACTAACTGTATATGGTCGGCTTGCTGTTGGCTAACCACGCCCGCCGTCGGCAGCGCTCTGCTTTCACAGCCCGTGAATAACTGTGGGCGCCGAAGGGCGTCATGTTCACAGAACGCCGCAGCGTGCCGCCAAGCTTTTGATTCTTTTTATTGAGCAGTCCTGGCGGCGGTAAAGGTCGTGATCGCCTCTGATCCCTCATATCCATTCAACAAGCTGTCATAGTAGGCAAGCACTTTTTTTGGGGGGTGGGAGGGGAGTCTGCCATCACCGATAGCGGTTACACTTTTTGTGCGCATGTCTGCCACCTATGTCCACCTTCATTCGACATAAACCGCTCCTGGAACTTTGTGTTCAAATTAATACAATGTAGATCTTCATACTGGGACCGATAAGGAAAGAAAACAAGAAGACTGCAAAGGCTTTTTTGGGGGGTGGGGGGTCTGCAATCACCGATAGCGGCTTGCCTTTGTCAGGTGGCTAGCAAGTGGCGGTTACACTTCTTGTGCGCATATCCGCCTGTGTCCACATTCATTCTCAAAAATCCGCTCTTGATACTTTGCGTTAAAATTAGTTGGTTGGTTGTTGGAGTTTTATTTTCCTAGCCAGTCGCTTGACATTATTAGGATAGGGAAAGGGCTGGTTGGCTCAGTGTCAGGATAACGTGACTGAGTGGGATATCAGGTCCCAATGGGACGGTACTATAAAGTCACCATGAGTGTGTACTGTCACAAGTCAGTACCCATCCTGATATGAGCTTAGATGTTGCCAGGACATAAAACTCCAACAACCAACCAACTAATTTTAACGCAAAGTATCAAGAGCGGATTTTTGAGAATGAATGTGGACACAGGCGGATATGCGCACAAGGGGCAAAGAGAGGAGGGGCGATGAGAGAGCGGCAGGAGATGGGGTGGGAGGGGAGAAGAGGGCATGAGAGGATAAGGGAGTGAAGGTCATGGGAGGAGATGGGAGGGGAGGGGAGGGAAAGGAATAGGATGGAATGGGAAGCAATGGGAGGGGAGGGGGAGATGGGAAGGAATGGGATAGGAAGGAAGGGGAGGGGGAAAGGAAAGAGGAATGGAAGGGATGGGATGGAGAGATTGTAACCCAGAAACCGGTTACAAATATAGCGATCGACGGGATCGAAGTCACATTATCATTAACGGTTAGTGAGGCTGACTTTACAAGCAAGTCGATGCATCCACAGGATGTGGGCATTCAAGGAATCACTGAGCACCACGGCGGCCTGCCTGAAGGAACTGCACATAGACATGGCAAGGGCTGGTGCATTAATGTTGACGTCAGTATTGACGTCATGGAAATGACGCGGAACTAGCATTTGATTGTAAGGCCAACACAGAAAGGTGGACCCCCGAGAAGGTTCAAAGCAGACTTTGCTACCATAATTGTGTCTGTACCGGTAACTCTGTGAGTCTATGTTTAGCTAACTGCTCACCGACCACTGAGCTGCTCCCCTATCCAGTGAGCAACTAAGTGTCGCAGTGCGTCACTAGTAAAGCAAAATAAGTACAAATTTCCAGTTTATAACAAATCACAAATTATACCATTTCTTTTTGTTTCTTTCCTTATCACATATCAGTTCTAGTTACATTCTATATTAATTTTAACACCAGATGCGGTGGCCGATTCGGTAAAGCGCAGGCCTCCTGTGCAGAAGTTCGGGAGGTCAATTCCCGGTCGAGTCAAATCAATGACTTACAAAATTGATACTTGTCACTTCCTAGCCAGTCGCTTGCCCCTCCTCTCCGCGCCCCTCCTCTCCGCGCCCCTCATCTCCTCTCTCCTCTCCTCTCTCCTCTCCTCTCTCCTCTCCTCTCTCCTCTCCTCTCCTCTCCTCTCCTCTCCTCTCCTCTCCTCTC
>CM059190.1:99783544-99830716 GCA_030323885.1 Branchipolynoe longqiensis | reverse complement strand
ATCACCTCCACCACTCAAAATCACCCGCCCCACCACCACCACCACCACCACCAACACCACCACCACCACCACCACCACCACCACCACCACCACTCAACATCACCTCAGACCTCCCCCCTACCACCACCACCACCACCACTCGACATCACCTCAGCCTTCACCCACCCCACCACCACCACCACCACTCAACATCACCCCCCTACCACCACCACCACCACCACTCAACATCACCTCAACATACACCCGCCCCACCACCAACCACCACCCACACTCACCATCACAATCAGAACTACACCAGTCCCCACCACCACCACCACACAACATCAAACTCAATCCCCCCTACACCCACCACCACACCACCACTCAACATCACCCTCAACCTACCTCACCCACCCCACCACCCCACACACCACTCAACATCACCCCCTCCACACCACCACCACCAACACCACTCAACATCACCTCAGACCTACACCCTCACCCGCCCCACCACCACCTCCCACCCCACATTCAACATCACCTCAGACCTACACCTGCCCCACCACCACCACCACCACCCCACACTCACCATCACCACTCAGACCTACACCAGCCCCACCACCACCACCACCACCACTACCACTCACCACCATCACTACCACCACTCCGAAATCGCCATTCGCCATTGTTGTATTTTCCTGAAATCCAAATGAAAATAGTCTTTAATTCCCATAATAAAACGCCTTGAAAAGCCTTGAAATAGCCTTGAATTCCATATCTTCACATCTGTACGGACCCTATATTGGACTGGTTCAGTCCAATATAATTTCTTTGCTGTTGTAGCTGGCTATGATCCATCATTTATTGCCATATATTTAATTTTCACCTTCTGATCAAAATGTTGATGGTTGAAATTTACAGGTACTTAATAAGCGCTTGCTCATCTTGTTGTGGGAGTTTAGTCCAACACACCTCTGGAATGCCCATCACTTGACCAGTACTTGTCACATAAATACAAAATAAGTAACAATTTTGGACAAATCTGACAAGGATAACCAGACGGGATGGCTGAATGAGTTGAGCGCCCACTTCCCATGTGGCAGGTCGCGCAATTCAAATGTTGCGGGATTCAAATCCCATGTTTGAACCCCAGCCAAGTCAAGCCAATGACTTAAATATTTATACTTGTTGCCAGCTTGCATAGTGCTCGGCATTACTAGGATAGGGAAAGGAACGGTGGAGTTCGGAAGACCAATTATCAGCGATTGAAATTTAAACTGCTTAATCAATGAATTTAACGATAACAACAAATAAAACCGAAGAAATATATATACAAGTTACAGGTGGACAATACGATGTCTGAGCATAATACTAGTAGTAAAGTAAATAAAACGGAAAGGGTAAAATGATAAACGGCAGGAAGAAAACAAAAACGGATAGGCAGGAGTGCTCCCACACATACAAACACAGACCCCCCCCCTCATCACACACACACACACACACACACACACACTGATACACATGATATATCGCTGATGTCGCCCCTTCATCTCTTACACCCACTCATGCACACACCATATATGGCTAGCGTGAGCCCGTCATCTCACATACACTCGTCCAGATGGGATAGCCGAATGAGTTAGAGCGTCCGTCTCCCGTGTTGGTAGATCGTGGGGTCGTGGGTTCGAACCTTGGTCGAGTTAAACCAATTACTTAAAAAATTTTACTTCTTGCTTCATAGCCTTGCGCTCGGCATTATTAGGATAGGGCAAGGACTGGTTGGCTCAGTGTCAGGACAATGTGACTGAGTGGGATATCAGGTCACGGTGCTGGCGGCCTAGTCTTTCAGTGGGGCAGCACTATAAAGTCGCCATGAGTGCGCAGTGTCACAAGTCGGTACCCGTCCTCATATGACCTTAGATGTTGCTAGGACGTAAAACAACAAACAAACAAATCACCGCACACACACACCATACATCCCAACAACACCCCCTCATATCACACACACAACCTATACACCCAACGACACCCCCTCATTTCACCCACCCACACACCTACACACACCATATATCCCCTAGCAACACCCCCTCATCTCACACACACCTTATACACACAACGACACCCCCTCATTTCACCCACCCACACACCTACACACACCATATATCCCCTAGCAACACCCCCTCATCTCACCCACCCACACCCGCCAACCCACACCATACATCCCCCAACAACACCCCCCTCATCTCACCCACCCACCCACATCATACAACCCTCAACAGCACCCCTTCATCTCACCACACACCTTATACATCCAACGACACCCCCTCATCTCACCCACCCACACACACCCACACACACACTATACATCCCTAACGACACCTTCTCATCTCACACACACACCTTATACACCCAATGACACCCCCTCATCTCACCCACCCACACATACCCCCACACACACCATACATCCCTAACAGCACCCCTTCATCTCACTTACACACATACACAGACCATACATTCCCAACAGCACCCCCTAATCACACGCACCTTATACCCCCAACGTCACCCCGTCATCTGCCCACCCACACACACATCACACATCCCAAACGACACCTCATCCCACACACACTATACATCCCTAACGGCACCCCCTCATCTCACTCACACACATACACAGACCATATATCCCCAACAGCACCCCCTGATCACACACACACACACCTTGTACCCCGTCATCTCACATACATACACACATCCATACAGACTATAGATCCCTGACGACACCTCCTCATGGCTCTCTCTCACACACACCCACACACCTTATACCCCGTCATCTCACATACATACACACATATGTACAGACTATAGATCCCTAGCGACACCTCCTCATCTCTATCTCTCTCTCTCTCACCCACACACACACATATACACACACACACTCATACATACATCCCTAATGACAGCCCCTCATCACACATACACCCCCCACCCCCACCCCCACAATGAAGGGCCCTGCCCGGCCACGTCGTCACAGCGTCTATAAACACCGCTATATCTGTGCGTGACGACTGTGCTGCCGTCTGGCGGGCGGCAGGCCGGCCGTCTGGGAGACGCCTGCTCCATCTGCAGTGACACTAGGTATAGGCTACAGCACCCCGGGGGCTTCGCTCTGCGCATGCGCACACCGCCATGTATCAGCGGGGTGCTCCTTCCCGCGCAAGGCGGTCAATGAAAGAAACACAAATAAAACAAAGGGGCAGGTGGCGGCATTTCTGGTTACATATGGTTATTAAAATTGCAAAGATGCCAACTGCTCCGATTTTGTAGCAAGACTCCCGGTTTTGGCTTCTCTCTTCCGATATTACGATTCCATGTGGAAATCTCCTGAATATCACTCTCACCCATCTATAACAAAACCAGCTAATACGAAAGGTAAAATCGGCTACATCAGCAGCTAAGGGTGGCAAGTAGAGACTAGTAAATGACGCATAGACACATGATGGGATACATGATAGGACTTATCTTCCTAATAAAATGTTTAAATATTCCCTTTTTTTTTACACACAATGATGGCTGTCATCTCTGAAGTTGCATAATCCGATGGTTTTGAGTTTCTGTCATTTTATGAGATAAATATATTAGCTTGATCGATATGATTTACCTTACCTTTGAAGTAACTTTGATTTTAAGTAGCTAGCTTTTGAGACATTTGAAGTGAAAAAATGCCAAAATAATGTTGGCATGCACGCCAAACCTCTGATACTATAGGCTTCTGTAGTGACAGATCCTATTAAATTGCCTCGGTATTCTCTCCTATGTGGCAGCAAATGTTTAATAGGTATACTAGTATCTAAGTTAGATACATAGAATCAAATCTAGATAATTGGTTTGGTTTTGAAAATTTGATGTTTGCATCAGACTATGCAGCTTTAAGTAATACATCCAGAATACATCCTGTTAGGTTGAGTATGCGTCACCCAGCAACAGTATGGCTTCCCAGTGTCGGCTGCGTCATATCTATATATCTATGACTCTCGATTCACTGGAGACGAAAGCTTTCTCTGTGAACATTACAGTGACTGGCGCTCATTTATAATACAGAAGAACCTGGGGACCCACCTTGTGTGCCCAGATGTTCCCAAGTACCTTATTACTGTCAAGTTGACTTCACCAGTAATTTCCATCTGTGGACATACAGATACACAGCCCAACTGCATTCGCTTGGACAGTGGCATGTCTTCATATAAGGGCCATAACACAACATTTTCATGACATTAGTATCGCAAATGCTGTTGCAATTGGTTAGTTAATCTATCTGCTACTGAAATTCAGGCAATCAAATACCTTATCAGCAGCTACTGTGTGGTAAGATAACATCAAAACTACAACTGGCCAGCATTGAAAACAAGCCTGGGGACCCGGGCTTCTATGGTATGGACAGTATAAATACAGCCTCAATCAAAAAAAAAAGAAGAAAAATTGGCTGTCACACCTTACCGGATTGCGCACCGGACACAACTGGACAAAGAATTTTCTAGTCTGGTGGTGTTTGGTATCAAAATGTACCGAAATGTGTTGAAATGTTGCGCTTTCCGCCGGACAAAACGGACAAGGAACGTACATTAACGAATACCCACCGGACGATAACCAGACGATAACTGGACGACAACCGAATGTCTAACGGACGGACCGAACATCAACCGGACATGTACCGGACTATTCACGGACATGCCAAAAACATATACTAACCAAATTCCCGCAACACCATCAACGGACTCTGCAGGAAGCAAACCCGCCAATAGACCCTGCCAGTTAAACTAGTGACATCTGTCGGCAGAATCTGGAACTACTCTAGTCGGATACTTTCCAGCTTAACTATTACCCCGACAGTTGGGGGAGGGGGGAGGGCACTCCACCAATGCACCAAAAGAGGAATATATATATATAGAGTACATGTTTCCCTTTCATTTATACTCGTATAATGCGTTATACATCACATATATAAAGGCCGGTTTGGATTTTAACTTCCTTCAATTGTACGAACCTGTTGTAGGTATCCCCTTCCTGATATAGTAGTCCCCCCCCCCCCCACACCCCCACCTCCATCGTCACCCATCATCAACCCCTTGCAAGCTTACTGCCGGACGAGTACACCAGGTTCTGTGGAAATTGTGTGGCACCAGGATACAGCTACGGTGTTATACAGCAGGATACAGCTTGTGGTCTTCTCTGTGGCGGCGTGGTTAGAGTGTCTGACTTCTTTCAGGGTCAGACTCCTATTCTGATGATTGGTGGTTCTATTCCCGATGCCCCCATCTCTGCCAATTTGGATTTCCACTGCTGTGTATAACTTACAGCGTCATCAAAGGCCAGTTGCTCTCGTACCATGTCTATGTGGTGTGGGAGGTTAAAAATCCCTTGGGTCGGTAAACGTGTAGGGTCTGGCTTTCTATCGACAAACTGTCTAATGTTGAAAACAAGTCTATTCAGACTTATCCATAATAGGCAGTATAAATCTTCAAGGAAAAAAACGGTGCTATTGTTGCTTATTCTGGTTTGTTGTAGAAGATAAACAGTGTGTACAGTTGTTAATGCCCCTCCGGCACCATCTGTATACAAATGTGTCTTTTCCAGCGCACACAGGACGATAGCGTAGTGCAGATCTTCAAGTTGCATAGTCCGATGATTTCGAGTTTCTGACATTTTTCTAAGATAAATACATTAAATAGACCCCACCAGTCAAGCTGGAAAGTACCCGACTAGAGTTGTTCCAAATTCTGCCGACCGATGTCACTAGCTTAACTGGAGGGGTGTAATAATATATGAAGATAGCAGCGGTGAAATTCCAGAAGAAAAATAAAATATAGTTCTCTTTTTTTAACAAGATATATATCAAAATGATCAGAGTTTGAATCCTCTTGCGATATGAATATCTGAATATAATCAGGCATTTTATTATTTTTCCAAGCATTATTTATGGAGATATAGCATGTGAAATCATAGGCAGTCAGGAAATATACCCGACTAGACTGGTTCCAGATTATGCTGACAGATGTCACTAGCTTAACTGATCGGGTCTATTGATTGTCACAATTTACCTTACTTTTTAGCTTGAAGTAATTTATATTTTAGATGGCTAAGTTTTGAGATATTTATGTTTTAGATGGCTAAGTTTTGAGATATTTAAAGTGCAAACATGTTTCGGCCAAATGTTAGCCTTTTAAAATGAAAGTTGCTTCAAACTAAAATAGTCCGATGAAGCATCAAATTGTGGCGTTCTCTGTGGCGGAGTGGTTAGAGTGTCTGACTTTTTTCTAGGTCAGACTCCTAATCTGAGGGTCGGCGGTTCGATTCCCCATGCCCTGAGCTCTGCCAATTTGGATATCCACCGCTGTGTATAACTTACAGTGTCATCAAAGGCCGGTTGCTCTCATACCATGTCTATGTCGTGTGGGAGGTTAAAAATCCCTTCGGTCGGTAAAAGTGTAGGCCCGGGTTTTCTATCGACCAGCAGTGGAATGAGGAAGACCAGTTGTCTATGACTGAAATTTCCCCTGCTTAAACAACTAATGGACCAAAAAATAAAAAAATAAAGGTAGATTATAACAATCAACCTAATATATTTATCTCAGAAACTCAAAACCATCGCGCTATGCACCTTTACTGCTAACATGTTGCATCCAATATTAGTATAGGAAAGGCAAACATTTTGCTGCAATTAATACCAATGCGTGTACATTCATGTGAATCTTCTCTTTTCTCTTTTTTCTCTTCAAATTATCCAATTAAATATTTTGTCTTACAATAGTTTTCTTTTCTTCCACAGGTAAGCATCACGTACAACTTCCCAACCAACACCAATACTTCCCAGGTAGGACTGTCTAAGATCTAACACATGAAGCCCTCTTTAGAGTGGCATGCACCCATATTTATCATTTATTTATCATTTATATTGCTAAATATATGTGTATATGTATACATGTTATGTGCATATACATATACATATATAGATATATATATATATATATATTAATGTGTATGGTTTGTGTGTGTGTGTGTGTGTGTTGTGTGTGTGTATGTGAAATTAGGGGGTCTCTCTCTCTCTCTCTCTCTATATATATATATAATAATATATATATATAATATATATATATATATATATATATACCTATAAATGTATGCGCATGTATATATGTGTGTATGTATATATATTTACACACATTTGGCTAACAATAGGTACTCCAAAGTCGGCGTATACGGTGTCCGCAGCGCGAAATTTGACCTATTTTAACCCTTTTAAAAAGGATTGAGTCTCCACTAATTCTGCTTGATTTGAAATAAAAATTATATCAAATTAAAGCTTGTTCTTTTGTCTTTTAGGCTGTCTAATTTTTAATTATCATTTTGAAATAAATCACAGACACTGGACACTTGTTGGCGGGTACCATCGGCAGCTCTGAGCATGCTCGCCAATTTTGTTTTCATCCAGTCTGAGCTACTCCCTTCCCTAAACTTGATGGCTTGGTGAGTACATTGACCTGACCTAAAAATAACCACCAATAAAAGATAGAGAAGAATCTAGGCTTCATTAGCATATCAAGCATGAGTGTTTCTAAGTGGGAAATTTGATTGAACCGAAGGAGTGAAAACATTAAGACATTAATCCTCCTTGAAAATTAATCAGGATCGTTTTGAAAATTATATCATAAGAAAGCTTAAGTCTTCCTCTACCTAACCAGCACAATATTTGGTTGAGATTTATATCATGCGCATCAAGCTTGGTCTGAGAAGTGACTGCTGCAAGAATTTGGCTATTGTCAGCTCGCGATGCTAATGTTGTCTTTCTTTCTCTGATCAGTTAGAAAATGATGTCATCATGTAGAGCTTTAAATTCTGGTTAATTTGGTATAAAGAGTGCAGTGATCGGACAATTAGAATGGGAGTTATGCTATTTTTCTTTATTTTATTGTCAGCTCGCGATGCCTAAAATTGAATGTTGTCTTTCTTTCTCTGATCAGTTAGAAAATTATGTCATCATGTAGAGCGTTTGATTCTGGTTATTTTGGTATAAAGATTGCTGTGATAGGACAATTAGAACGGGAGTTATGCTATTTTTCTATATTTTACTGAATTTATTATTGGTGTTTGCTGGAAATTAAGGAATTTAGCAAGTTTGACATGAAATTTCAGAAAGAATACTAACAGTGATGGTCTGTAAAAAATTGAGCTTCTTATTTGTACTATAGAGAATGAGATTCTTTAATATTGGACAGATCATATGCAAAATAGCTTCCAGGTGGGACCCTAAAATCCAAGATTTGGCTAATTTGGAAATGTGCACAAATCGGGGCAAAAAAATCAATCTTTAAACACTCATAACTTTGCAGCTATTCAATCGATCTAAATGATTTTTATATCATTGAGATTCAATTTAAAAGATCTGTACAGATATATAAGATGTAATACTGACCTGTTGAAAATAGAAATCACTTTGGAGTACCTACTAACAATCAGAACCATTTCATTTAATTTTCTTTTAATGTACATTGTTAAATATGTATGTTTGAAAGTGAGCAGAACGACCGTTGCCTCACAGCGTGGAGGAGAGAATGTCCGCTCCGCAGCGAATATCATGGAGGTCATGATGAGCAGAGAGAAACATTAAGGGGCTGCCCTTATTTATATCCACATAATATATTATATAGTACAGATATCCATATGTGTATACATATATATATGTATATATATATATATGTATATAATCAGGTGTATATATATATATCTGTACTATAGGCATAGTATATATATATAAATATACATATACATATACTGCGCACTCATGGCGACTGATGAAGAGCTACCTACCCATTGCTGGCCCCACTGAAAGACCAGGCTGCCAGCACTATATATATTCTCGGGCGCGAATGACAATGGGAGCGGCCATAGCTAGGGTCGGGGCCGATGGTGGTGCCACCAGTACCAGGATATAGGATACGGAGTGAATACATCGAGAATAGTGGTTGGTAGATAATGAATAGAACAATCAATAATAATAATTCCCTTCCACGCCTTTATACTCGCATAATGCTTATAGTTATACATCATATATATATATTTTACCTCGGTAAACAGCCTCAGGCTAGCCTCAGGCTAGGGAGAGAGGTAAGCACGTCCGGTACCAGCAATTAGCATATACAACTCACGACTGGATAACGTGTCGTTGGGTTGCTCCGGCAAAATTAGTCTACATACAAGCAAATACGCAGTAAGTATAATAAAAACTGTGGTTAGCTTAATTATGATGCATTAGAGCATCAATATGGAAAGTTTAGACTTTCGTTGGTCCAATTTGGACGAGTTATTTGGTTATAAACAACCAAGGATAGAACACTCGAGTGGGTTTCTCGAAGGAACCAAACCGGTCATTAGCGGTTATGTCAACACCCGGGTCACCGTGTGACTATGGGTAGAGATGTGGGTTTCGCCCTATCTCATGTGGAAATTCTCTCGTACTCTAATAGAGAGTAATGTTGGAGATGCTCCTGGGTTTCTTTTATAGACTCCCCTAGACAAAACTTTTTCAGGCGTTTCTCCGAGTTTCGTAGCATTTTCTCCAACTTGTTGACGTAGTAGTCACAGGTGGGAGAAGTGTGCGGAACAGAGGGATGGGCGGGCCGATACACTGGTCCCGACCCCGCGTAAGGTTTGGGCTTGACCCACAACCCACGCACAAATTTAGCTTATTACGCCTGTGTTATAACGGTATAAACACGTTCTTTAACACCAATAGATGTCCAAATGAGTTTGAAACAACCATATTGTGACATATATATATACCGGGACTGATCAAAAATGTTTGTTTCAGTTCCCGATGGCCACGAAGCGGAGTAAGCGCGGTGCAGCAGCAGCCGAGGGGCGTGTTCCGAGTGGAGTGGACGAGGAGTACGACTCCTCACCCGTGTTGTCGGCAGGGCCGTCGACACAGCCCCGGGCGCATATCCTCTCCGACCCGGACGAGGACGCAGTGCCTGATGTGCCTGCGCCTCCAGATTGGGAGGCTCGCTTTGCAAGATTGGAAAGCCACATCTTGACTGCCAAATCGCCTGTGTCTCGGAAGCGGCGTAGGCCGAGTGTCCAAGAGGATTCATTTGAAGATTTCTTGGACACAGACTCGGCGGTGGAGCTTAAGGCTCCTCCTCCTCCTTCTCCTAAACGGAGAAAGAAGAAGAAACAGGTGATTTCTTCGGGTGATGAATTCACCAAGGAGCGGGCAGAGTCTGGTTTGCGCAAAAAGCGGAAGACTAAGTCCAAAAAGAAGAAGAGGAAGAGGAAATATTCTTCTTCTGAGTCGTCCACTGAGTCTACTTCTACGGAATCAGACTCAGACACCATATATGAAGGGGTCTATGCGGACATTGGCACTAAAGTGGCTAAGAAGGTGGAGAAGCCAAAGGCTAAGCGGGTTAAAACCACTACGCTTATGCGCGAGACCGTGAATGGTCATTTTCGCACGTTCAAACCGGCGGAGGTTATCTCCAAGTTAGGAGATGAGTTAACAGGCATAAAGGGTGTTCCCAACTCCATCATTAAAGAAATGGATCGGGATGTCAATATGACGGATGACCGTAAGAAGTTTGAGGATGTGTTGCACACAGTGCATAAGGCAGTGTTGGCTACCCTAACAGCTATTGTTCCTGTGGCTAATAGGATGCAGAGTGAAAATAAGTTCTCGTCTTTGGCTAAGACAATGGACAAAGGCATTGCAGTACTAGCGGCGGCAGGTAATTACCTGTCGTTTCGAAGATATGAAAATGTCTTCAAGTCAGTTTGCACAGATGCTGGCAAAGAAGTGGCTCGCTCTAAGAAGGTTACCGATAATGAGGGGAAGGAGTTTACGCTCTATCTTGCTCCAGAGCCGATTAAAGGGAAACCTTTAGATAATACCAAGATGTTTGGCGGTCAACTACAATACCTCTATAAAGAGGTAGAGACTGCAGCCAAGAGTGGCAAAAACATGGATGGCAAGAAGAAACAGGAAGTTCCTCGTTTCAAAAAGTCACGAGGGGATTTTCGTCCACGACGGTTCACCAGAGGAACCAGACCGAGTTCAAACTTCGGTCAAGGGTTTCGGGGCCGGGGCGCTCGCCCAGGCTGGACCGACAACACCGCACGGCCAATAGGTCGAGGGTTCAACTCGTCGAGACCTTTCCCCAGGGGCGGGTCCAAGTAGAGGTCCAAACACAAACTTTACAAGTCCCTGCAGCCTCTAAAAACACACAAACTGTAAGCAACTTTGTGGCTGGTAATATTAGTAATCATATTTCTGAGTGGCACAAAATTACTAGTGACCAAGAAATTATAGAAATAGTTAGGGGTGTTCAAATTCCTTTTACACAAATTCCTGTACAAAGTATAATACCTTTTCCATATAACATTCAACCAGTTGAACGAGACGCACTAACTAAACAGGTACATAAATTCTTTGAGAAAGGAATTATACAAAAAGTGACACACTGTTCAGGACAGTTTATTTCAAACATTTTCTCGAGACCGAAGCCTAATGGTGATGTTCGAATGATCCTGGATTTAACAATCCTTAATAAAAGGGTGGAATATCGACATTTTAAAATGTTCTCTCTAGATACGGCACGGGATCTGATTACACCAGATGCGTGGATGGCTAGTGTTGATTTACAGGATGCATATTATACGCTTCCCATAATGGAACAATACCGAAAATTTCTTCGATTTATTTGGGATAACCAACTCTATGAGTTTACCTGTATGCCGAATGGCTTAGCTTGTGCGCCACGTTTATTTACTAAATTGCTTAAACCTGTTTTCTCGGTAATGGCGAGGAAGGGTCATATAATGTTTCCATACATAGATGATTCTTTTATTATAGCATCAACACAAATTGGTTGTGTGAATGCAGTTTTGGATTTATGTGCATTACTCACTAAATTGGGGTTTTATGTACATCAACAAAAGTCAGTGTTTAAACCAACAAAACAACTCAAATGTTTAGGGTTTATTCTGGATACACAGTCCCTTACAGTGTCGATAACAGAACAAAAACTAATTAAGTTTATGACTACAGCGACTCAGCTTATTAAGTTATCAAAGCCAAAAATTAGACAGGTTGCTGTTCTTATTGGCATAATGACCTCATATGCACCTGCTGTGTTATATGGGAAGGCCCATATTAAGTCGCTAGAAATAGATAAAAATTTAGCGTTAACACGAACTAAAGGCAATTTTGAGCGAAAGATGTTTATTTCGCAAGAAGGGTTACAGGATATTGGATGGTGGATGCAACATATAGCAAGTTCACCAAATCCAATCCGCATGGCGGAACCTAATACAGTAATTACTACTGATGCTTCGTTAGAAGGTTGGGGAGCTCATCGAGATGGGGTCACAACAGGAGGTAGATGGCTTGATGATGAAAAATCAGACCATATTAATGCACTAGAATTGCGTGCTATTTATCTGGGCTTACGTAGTTTAGTAAAGATAAATAAATCACAGGTTAGAATACTAACTGATAATACTACTGCCATGGCATATATTCGTAACATGGGTGGAACCAAATCAAAGTCTTGCAATCAGTTATCTAAACTGATTTGGAACTGGGCACAGGCTCAACAAGTCTGGCTGACTGTAGCGCATATTCCAGGGTCACAAAATACACTTGCAGATTATAAAAGTAGAAATTTCCATGACCATTTAGAGTGGTCTCTCTCTACACATTTGTTTAACTTCGTTTGTGAAAAATGGGGTACACCTGAAGTTGACTTATTTGCATCACGAAATAATAACAAGTTACCCTGTTATGTTTCTTGGCATCCTGAACCGGATGCTTGGAAAGTAGATGCGTTTGCTATTACCTGGGAAAATAATTATTTTTATATTTTCCCACCATTTAGCATTATCAGCCGAGTAGTGAGAAAAATCGGCTTGGAAGGGACACATGCGATACTGGTGGTGCCCGATTGGGACACGCAACCTTGGCTGCCAGCAGTTCACAACTGGCAAAAGATCGTATACGATTCCCAAGAAAACTCGGGAATCTGACGCACCACGGACCGCTAGTGGTTCACGGCGACGTGTCAACGACGCCCCTATTGGCATTCCTTTTCTAAGGAAGCAGCTACAGCAATTTGGATTGGACAGAATTACTGAGGATAGGATAGTATCGGATGCCTGGAGGCCAGGAACTGTCAAAATGTATACAACCTATTTAAAGAAATGGGGTGTACATTGTTTGTTAATGAAAGTTAAGCCAACAAATCCAAAGATTTCACAAGTAGCTCGGTTTCTTCGTTCTCTAGAGGATGAAGGACTTTCCTTTGGATCGATTAATGCGGCGAGGTGTGCGTTATCAATTATATTACCTAGAATTGATGGCGAAACAGTTGGAAAACATCATGTTATTTGTTATTTACTTCGTTCAATTTATCAAAGGAATCCTCCAAAACCAAAGTATAGTCGGTTTTGGGATGTTTCTATAGTATTTAAGTTGTTTCAGGCTTGGCCTCACAACTCGTGGTTAGATATAAAACAGTTAGGTTTTAAGGTCGCGGTCCTGTTATTGTTAGTAACCGGACACAGAGGACAGACGATTGTTGCTTTATCCTTAACTGGATTAGAAATAGACAAGCAACAAGCTACGTTTGATTTAGAAAAATTGCTTAAATCGAACACGTTAGGTGACCCTTTATCAACGGTTCACTTAGACTGTTTTCCGAATGATCGGAAATTATGTGTTGTGTCGGCCATACGGGCTTATATATACAAGACAAAGGATTTACGTGCATCACAACAACTATTAGTGAGCTTTATAAAGCCACATAAGGCGATTTCACGAGACACACTTGCCAGATGGACAATTACGGTGTTGAAATTGGCTGGAGTGGATACGAGTAAATACTCTTCCCACTCAACTAGAGGAGCCATGGTCTCCAAGGCACGGGTGCTTGGTATTTCTGTGAAAAGAATACTAGCGCATGCAGGCTGGAAGACGGCTAAGTCGTTTGCAAAACATTATAATAAACGACTAGAAAAGCCTACCGGCGTTGCAAAGCGTCTTCTCGCCAACTAACAAGAATAGGTGAGAACAAAAATTTAGAATGTTATAATAATAAGAAAGAATGATATTAAGGATAAAAATGAATTATGTAAAGGTCTCCCTAGCCTGAGGCTAGCCTGAGGCTGTTTACCGAGGTAAAATAGTATAGTTATACGAGTCTTACCTTGGTACAGATGATGGATAACTGTTGTTTTACCGAGGTATAAGCCTCGGATAGATGTGGGCTAGGGCCCTCCCGCCACACCCTGCCACATCTATTCCGTTGGTGTACCTTTTCGGTAAAGTAATAGTATCCATTGTTTGAAAGTCATTTTTATCCTCAATAAGTAGGTTAAGATTGCTGGTACCGGACGTGCTTACCTCTCCCTAGCCCACATCTATCCGAGGCTTATACCTCGGTAAAACAACAGTTATCCATCATCTGTACCAAGGTAAGACTCGTATAACTATACTATATATATAGAGAGAGAGAGACCGAGAGAGAGAGAAAGAGAGAGTGCTCAATGTATATATATACTGTTACTAAACAGATTTCAGGCGATGGACTTATGAGGATAGACTGAACAGTTTCTTCGCTTGTTGTGTAATTTGATGGGCTGAAAGTAAATTGTTTTATTTGATCAAGTGTGGTTTTTTTTTGCCCTGCAACTTCCATTCCAAATGAAGGGATTTTTCTTATCTATTCCGGTTCGCATTTGAATAGTCAGTTTAGCGAAGGTTCAAGTGAGCAAATTGCGTTACAGTAATTGGAGATTGGTAAAACAGAAATAGATTAGATTTGGATGGGAAGACATCTTTAATGGCTTCTTCACCCAATTATGGATTTAGAAGCCCTCAGACTTGTGGGTCGCGTATTGGCCTCCCTTTCATTTGTATCAATACTCGTCCCAGAGGGATCCCATAGCAGGAAGTAGCTGTTTCGTATATAACTCAACTTGTTTGTTTCTTATGGAGTTAAGTCCTACCGACATCTAAAGTCATAGCAGGATGGGTATCGACTTATGACAGTGCGCACTTATAGCGACTTTATAGTGCTGCCCCACTGGGAAATCAGGCCACCAGCACCATGACCCAATATCCCACTCAGTCACATGATCCTGACACTGAGCTAAACCAATCCTTGCCCTATCCTATTAATGCCGAGCGCCAGGCTAGGTAGCGACAAGTATCAATTTTGTAAGTCATTGGTTCAAGTTCCCGCGCTTCCACATGGGAAGCCTGTGCTCTTACCGATTCAGCCACAGCATTCGGGATAACCCTATTTTTGTTGTGGATATACAGGACTGTTGGAATATTCACTCTTAGTGTGAGTGTGTGTGTGCGTCTGTGTATGGCACTCACTATCGATGTGTTGTAAATAAATTCAATCAAAATTCAAGCAATTGATATTAATTATATATAGTTGATATAAACACGATGTGAGATGAATAATGAATCCTTACCAGAAAGTGGCACTTGCCATCCGATGTGTTGTGAATAAATTCAAGCAATAGACCACCCCGCCAGTTAAGCTAGTGACATCTATCGGCAGAATCTGGAACCACTCTATTTGGGTACATTCCCTGAGTACCTATGATTTCACATGCTATATCTCCGTAAAGAATGCCTGGAAAAATAATAAAATGCCTGATTATATTGAGATATTCATATCGCAATAGGATTCAAGTTCTTATCCTTGTAATATATATATATAGACAGATATGATGTATAAGAATTATACAAGTAAAATAACTCGGAATTCCATACTCTTTCCTCACATTCACCCACCAATAATCGGGTGGTGGCGCCTCGGGCTAGTCATCTACTGCTCCAACCTACTCAACCTCAGCTCCAATGGTGGCGCCATCGCTCTCTGTGCTCATTATCCTGATTCACCTACTGCCGAAAATAAAGGGTGTGTGGTGAAACTGTTCTGAAATATCTATACAGCTTCAGCTATATTTGGACAAATTGGTCGGCAAAATGTCTGTAAATGGAGACCTGGGTAATCTATAAGGAAAGAGCTGCTGGAAGCCACACTATTGCCACCAATGACCAGCGGGTGGGAAGCCACAAAGCATCATATCGAACCGCCATTAAAGAAGCTGACCAGCATGGGAAGCTTGCAAAATGTGGAAGTTGGGCATTGAACCCATAAGAATGGTAACAATAAGAAACCGCGAAAAGCAAAATGAGTGTAAATATATGTGCTGTATAAGCATTATACGAGTATAATTATCTGTAAACTGATTACCCATGAATTGGGTTTCTACTTGGCACTTAAAATGACGCTACACAACTGATGACACTCAACTATCCAAGCGACTGGTCAGGCCCTCTGCCTGGCATGGTGCTGCCACCTGGCCTATTCAGCTGTTCTGGCTCTGCCATATCTAGTACATCTCTAGAATCCCACAAAGCATCTAGCAATTCGCTCTGATCCCATCCAGTAATAGCTCTTAGTCACAGACCAGGCATAGTCGTAGAATCGGTAGAGCGCCGGCCTAGTGTGTGGGATATCGGGAGTTTAGTTCCCAATCCCAGTCGAGTCAAACGAATGACTTATAAAATTGATACTTGTCATTTACTAGCCTGGCGCTCGGCATTAATAGGATAGGGCAAGGACTGGCTAGCTCAGTGTCAGGATAATGTGACTGAGTCGGATATCAGGTCATGGTGCTGGCAGCCTGGTCTCCCCAGTTGGGCAGCACTATAAAGCCACCTTGAGTGCACACTGTTACAAGTTGATACCCTTCCTGATATGACAATATGTAAAGTCCACGGCTGGAATCTGTGTTTGTGTATACAGGCTATAGTGAAATCAATACAGGCAAAAAGAGAAAGGAAGAGGATAAAGAGTGAAAGTAGAGAGAGAGCCAAGCCCTCAGGTTTATTATTTATAGTGGTACATGGATCTGGTATGGCATACCACCTGCCCGTATTGTCCAATGAGAATCAAGCATCTACAGCTCCACCAATGAACATCAAGCATTCCTGTGTCCCCATGGTTACAGTGATCTGCCCACCACCACCACCATGCGGTGTGGCTCCCTTGAGCTGAGTGTGTGGTGATCCATGACTAACAGAGGGGGGACGGGGTAGTGAGTAGAGCTCCAAGTGCCCCTTACACACTATCTGACTAATGGCCCTGTCACACTACAGAGTATGGTGTTAGCATATGCCGGTGTATGCGGTTTTCGTTGCGGGTCGTATGGTGACCTTTGTGCACTGCGGTATCTTTTGGAGCATATGCATAACCTATACGTAACCTATACGTAACCTACCCCTAGCCTATGGTGGCATATTCAAAGCGTAACCCAACCTATGCGCGGTGTACTGTGATGTGGTTTGACGGTTGTGATTGACAAGTTCAGCGTACGCCTAGCCTCTGCCGACGTACCCCTAACCTATGCATAACCTATGCCAGTGTATGCATAGCATATGTCTAGCGTATGAGCAGCGTATGAGCCATACGCTGCCATGCGCTGAACATTTTGAGCATGCCCAAATTGTTTTTGGACGGACGCGCGTAGGACGCCGTATGACGGTGTATGACGAGTGTATACGGCGTACGCCCAACCTATGCGTAGCGTATATGGTGTATGCCCAACCTATGCGTAGCGTTGCTTAGCGTATGGGTAGCGTTGCATAGCGTATGCGTAGCTTTTCATAGCATATGCATAGCATTGCATAGCATATGTGTAGCATTGCATAGCATATGTGTAGCATTGCATAGTGTATGCATAGCTATGTGTAGTGTTGCATATCGTATGCATAGCGTATGCGTAGCATTGCATAGTGTATGCATGGCATATGCGTAGCGTAGCATATGCGTTGCGTAGCATATGCATAGCGTATGCGTAGCGTATGACGGCGTACAACAGCATATGGGTCGAAAACCGCATACGCCAGCATATGCTTACGCCATACGCCTTAGTGTGACAGCCCCATTACAGTACCTTGTGAGTACGCCAGAGACACCCGGAGGGTGTCAGTTCAACGTACGGCTAACCTATGCCAACCTACACCTAACCTATGCGTAACTTATGCCAGCGTATGCATAGTGTACGTCTAGCATATGAGCAGCATATGAGCCATACGCTGCCAATTTTGAGCATGCACAAAAATTGTTGGCCTGATTGGCGTAAGATGGCGTATGACGAGCGTATACGGCGTATGCCCAACCTATGTTTAACCTATGCGTAGCGTATGATGGCATATGACGGCGAATGGGTCGAAAACCGCATATGCCTGCATACGCTAACGCTGTACGACATAGTGTGACAGGGCCATAACACACGATGACTATTGACCAATGAATCAAGCACCACCAGCATCTACATAAGCATTTATGCACCTGGCCCTATATACCTTTTTCACCAATAGACCATTTGCATTCCCCCCACCAATGCGTTTTATCGGAATATTTTACACTTAGATGTTGCCGGGACATACAACTCCAACAACTAACCAATCTTTGTCACATCCTTCAGATCTCTGCTTGGCACATGTGGATAGACAGATGATGTATTGGTACAGGAAGGTCGAGGCGCGCTTAATGGCTGGCACACACCTCCCGTCTGTGCGCACCCACCTACCGTTTACGATGTAAAACTGCCCGTTTCGCGCACAAAAATCGCTAGGTGTGCGCCCCCCGCGCACACCTAGCGATTGCGATTCGTGCATAAAACTCAGTTTTTAGTGCTAAAAGCGGCCGTTTACGATTGCGATTCGCGATTCGAAAAACGAATCGGCCCGTTTTCAGTTTTAAGCGGGTCGGGTCGGGTCGCGAGTTTTAGTGCGCGAATTGTAAACGGGAGGTGTGCGCCAGCCATAAAAGCGTTGCCAGATTCTGTGTCACACCTACACTCCCCTCCTAACAACCACTTACACAGCACAACAGGTCCTCAATCTGCAACCACATCCTCAGTCTGCAACCACCTCATCAGTTCACAGTGCAACCACATTCTCCATTGTAAATGAATAGAACTATTAGATTACCAGGGATGAGAGTAGCTTCTGACAAAAAAGTCTGAAAATTGTCATCCATATTTATGAGCCAAGCGAGTTCCATGCAGCTGGGGGTATGGGGTATGGAGGTGCTGTGAGTCACCCAAGAAAATGTTGAATTTGGTGCAATTTTAGGGCCATTTTAAGACAACCTGGGACTAAATTGCTGTAGATGAGTCATTTTTCTTTGAGAAATAAGTTGTTTACGTCCGGTAAAACAAATGGCTTGTAATGAAAGAATTATTCGACTTGATATATTTTATGTCAGAAGGACACCCGCCCCCCCCCCCCCAACCAGTTTTTTTTACATCTGATTTACACAAATCTTAGAAATAACCCTTGTGGCAAAGAAAAGAATCGGAAATCCGCCGAAAATCAGAAATTTCTTATACCTGGATTACACAGTACAACCCCAATGTCGGTCCACAACCAGAGCATCGGTCCACAACCACATTCTCAGTCCACACCCACATCCTCATTCCACAGAGCAACCCCATTCTCCATTCTAAAGCAATACACCATTACGATTAACCTACATACATAACATCCCAGTCCCCGTCAAACTAGCGAGCCCTGAAATGGCCTTCAATACTTCGACATACAACAAACAGCAAGCAAGTACTCGACGCGGTGGCCAAATGGATAGAGCACATGCTTCCCTTGCGGATGGTCGGAGTTCGAATACCAGCTGAGTAAAACCAATGAGTTATAAAATTGATATTTGTCACTACCAAGGCTGGCACTCGACATTAATGAGGCCCGGGGGGCTATGCCCCCCGGGCCAACCGGGGGGAGGCCGGTGGATCAAAAATCCGCCGAGGTGGCGGGGGTCTGGCGCTCACGGGCTTGCTTGGTGCGGCATGCGGCCTCGCTGTGCATTGTTAATATGCGCCGGACGTTGGCGCAATATGCACAGACGTGCCGGTGCCTGTTCCCCACCTCGCCGTGAGCCTCTCCGAGGGGTGCCCGATCGCACGAGGTGGGATCGCGGTTCCAAGCGGAGCAGGGAGCCCCGTGAGCGTGCCTATCGTAGGCGGTGCAGGTGTTGACTTGCTGCCGGGGCAAGTGTGCGCCTCGGGCCCTCTCGTCGCCTCGGGGAGCTGGTGTTGGCGGGGTGGTGGGCGTGGTGAGGGAGTCGAGCCTGACCGCGTTGAGGGCCACAGGGTCATGCCACCCCTGGGGGAGCCTTCCGTCCGCGATCCAGGAAAATATGGTCTCTGAGTACTGGCGGACGGTCGGCCAGGGGTGGATGAGGATGTCCCTCATGACGGTGAGGTGGTGGTGGTGTAGGCCCTGGAGGGAGTGGGCCGGGAAGGCAGGGTGGTTCACCAGTGAGAGGAGGGCGAGGCTATACTCGTCCCTGGTCGCCTCCCCGAGTTTAACCGCCTTGCGCCCCGGACCCCTCTCCACAAGATCAGAAGGAAAAACATAGTCAGCAGGAATACCTCGGCGCCGTACGGTGTGCTGCGCCTCGGCGGATGCGAGGATGTCGCGGACTGCGTCGGCCGCGGAGGTGGGGGTGTGCTCCGCGGGATGCTGGCGGTAGGTGGGCGGCGCTGTCGGTGTCGAGCTGGCGTGTACGCGGGAGTACTGCTCGTACTCCGGGTGTAGGCCTCCGGGCCGCGTCGCCTGAGGTGGAGGCGGCGGCCGGCTCCCGGGTGCGGCGTGCGCCCGAGGGGCCGGGGCGGGCGCCAGGCTGTATGCGGGCTCCTGCCGTGGCGCGGGTGCAGGCTCCTCGGGAGCCCCTCGGGCGATCCCCGTCTCGACGGCCTCCACGCGGCAAGTGAGGCGGTTGATGGACTCGATGAGGAGGGCGATCTCGCTGCTGGCGTGGCCCGAGGGTGCTGCGGGCGAGGACGGGGCCGTGGAGGGGAGGGATCCCCCCGGGGAGCCCGAGGACGGCCCGGGTGTGGCCATACCGGAGATCTTGGCTGCTTTCCGGCTCTTGCCTTTTCCGCGTCCGGGCATGGTGGAGGTCGGCAGAGGTGCAGCGGTCCGAGGAGAAGGAATGCCAAAGTAGAAGAAAAAGGGCAGAGAGCTGGAAGGCGGCTGGAGGCTGAGTGCCTGAGGGAGGCCGGCGGGCGGCCTTATAAGGGGGGAAGTGAGCAGAGGCAGGAGGGGGGTGAGTCGCTCAGGGGGGAGGTGAGCAGTGGCAGGGGTGAGTCGCTCAGGGGTGGGGGGAGGTGAGCAGTGGCAGGAGGGGGGGGGTGAGTCGCTCAGGGCCGGGTGAGTCGCTCTCCCTCCCCTCGCATCAAACGAAATGCTTCGCATTACGACCAATGAGATAGGATAAGAACTGGTATGCACAGTATCAGGATAATATGACTGTGTTGGATATGGGGTCATGGTGCAGGTGGCCCAGTCTCCCAGTGGGACAGCACTATAAAGTTGCCATGAGTGCGCACTGTCACAAGTCAGTACACATCCTGATATGACCTTAGATGTTGCTAGGACATAAAACAACAAACAACAACAAACAGCAAGCAGCCTGATAAACAGCCAGCCACACTCTACATCAGTACACTACACAGAGCAAACAATCACATGAGCAATAATTGCCAAATAGAGAAACCACACCCGCCAACATCATGGATCCATCTTACTGACGCCGACAGGAGGCCACCCAATGACCTTTAAACTGGGAAGCCATTCAGGCAGCGACCCGCGCGGCGGGGAATCATTGGGCAGGCAGTGGGAGCTCTGGGCGTCCCGGGCGTCCCGACTCGCTAATCGTCCCCAGAAGCGGACAAACGCCGGGCAGCAGTGGCGACATGTACTGGGGGGGTGGGGGAGCTCAGTGTTTGTCTGTTGTCGTTTTTTTTTTTCAGATTATTTGATTAAGCATGGGAAATTTCAATCGTGAACGATTTGTGTTCCTCATTCCACTGCTCCTTGCCCTATCCTAATAATGCCGAGCGCCAGGCTAGGAGGCGACAAGTATACATTTTTAAGTCATTGGTTCGAACCCACGATCCCATGATCTACTAGAATGGGAGACATATGCTCAACACATTTGGCCATCCCGTCCTAGCAACGTTTGGTGGGTTCTGCGGTAAGCGGGTAGCGGGGTGTAGGGGGAAGGGGGGTATGTGGCTGAGCAAGGGTCATGGGGGTATGTGCAGGTATGTGTGGTTGGTTGGTTGTTGGAATTTTACGTCCTAGCAACATCTAAGATCATATCAGGATGGGGACTGACCTGTGACAGTGCACACTCATGGTGAATTTATAGTGCTGACCGATTTGGAACTCAGGCTGCTGGCACCATGACTTGATATCCCACTCAATCACATTATCCTAACACTGAGCTAACCAGCCCTTGCCCTATCCTATTAATGCTGAGTGCCAGGCTAGGAAGCGACAAGTATCAATTTTGTAAGTCATTGGTTTGATTCGACCTGGAATCAAACTCCCGATCTGCCACCGCATCGGAGGCCTGCGCTCTGCCGATTCGGCCACCGCATCCTGTCGGTGTGTGAGAGGAGTTGGATAAAGCGGCTGTCACACATCACCGGATTAAGCAACGGACAGAATTGTCTAGTCCGGTGGTGATAAGTATCAAAATGTATTAAAATGTGTCAAAGTGTTGCGACATTGGGTCTACGAACGGACATGAAACAGGCAGCCAACGGACGAAACAAACTCAAACCAGACAAGAACTGTAGATGTCAATCCGGCGGCATCCGTTCCTAGTTTTGTGCATGTTCAAAACTTGAACGGACACAAACCGTACTTTGTTCGGTTTCTGTCCGTTTCCCCCAATCCGGTGATGTGTGACAGTAGCGTAAGGGTCACACAAGTATTGTGTAAGTGCCAGTGACAGTGACACGGCGCTTTTACGAACACGCAGTGCAGCTGTGAATGGTGGCGAGACTGCCAAATCTGGCAAGGCTTTTAAGGAAGCATCGAGTCTCCTATGCAAATAAATCGGTCATGTGTCTTGCCGGCTGTACTTGGTGGGGATCTATTGGATTGTGACTAAGAGCTATGACTGGGAGAAATGGGGCGAGTTGATAGGTGCATCGTGATAGCGGAGAGATGTACTGGCGGATATTTGCATCCAATTCGCATGTATTATGTCCACCTGCGTGTGTGTGTTGGTGTGTGAGTGTGTGTGATAGATGAAGGCAAGCATGCAATGTGCTGCTGCATCAGTGAGATAAACACTGTATACGCGCTTAAGAAGTGGCGCCAAGTCGACATGACGCCACACTAAATCCAAATGTAAGCGAAGCGAATGGCAATATTAACACGCTCCAGGGAAAATGAAAAAAAAAGAAAAAGATGCAACCTCTTATAAGTGGCAATATTATTATTAATTTCATAACTGGACAAGCTACTTGATATCTCGGCTGCATCTAAGTGTATAGCTGTGGTCGAATCGGTAGAGCGCAGGCCTCCCGTGTGGGAGATCAGGAGTTCGATTCCCAGTTGAGTCAAACCAATGACTTATACAATTGATACTTGTCGCTTCCTAGGATGGCACTGAGCATTAATAGGATATGGCAAGGACTGGTTAGCTCAGTGTTAGGATAATGTGACTGAGTGGGATATCTCGTCAGGATAATGTGACTGAGTGGGATATCTGGTCATGGTACGGCGGCCTGGTCTTCCTCCTACTGTATGAGTGGGATATCAGGTCATGGTGCTGGCGGCCTGATTTCCCAGTGGGACAGCATTATAAATTCACCATGAGTGTGCACTGTTACAAGTCGGTACCCATCCTGATATGGCCTTAGATGTTGCCAGGACGTAACATTCCAACAACCAACCAATCTAAGTACATACCTACCTTCAGAGGTATGTGAAAACAATGCGCATAAAACACACATCTATGCACCCAGCGAACACACACATACACACACATACACACATACACACACATACATACACACACACTCATAAAAACATTACATCTATGCACCTGGCGAACACACACATACACACTCATACACATGCATACACACGCATACATACACACACACTCATAAAACATTACATCTATGCAGCCGGCGAACACACACATACACACACATACATACACACACGCTCATAAAACATTACATCTACGCACCCAGCGAAGACACACATACACACACAGACACATACACACACATACACACACATACATACACACACGCTCATAAAACATTACATCTATGCACCTGGTGAACACACACATACACACACATACACATACACACTCATACACACACATACACATGGATACACACGCATACATACACACACTCATAAAACATTACATCTACACAGCCGGCGACCACACACATGCACACACATACACACACATACACACACGCTTATAAAACATTACATCTACGCACCCAGCGAACACACACATACACACACGCACATAAAACATACATGCACGCATCCAGCGAATAGACACATACACACATACACATGCATAAACACACGCCTCTAGTCACACACAACGCTACACACTACGTCATCCATAATTCACATTTAACGACAATAAATTCAATGAGCAGCTGTGAGCAATACGCAATACGCACTGTGTGCACACGAGCGCGGGCCTTAAGCGGCAGCAAATAAAAGCCGGAGCTGCTTTGGTTATTACCCAAAGTGGCGCATGCTTATTACGCAAAGTGTCGGCTGCTTATTACTGAAACAGGTGGACACATGAAGGAGCTACTCCTGGCGGAGTGTCTTTGTGCCGCGTCAACTGCAGGTCTGTTCCATACAGAGGCAAGCAACTTCTCCACGCAGCCAAGCAGGAGCTCTGCCCCCACTTGCAAAGTGGGTTATTCAAGATTGTGTTATCTAGTTGGTTGGTTGGTTGGTTGGTTGAGCCAGTTTTACGTCCTGGTAACATCTAAGATCATGTCAGGACAGGTACCTCCTGACTTGTGACAGTGCGTACTCATGGCGACTTTATTGTGCTGCCCCATTGGGAAATCAGGCCACCGCCACCATGACCTGATATCTCAATCAGTCACATTATCCTGACACTGAGCCAACTAGCCCTTCCCCTATCCTATTAATGCCGAGTGATAGGGTAGGAAGCCACCAGACCGCCGGCACCATGACCTGATATCTCACTCAGTCACATTACCCTAACACTGAGCCAACCAGTCCTTGCCTTATCCTAATAATGCCAAAGAGCCGCGCTAGGAAGCGACAAGTGTCAATTTCATAAATCATTGGTTTGACTCGACCAGGGTTCGAACCCATGGTTCCTAATTCCACGTGCTACCAAAACGGGAGGCGGACGCTCAACTCATTCGGGTATCCCATCTGGTAATAACGGTTGTAGCAGTAGGTGTAAACCCCAAGAAGTGTTTGAGGAGCGCGCGCCAAAATGGAAGTTTTATCAGATTCACAGAAGACAGACTCCAAGTGGCCGGGCGCTGTAACAGCGGCGTGGGCGGGCATTGATACCCGGGCAAGGGTCCACTACTCCCCGGTAAGGGGGGCGGGGGTGGGGTATAGGTCACGGCTCCTGTGTGAATTACACGCGCATCACCAGGAGGTGTCACCATGTATCAGCGCAACAATAGATTAATCAATGCAACGACTGCGCCGTTGCGAAAGGGGTGAGCACATTAGGGTGCCAGGGGGGTGGGGGTGGGGGGTCAGGGGTACGTGGAGGGGTGGGATGGGCGGTGCTCGGTCCATTTCGTCATGTGTATGGGTATGGGTATTGGGGTAAGGTTGGGTGGGTGGGTTGAGAAGTATGTGTACTTGTTATATAAATCTAGATGTTTTTTACGCAGTTGCCCGGTTTTGTTTGTTAGGGTGCTTTGTCCATACAGGTCATGGTGCCCGTGTAGTAAGTTCAAAACACTACCCCACAAAAACACTACGGTAGTGTTTTCAACTTAGTTGAAGGTAGGTTCAAAACACTACTGTGGCCACGCTCAAAACACTATCCCTAAGTTCAAAACACTACTCTAATAAATAAATTGCTGCCTATTCATTTTCATTTGTAAGGTCAGGCAGTATGCAGTAGGGTGGGGCAGTATGTGGTAAGGTGGGGCAGTCTGCAGTAGGTGGGGTTGTATGCAGTAAGGTGGGGCAGTATGCAATAGGGTGGGGTTGTATGCAGTGAGGTTGTGAAGAATGCAGTAGTGTGGGGTAGTTTGCAGTCGTGTGGGAAGTATTCAGTAGGGTGTGGCAGTATGTTGTAAGGTGGGGCAGTAGAGGTTGTTGGATCTTGTTTTACGTCCTAGCAACATCTAAGGTCATATGAAGACGGGTACCGGCTTGTGACAGTGTGCACTCATGGTGACTTTATAATGCTGCCCCACTGGGAAATCAGGCTGCCGGTACCATGACCTGATATCCTACTCAGTCAAATTATCTGACACTGATCTAACCGGTCCTCGCCCTATCCTATTAATGCTGAGCGCCAGGCTAGGAAGCGACAAGTATAAATTATTAAAGTAATTGGTTTGAATCGACCGGGAACTGAACCCCCAACCTTCCGCACGCGAGGTCCGCGCTCTACCCATTAGACCACCGCGCCCGGCACAAAAGAAAACAACAAACAAACAGCATGGTTCTGTAACACCAATATTGGTTAATAAATCCTGCTCACTGTAATGTTTATTGTGTTGTTTACTGAGATGTTTACTTGGGTGTTGGGGTGCTCTGTAATCATTGAAATGCTTCAGTAGCTGTTTAGTGCGCTCTTTACTAACTGTTGTGGGGACTACTCAGCGATTTTCAAACTACACAACTATTTAAAGTGAACTTCTCACAAAGCTAAGACAACTGCTCAGTTAGCTCGTATCTGTTTAATGAGTTTCTTATTGCCGATTGTTTCTTCGGTTATTGGCCGAGCATCCTCCTCGGTAGTTGTGACAGCTGCTCGCTAAACTGTTTAATGAGCTCCCCATGAACCGATGTTCCATGACCTAATCATGAGCCAACGTGAGAGCTGTTCTCTCAGCTATTTACTGACCTGCTCACAAACCAATGTGGTAGCTGCTACCTCGGCTGTTTAATGAGCTGGCAATGCGAGAGTTGTCCATTGGGCTATTTAATGAGCTGCTCACAAACCAATGTGGGAGCTGCTCACTCAGCTATTTAATGAGCTGGCAATGCGAAAGCTGTCCATTGGACTGTTTAAAGAGCTGCTCACAAACCAATGTGGAAGCTGCACACTCGGATGTTTAATGACCTGGCAATGTGGGAGCTGCTCACTCAGCTGTTTAATGAGCTGCTCACAAACTAATGTGGGAGCTGCTCACTGCTGTTTAATGAGCTGCTCACAAACTAATGCGGGAGCTGCTCAATCGGCTATTTAATGACCTGTCAATGTGGGAGCTTCTCCCTCAGCTGTTTAATGAGCTGCTAACAAACTAATGTGGGAGATGCTCACTCGGCTATTTAGTGACCTGCCAATGTATGAGTTGCTCATTGAGCTGTTTAATGAGCTGCTCAGAAACTAATGTGGGAGCTGCTCACTCAACTATTTAATGACCTCCCAATGTGGGAGTTGCTCACTGAGCTATTTAATGAGCTGCTCACAAAACAATGTGGGAGCTGCTCACCCGGATGCTGCCCGGGGCGTCTGACTGACCGCTGAGGGAGGCGCGCGCTCGATGTGAGGGTGATGAGGGATTATCTTGAGGAATCGGAGAACAAAGGTCTGGGACAAAGGTGGGAGATGTTGACAGACGCGGGATTAATGCGCAGTGTTGTGGGAGTTGGCGGACTGCTTTATGGACATGTACCCGGCACCAACGACCCCCTGCTGACTGCACACAGGGTGAGGCGGGGGGGTGGAGGTGGGGGTGATTCCTGGCAGCTGTGTAACTAGCAAATCCACACACTCACACAGCTACACGAAGTCAGCCTCTGTAGCAGACGCACAAACAATATGGGACTATTTTTAGCTCGGTGAAATATTGCGTGAATGCAAATGTCCGCCTCTTTGCATGGTTCGCATTGTTATATCGAGGCATGAAAAGATCAGTGATTTACTAGTAATGCGTGTGTCGCCTGCATTATCGCATGGACTGTTGCCACGTGGGGCACATGAAAAATAGCAGCACCCACAGCGGATCCGGGACCGGGTGGAGGGGGAGGGGGGGGGGGTTAGTGGAAAGGCGACTTGGCTGTGTGCAGGCAGCAGGGTGGAACACGACGTGTGGCTTCAATGTGTGCGTCTGTGTGTGTCTAAGTGAATGGGGGGGGGGGGGCTTTCTGTGAACAGTATAGTATGTGTGTGAGTGTGTGAATATGGGTGTCTGTGGTATATATGTGAGGTGTGGTGAGTTGTGTGGGGGTGGGTATGGGGAGGAAGGGTTGTTTCATTATGAACAGTGTGACACGGTTGGTTGGTTTGTTCTACTAGCTAGATCTAAGGTCATATCAGGACTGGTGTGACACGTGCGGGAGGTGGGGAGATTGGCTGACAGTAAACAACATGGGATATGGGGTATCTAGACAGACAGGGAGCTGTGCAGTGTCAGTATGAGTGTGCATAGTGTCAACATGGGTGGTCTCAGTGTCAACATGGGTGGTTTCAGTAGGCACAGTGTCAATAAGAGTGATCTCAGTGGGTGCAATGTCAGCACAGGTAGTCTGACTGGGTACAGTGTCAGTATGGGTGGTCTCCGTCGGTGTAGTGTCAATACGGCTAGCATGACTGGGTGCACTGTCAGCATTGGTGGTCTCAGTGGGTGCAGTGTCAGTATGGGTGGTCTCAGTGGGTGCATTGTCAGTATAGATAGTCTCAGTGGGTGCGGTGTAAGTATGGGCGGTCTCAGTGGGTGCACTGTCAGCATTGGTGGTCTCAGTGGGTGCAGGGTCAGTATGGGTGGTCTCAGTGGGTGCATTGTCAGTATAGATAGTCTCAGTGGGTGCGGTGTAAGTATGGGTGGTCTCAGTGGGTGCAGTGTCAGTATGGATGATATCAGTGGGTGCAGTGTCAGTATGGGTGGTCTCAGTGGGTGCAGTGTCAGTATGGATTGTCCCACTGGGTACAGTGTCAGTATGGGTGGTCTCAGTGGGTGCAGTGTCAGTATGGGTGGTCTCAGTGGGTGCAGTGTCAGTATGGGTGGTCTCAGTGGGTGCGGTGTCAGTATGGATGGTCCCAGTGGGGACAGTGTCAGTATGGGTGGTCTCAGTGGGGGTGGTCTCAGTGGGTGCAGTGTCAGTATGGGTGGTCTCAGTGGGTGCAGTGTCAGTAGGGATGTTCTCAGTGGGTGCAGTGTCAGTATGGGTGGTCTCAGTGGGTGCAGTGTCAGTATGGGTGGTCTCAGTGGGTGCAGTGTTAGCATGGGTGGTCTCAGTGGGTGCAGTGTCAGTATGGGTGGTCTCAGTGGGTGCAGTGTTAGTATGGGTGGTCTCAGTGGGTGTGGTGTCAGTATGGGTGGTCTCAGTGGGTGCAGTGTCAGTATGGGTGGTCTCAGTGGGTGCAGTGTCAGTAAGTGTGGTCTCAGTGGGTGCAGTGACAGTATGGGTGGTCTCAGTGGGTGCAGTGTCAGTAAGTGTAGTCTCAATGGGTGCAGAGTGGTTGGCTTGCTTGAATTCCCTGTGCGCCATGTGTAGGTAAGGGGCTCATGGCTGCCCTCTGCCCAAGGTCATCATGACCTTGTTTTCGTACAGAGGTCCAGGCGGATGGGAATGGTCATCTTATCGAGTAACAGCCACCCAGTTTTGTATTGCCTTAGGACATGGGTATGCCGTTGGAGATGTGTGTCCCTCTGTGGTGGTTCCGTGTGGGGCGGGGGCTTCTATCATACCAGAAATACAATCCATGTATACGGATCTATATTGAATATCCCAATAGTACCCCAAGCGCAACCCGCTTCTATCGTGATGTTCTTTTCCATGCACCCAGGACATCCTGAATTCGTGAATAAGTGAAAAGGCTCAATAATAGAATTGGAAGCACGCAATAACGTCACGATCCCTTCTGAGGTATCTGTGAGCTGCTCGTTCTAGGTCAACACACGTCCGCTGCTATGTGAGGTGAGGGTGAGGATGGAGTTGGGGATGAGAAAGAGGAAGAATGGGATGAGGTTGAAGATGGAGGATGAAGCTGAGTAATGGGACGGGGATTAAGGATGAAGAGGGAGGTGGAGAAGCAGCGAAGGAGAAAAGAGGAGAGGATAAGAAGGAGGGGCAGGAGGATAAGGAGGCGGAGGAGAATGAAGAGGAGGAGGAAGAAGGTGAAGAAGAGGGAGGGGGATGGAAATGAGGAGCAAAGATGAGGGGAAGGAAGGGGTGATGAGGCTCAGGGAATAAGGCGGGTGGGAGATGAAAAGAACGTATGAGAATGAGGGGGAGGAGGGGAGGAGAGAGTGGGGGAGAGGGGGGGAAGGAGGAGGAGAGGAGAAAAACGAGGGTAAAACGAAGAAGAAAAGGAAGACGAAGAATAAAGAATGAGAGGAAGCGGCGGAGGACGCCGAGAAGGATGAGAGGGCAGGAGCACGAGGAGCAGAAGAAGGAGGGAAGGAAATGGGAGAAGAGGAGGAGAACGAGAAAGAGGGGAGGAAAGAGACGAAGAGGAGGAGCCTGCTGTTTACAGCAGCCAAGTATTGAATTGATTCAGGGATGTCATAGCTCCGCAGAGGCCTGCACTTTCAATCAGGATGACCCCCCGAGCCAGCAGCGCCACCACCAACACCACTACCACCACCACCAGGACCACCACCACCACCACCACCACCACCACCACCACCACCACCACCACCACAAACACCACAAACACTGCCACCACACCACCACCACATCACCACCACCAGCGCCACCACCACCACCACAAACACTGCCACCACACCACCACCACACCACAAACACTGCCACCACCACCACCAGCACCACTACCACCACCACAAACACCGCCACCACACCACTACTACCACCACCATCAGGACCACCACCACCAGGACCACCACCACAAACACCACCACCACTACCACCACCACCACCACCACCAGGACCATCACCACAAACACCACCACCACCACCACCACCACCACACCACCACCACACCACCACACCACCACACCACCACACCACCACACCACCACCACCACTACCACTACTATGACCACCACCAGGACGACCACCACCACAAACACCACCACCACCAACACCACCACCACCAGGACCACCACCACAAACACCACCACCACACCACCACCACCAGGACAACCACCACACCACCACCACACCACCACCACTACCACCACCACCAGGACCACCACCACAAACACCAGCACACCACCACCACCAGGACCATCACTACAAACACACCCCACCAGGACCATCACCACAAACATCACCACCACCACCACCACCAGGACCACCACCACCAGGACCACCAACACCACCACAACACCACCACCACACCACACCACCACCACACCAACACCATCACCAACACCACCTTCACCATCACCACAAACAACACCACCACCACCAGGACCACCACCACAAACACAACCACACCACCACACCATCACCACACCACCACCACGCCGACCATCACCAACACCAACACCCCACCATCACCAACACCACCACCAGAACCACCACAACCACCCTCACCACACACCACCGGGACCACCACCACAAACACAACCACCCACACCACCACCCACACCCCCACCTCCACCTCCACCAGCACTACCGCTCACCAATACCATCACCCCCACTACCGCAAACACCCCACCACCACAAACACTCCATCACCACCACCACAAACACCCCATCACCACCACAAAAACCGATCATCACCATCACCACACACACCACCACCACAAACACAAGCACCATCACCCACACCACCACCCCCACCAGCACCACCACACACCAATACCATCACCCCACTACCCCAAACACCCCACCACCACCACCACCACCACCCCCACCCCCACCACACCACCCACAAAACCCACCACCACCCCAATCACACCACCACCACCACCACAATCACACCACACCACCATCACCACCCACCACCACCACCAGGGGGGGGGGGGGTGTTGGCGGGCGCCGTTGCACAGACTCGCCGCCGTTAGCTGTTAGCTGTTATGTATGTGGGCATGAAAGGACAACAGTGTCGCGGTGGTTCGGGGTCACCGGTGGCAGGGGCCGCGATGACCTCCAGGGTAGGTGTGGGCGATAGCTGCAGGAACCCGCGCTCACGGCTTATACAAATGGCCACATATTTTTCCACAGTAACGCTTTATGTGAGAGATAGCCATGCCATTCCCCTCTCCGCCCCACCCATCACCTATCATCCACCGACTCTACCCCTACCCACTCTATCCCGACCCCTACCATACCCAGGGTTGCCAACATTGGAAAATGAAAAACCGGAAGATCTTAAGGGATGTTATATTACCATTAGGAGGTTTGGGGGTAAAATTAAATCGTAGATTTGATGATGCTTTTGGACACAATCACCCGTAAATTGTATATCATTTAAACAAAGTTAAAACCAGAAGATCGGCGTACGGTGATGATGGGGACATAAAATATTGTACACCTTACGGGGAAACCATAAGGGTTGGCAACACTGCCAACCCCACCCCCCCACGCCGCTCACAGGGATAGAACCCACCGTTAACCATCGTATTATAGCAAAATCAGAAGCGAAATGGGCAGATGCTAAGGGGGTGAGTGCGGCGCCACCTGCAGGGCAGGAGGGGAGTTAGCGGAGCTGCTTGATGGCAGACCTCCCGCTCTGCAGGCTGCACCCAAAGCTAAAGAAACCCAGACTACCCAAGAACATATCAAAGTATGTTACAGGAGTATATGCAGCGAATAGACAAATAAAGTAACAGAGCAGGAGAATTACACACATGATTAATATACGCATAAGTACTTTAGACCTGACATGAACCATGAATTCAAGAACCTATTCAGTGCAAGCCACACAGAGATCTCTCTTCTCCTCCTCCTCCCCATTTTCCTCCTCCTCTTCATACTCTCTTAGGGATGATAGTCGCCTCAAACAAACACAAACAAAACTTTAAAAAAAGCGGAAATCTGACTTTTGCTCAAAATGATATATGCAGAGAAATGACGAATATGACGATAAGGTCTCACCCCTGTTTCCCAGTGAAGCAGTATTGCCGAACAATACTGGTAGCGCCATTATATATATATATGCATATATATATATAGTACAACCTCTCTAACCAACCACCTCTACATATCAACCACTCCCCTATATCGATCGCTTTATTTGGGTCCCAAACGATCACCCATATAATAGCATTGTAACAAAATGAAAAACTCCCTAAACCGACCACCTCCCGAAATGGACCATTTAAAGTCGGTCCCATTGTCGGTCGATTTAGAGAGGTTTTACTTTATATATATATATATATATATATATTTCAGAGCTGTATCCCCCCCTGGACCACATAGTGTGACACTGCTGCATATGGTTTCCTTGGTGGCATGGTGCTTTGGACAAAGGACAATGGCGGCAGCTGCAACTATGTTTAATGCATTACCATTTGACCCTTACCTCTCATCCACGTGTTCCCGTGAGTTCACAATTCTCCACAATTCCACATAGGGTGCTGTGGCCGAATCGGTAGAACATGGGCCTCACATGCGGGAGATCGCGACTTCGGTTCCAGGTCGAGTCAAACCAATGACTTATATAATTGATACTCGTCGCTTCCTAGCCCGGCGCTCAGCATTAATAGGACAGGGCAAGGACTGGTTAGCTCAGTATCAGGATGATGTGACCGAGTGGGATATTGGATCATGGTTCCGGCAGCCTGCTTTTTCAGTGGGGCAGCTCTATAAAGTCACCATGAGTGCGCACTGTCACAAGTCGGTATCCGTCCTGATATGACCTTATGAATAATCCGATGGTTTTGAGTTCTTACCACTTGAAGCTTTTTTTAATTATTTATTTTTACTAAACCATTGAGTCACATTATCCTGACACTGATCCAACCAGTCCTTGCCCTATCCTAATAATGCCAAGACCCTGGCTAGGAAGTGACAAGTATAAATCTTTAAGTCATCGGTTTGACTCGACCAGATTTCAAACCCATAGTTTTGAATTCTATGATCTACGAATATGGGAGACGGATGCTCAACTCATTCGGCCATCCCCTCTGGTCCCGCAAAAATTAAACTGCCCAAAAAAGCTGTACCTGCTCGCTCCTCCACTCTGGCCGGCCGGACCGAAAGCAGCCCGCCCTGGGGGGAGACTTTCAACCCGGGCCGCAGCTAAAACCTGCCAGTAATATACAGCGAGAAGAAAGGCAGCCGCAGTGCACGGCGAGGCGGGGGGGGGGGAAGGGGGGAGAGGGGGAAAAGGAAAGGAGGGATTGGAGGGGAAGGGAAAATAGGGGAGGAAGGGGGAGGGAAGCGAAGGGAGGGGGGGGGGGAGGGAGGGGAAGGGCGAGGACGGGAGCGGAGGGGAGGAGAGGGGAGGGGATAGGAGGGGAGGGGAGAGGAAGGAGAGGAGGGGAGAGGAAGGGAGAGGAGGGGATGGGAGAGGAGGGGAGAGGGGGGGGGGGAGAGGAGAGGAGGGGAGAGAAGGGGCGGGGTTGGGAGGGGGAGGGAAGGAGTGAGGGGAAGGGACGGACTGATGGGAGGGGAGCGGAGAGGTGGGGAGGGAAGGGGTCATATTGGGACGGGTGGAGGTGGGGGAGGGGGTAGGGGTAAGGGGGGGGGGAGCGTTGCATTGATATGCTCGGTGCGCCCACCACATGTATTATGAACGGCTACACGGACCAGCCAATTGCCAGATAAATAGGAATGGTTGGAAGGTTGTGGAGGCGCTAGGGTGGTGCATGGTTGGATTGGTTGTTGGAGTTTAACGTCCGGGAAACATCTAAGGTTATATCAGGATGGGTACCCACTTGTGACAGTGCACACTCATGGCGACTTTATAATACTGCCCCACTTGGAAATCAGGCCGCCGGCACCATGGCTCGATATCCCACTCAGTCACATTATCCTGACATTGAGCCAACAAGTCTTTACCCTATCCTATTAATCGGCGAGAAGTATCAATTTTATAAATCATTGGTTTGACTCAACCAGAAACCGAGGTCTACAGATTCGACTATTGGTGCATGTTTGGAAGTTCATGGTGTTGGCTCTGATGTTGCTGGTGTTGTGCGTTCGTTTTGGATGTTGCCGATGGAGGATTCGGCTGTCACTGTTGGTGTTGAATTGTGCTGGTCTGGCTGATTGATTGATTGCTTGATTGATTGTGATTTCTACGCCAGTGTCGGCAGCAAATGCCATATTCACGGCGGGGAAAAAAACTGAGTCGAATTCATTTAGTGGTGTGGTGAATGGTTGAGTTGGAGGTGCATGGTACTGATTAGGAGGGTGCTAGTGCATTCTGGGAGTGTGACAGTTTGTATTGTAGACAGGTGCTGTATGGTTAATGAGCATTGTGATAGCATATTCAGGGATGAAAGTGGTCTCCGGGAAAAAAAGCCGAAATGCAGATATTCTCCCATAGGTTTATCATTGTCATGGAATCGCTGAAAATTTCCGGAAGTCGGTTTTCATATATATTTGTATATGATGGTGCTGCGCCGTTTGAACCATGTATTAGTAGTATACACTGATACTAGTGATAGTGCTGCGGCATTTGGAGAATTTATTAGTAGTATACGCTGATAGTGCTGCGGCTGTGGGATCACGGAGATTTTTCATCCCTGCATATTGTGGTGGTGTTGGCGTTGTGCTGTATCAATTCTTAAGTCATTGATGACGTTGACGATAATGATGACGACTATGAGTAATGAGTGGTGAGTGGTGATTGTGTGGGTATCACTCAAATCACTCAAACCACACATACTAAAGTGCCTGTCACACTATGACGAATTGAGCAACGGACAGAATTGTCTAGTCCGGTGGTGTTGGGGCGTGATAAGTATAAAAATGTATTAAAATGTGTCAAAATGTTGCGATATCGGGTCAAAGGCCGCCAGACGAACGGACATGAAACATACATGAATGGATAGCCAACGGACGATAAGCAGACTAAATGGACTCAAACCATACAAGAACCGTAGACATCAATCCGGTGGCATCCGTTCCAAGTTTTGTGCATGTTCAAAACTTTTAATGGATCGGGCCAGATATCAACGGATATCAACGGACTTTGTTCGGTTTCTTTCGGTTTCCCCAATCCGGTGATGTGTGAGAGAGCCTTTACTTACACACTGTAGTCTTTACTAACATGCCGTTCTCGCAAATCCTCATACAATATGCACGATGACGAACAAAGGACCTCGCAGTGGTGACAACTATAGAGTGTTAACTAAAGTAAATGCACATAAAACACAAGCAGTACGGCAGGGCTTCCTGGTGCCCTGCTTAAGGAGCACAGGTGCTATATTGAGCCACAGGGTAAGTTTTACTAACAGCAACCTAAAATAGAGCAACATCAACTAAACGTGCTAAGGTTGGTTGGGTCATATCAGGATAGGTACCGACTTGTGACAGCGTGCACTCATGGCGACTTTATAGTGCTGCCCAACTGTGAAGTCAGGCCGCTGGCACCATGTCCTGATATCCCACTCACCAACATTATCCTGACATTGAGCTAACCAGTCATTGCCCTATCCTATTAATGCCGAGTGCCAGGCTAGGAAGTGACAATTATCATTGGTTTGACTCGACCGGGAATCGAACTCCCGATCTCCCACATGCGGGGCCCATTCGGCCACTGCACCCAGTCTAAGCTCGCTGAGAGGTTGACCATCGCAAATCTGGCATCATCGGTATCTGGAGCCTGCCGGAGAAGTGATTTTCTTTGCGGAAAACTGAGTGTTATATTATAATCCACTTAACCCAACAGCTAAGCACTTCATCCTACCTTTAGGAAATCAGTAAATGTTGGTTAATAAAGGAAAAAGACAAATTAAATATTGGGAATTGATGATGATAGTGGCAGCTCATCTGAGAGAGCAGATGTTGAATGCAAGGCACTGTATTTTGAAGTGTTGACTGACTCCTCTGTTGCACGCTTTCCATCTATTTTTTTTAACATATCTTGAAAGCTGAGGTGTTTCATATATTTTGGTCTTTCGTTGATTAGTTTATTCAGCAGCATGCAAACAATCATTATTTCTTGCTAACTTATTAAACTGCCTGGGAAATTTGAAATTACTCTAGTGGAAATTATTGCAGGATTACTAATTGAACCGGACAACTAATTGCCAGCTAAGTGGTCAACCTGCATTTGACACATAACGCATTATGCGAGTATAAAGGGGAATGATTGATTATTATAAAGTATAAATGGGAATGATTGATTATTATGATTGTTATTATTATGATCGTTATTATTATTATTCTGTATATTGCCACCTCCTTGCTATGCTCATTACTGGTGGTGCCGCCACAGGCGCTCCTCCTCCCTGTCGTGTGCACCAAACTGCCACTCGCACCAGAGGATTATTTATGTAAATATATATATTTTATACGAGTAGCCATCTTGTAATTTAGCGACAGTGCATACATGACATGACAAGCAGCGCCCATATGCTGAGAGTGCTGAGCAGTTGGGTAATTGTGGCAGCAGCTTGTTAGTACACCAGGACCGAGCAGCTCCCTAACACCCTTAACCTAGCCTCGTTTCCTCGTGTGCTTCGCTGGATCTTGTCCACACTTAGTTCACCGCCTGCAGTTTCTTCAGTCCACTGCTGATGTTTCGCAACGTTTCGAGTTCCTGTAATGTTCCTGAGATAAATATTATAATAATAATAAAACATTTATATAGCGCCCGATGCAGCAAGTCGTTCTCAGGCGCTTTACATAACAAACAAATATAGGCGGAATAGCAGCTGGCATAGTAATTCCAGCAGAAACAGCAGCTGGTGCCAGCTGTGTTACTTTGACGGCAATTGCTTCTTGCAATAGACCTTATGCAGCAGATGTCTTTGGCATCTTAACATTAACAATAACCGCTGATGGCTAAGTTCTCAGTACCAGAGTTCCATTAGGCTGATCATTATGATCTACCTTACTTTACATTGAAATAACTTATATTTTAAATGGCTAACTTTTTGAGATATTTGAAGTGTAAACATGCCAAATTAATGTTGGCAAGCATGCCAAAACTCAGAACAATAGACTTATGCAGTAACAGGTTCTATTAAATTGACTCAGTATGCCCTTTTATGTGGTGACAAACATTTAATGAATGCATCAGTATCTAAGCTAGAAATGTAGAATCAAATCTTGATAATTGTTTTGGTTTTGAAAATTTGATAGTTTCATCGGACTATGCAACTTTAAATGAGATGCAGTTTTGGTTTGAATAAAAAATGCTAATTATAGTTGAGAAAAGGAGTATTTAAGATCATTCGGTGTGCTCTATTCAGACGGGAACACCCCAGCGAACTATTAGCAATGGGGGTGCCAGGCACCGTGCTACAAACAATTCTCCGACCACTGGGGAGCGGGACGTAGCTCAGGCGGTAGAGTGTTCACTTATCGATCCTGCTCAGTGGACACATTTGCAGTTTGGGATATTTTCCAGTCCAACCAGTGGTCCACAACTGGTTTATGAAAGGCTGTTGTATCTGATGTCCTGTCTGTGGGAAAGTGCATATAAAAGACCCCTTGCTGCTTATCAGAAAGAGTACTCTATGTGGCATCAACGAGTTTCCCCCAAAGAAATATGTTAGAACGAACATATATTTGATGTCGAATAGCTGATGATGAAAATCAATGCGCTCTAGAGGTATCATTAAATAAAGCAAACTTTCCTTTGCTTCGACCACGGACATACAGATAGGAAACCATGCTTTTGTAAGTAAGAAGCCCACATCCAGGAAATACACACAACGCACTTTCTGAGTCACAAACTGTGCGCGTAAATTATATTTCAAATACAATGTAGGCTTCATATTTTCTTCAAATGCAGACATCTTAAGCCACAGTCACACTATGGCTTGCGACCACTTTGTAACCACTTTGCTAGCAAAATGCCGACGGATCGCCGACTGGTCGCTGACCGTCACTGACTGGTCAACAACCAGTTGCAAGCATTGAAAATGGTCAGCAACCTTGTGACTAGTTTGATCGCAAGAAGGTTTTTGGTGCAGCACCTGCAACCTCCATGCAACCAAAATGGTCACACAGAGGTCGCCGACCATTTGTTTTTCCCCACTTTCTTTTTCCTTTAGTCGTAAGGAGGTCGCCGGCTTTTGATCGCAAACTGGTCGCAAGTGGTTACATGCCATAGTGTGACTGAGGTCTCAGTCATTTGATTCCCAACTTTCTGAAATGCCTCTCATCATCGCACCCAGTCTGACGCACACAGCTGTGTGGTGGTGGTTTTAATTGTTGTTGCCCTTATGTGCGTGTTTGAGTTCCTCCACGATTCCTTGTTCTGTGGCAGTGCTGTGACACAAGTGTCGCTTCTTCTTCTCCTTCTTCTTCTTCTTCTTCTTCTACTTGACAAAATCCCCCTTTCATCTCCAAGCCAGCCTTCAATTCGTCTGACATGGAGAACTTGATCTGGTCTGACGCCAGTACTTATAGTCTTAGCCTGATTAATTTGCGCGCTTCTGGCAGCGTGGGTTGGCGCTGCCTGTTGCTGACGGCTGGCCACCTTTCTGTTAAATTGATCTATTATATATGGTCTAGAATTGTTTATGAAGGGGCTATGTCTTACATAAAGCCCCAGTCACACATCACCGGATTGAGCAACGGACAGAATTGTCTAGTCCGGGCATCATAAGTATCAAAATATATTTAAATTTGTCAAAATGTTGTGATATCGGGTCAAAGGCCGCTGGACAAACAGACATGAAAGGGACATAAAACGGACATAAAACGGACATAAAATGGACATGAAACGGACATGAATGGATAGCCAACGGACAAAACGAACCCAAAACGGACAAGAACCGTAGACGTCAGTCCGGCGGCATCCGTTCCTAGTTTGTGCATGTTCAAAACTTGTACGGACACAAAGCAGACTTTGTTTGGTTTCTGTCCGTTTCCCCCAATCCGGTGAAGTGTGACAGGGGCTTTAGGATCCTTCAAGTATACTAATGTAAGTTTCGTTTGTCTATTCTCTCTCTCTCTCTCTCTTTCTCTCTCTGTCTCTGGTCTCTCTCTCTATATATATCTCTATATATCTCTATTATTTATATATTGTATATGTGCTCTATAATCCATTATGGGAATATAAACAAGGACACTACCGATCTTCAGTTCCCTATGTAATAGTGAGCGCTGTACCCGATCTAGCTGACCCTGTTAGTATGATATAGGCCCAGTGGCACCCCCTGTGAGCGGCCTTGTGCACTGTATGCCAGCTGCGCCTGGTCTTAACACCTTCAATTTTAACGCCTTAACGCCTTCAATATTATGTATATATTGTCCGAGTAGAATTGTTTATGAACTGAGCATGTAATGCATACAATTTCCCGGTTTATAAGGGCTGCGCTAACCAACACAATTTGTGTGATTTTGTGTTAGTGAGTGACCCCAACTTGTGTGATTTTGTAAGCAGTTTGTTAGTAAATGACCCCAATTTATGTGATTGTGTAAGCAGTGTGTTAGTGAATGACCCCAATTTATGTGATTGTGTAAGGAGTGTGTTAGTGAATGACCCCAATTTATGTGATTGTGTAAGCACTGTGTTAGTGAATGACCCCAATTTATGTGATTGTGTAAGCAGTGTGTTAGTGAATGACCCCAATTTGTGTGATTGTGTAAGCAGTTTGTTAGTGAATGACCACAATTTATGTGATTGTGTAAGCAGTGTGTTAGTGAATGGCCGCATGGGCGTATTTGTGTGGGATGTGCCGTGTGGTGGTGTTAATAGCCGTCCGTACCGCTAGTTGGCTGCAGTCGACTGAACACATACACACACGCAGTCCAGGCACACCAACTTCATGCCTCCTTTCTTCAGTACTCTTCTAAAAGCTACATAACATTAGATAACTGAGTCTTGAGAGTAAAATTACTCAAGAAAGGCATTGTTGCATGTCAGTCGAAAGCTCACGTAAATAATAAATTTATTAAACTCGTTGGGGGGGGGGGTCATTCTGAGGTAGGTTCGTTGTTGGGGTTTTACATCCTGGCAACATCTAGGGTCATATCAGGACGGGTACCGACTTGTGACAGTGCACACTCATGGCGATTTATAGTGCTGCCCCACTGGGAAATCAGGTCCTCGGCACCATGACCCAATATCCCAGTCAGTCACATTATCCTGATATTGAGCTAACCAGTCCTTGCAATATCCTATTAATGACGAGCGCCAGGCTAGGAAGTGACAAGTATCAATAAGTCATTGGTTTGACTCGACTGGGAACCAAAGTCCCGATCTCCCTCCTGCATGCGAGGCCCGCCGTCTACCGATTCGGCCACCACCACGGTCTATTGCGCGTTAAAGAAGGTCACTTGGAAATGTGTCTGTTGAAAATGTTGGTGTGAAAACCAGGTCGTCTGGGGAGGGAGTATGGGTAAATGTGGGTAATGGGAGGTAGGGGGGATGGGGGATGGGTGGAGGTGTTCGGTGTCCAGTGTTGAAAGCTCACCACAACTAGCCTGATATTGGCCATATAGGGACTGGTTAGCTGGCCGCATCCCATACCGCCGAAGGTCGGCCCCCACTGACTGCCATCACCACAATTTACTCCGGCCTGCCCAATGGCTTCATTGATATCATGCATTAGCAGCCGCCTAAATCACTGTCCTCTGCTCCAGTGAGCGCTGCCCCGAGGCCTGCCAAGATTATGGTAGCTGCCAGCCACGGGGCCTCCACGGCGAGTTACAGGCAGCGCCCAGACGTGCCATTTATGCTCGCCCATTTCCAGCACTATTTGTCACAATTGCACAAAGCCAACAATAATGTACTTATATATATATATAATATATATAAACTTCCGAGCGAGTGGACTGTCATGCCCGGCGCAGGGGTGTTGAGCGGTGCATGTCGGACCCCCCCCACCCGCATTGGTGGGTGTGTGTGGGGGGGGGCACTCCAGATCTTATTACACGCGATAAGTCTTATCACTATCCATATATATATATAGATTTTACCTCGGTAAACAGCCTCAGGCTAGCCTCAGGCTAGGGAGAGGTAAGGACGTCCGGTACCAGCAATTAGCATATACAACTCACGACTGGATAACGTGTCGTTGGGTTGCTCCGGCAAAATTAGTCTACATACAAGCAAATACGCAGTAAGTATAATAAAAACTGTGGTTAGCTTAATTATGATGCATTAGAGCATCATTATGGAAAGTTTAGACTTTCGTTGGTCCAATTTGGACGAGTTATTTGGTTATAAACAACCAAGGATAGAACACTCGAGTGGGTTTCTCGAAGGAACCAAACCGGTCATTAGCGGTTATGTCAACACCCGGGTCACCGTGTGACTATGGGTAGAGATGTGGGTTTCGCCCTATCTCATGTGGAAATTCTCTCGTACTCTAATAGAGAGTAATGTTGGAGATGCTCCTGGGTTTCTTTTATAGACTCCCCTAGACAAAACTTTTTCAGGCGTTTCTCCGAGTTTCGTAGCATTTTCTCCAACTTGTTGACGTAGTAGTCACAGGTGGGAGAAGTGTGCGGAACAGAGGGATGGGCGGGCCGATACACTGGTCCCGACCCCGCGTAAGGTTTGGGCTTGACCCACAACCCACGCACAAAATTAGCTTATTACGCCTGTGTTATAACGGTATAAACACGTTCTCTAACACCAATAGATGTCCAAATGAGTTTGAAACAACCATATTGTGACATATATATATACCGGGACTGACCAAAAATCTTTGTTTCAGCTCCCGATGGCCACGAAGCGGAGTAAGCGCGGTGCAGCAGCAGCCGAGGGGCGTGTTCCGAGTGGAGTGGACGAGGAGTACGACTCCTCACCTGTGTTGTCGGCAGGGCCGTCGACACAGCCCCGGGCGCATATCCTCTCCGACCCGGACGAGGACGCAGTGCCTGATGTGCCTGCGCCTCCAGATTGGGAGGCTCGCTTTGCAAGATTGGAAAGCCACATCTTGACTGCCAAATCGCCTGTGTCTCGGAAGCGGCGTAGGCCGAGTGTCCAAGAGGATTCATTTGAGGATTTCTTGGACACAGACTCGGCGGTGGAGCTTAAGGCTCCTCCTCCTCCTTCTCCTAAACGGAGGAAGAAGAAGAAACAGGTGATTTCTTCGGGTGATGAATTCACCAAGGAGCGGGCAGAGACTGGTTTTCGCAAAAAGCGGAAGACTAAGTCCAAAAAGAAGAAGAGGAAGAGGAAATATTCTTCTTCTGATTCGTCCACTGAGTCTACTTCTACGGAATCAGACTCAGACACCATATATGAAGGGGTCTATGCGGACATTGGCACTAAAGTGGCTAAGAAGGTGGAGAAGCCAAAGGCTAAGCGAGTTAAAACCACTACGCTTATGCGCGAGACCGTGAATGGTCATTTCCGCACGTTCAAACCGGCGGAGGTTATCTCCAAGTTAGGAGATGAGTTAACAGGCATAAAGGGTGTTCCCAACTCCATCATTAAAGAAATGGATCGGGATGTCAATATGACGGATGACCGTAAGAAGTTTGAGGATGTGTTGCACACAGTGCATAAGGCAGTGTTGGCTACCCTAACAGCTATTGTTCCTGTGGCTAATAGGATGCAGAGTGAAAATAAGTTCTCGTCTTTGGCTAAGACAATGGACAAAGGCATTGCAGTGCTAGCGGCGGCAGGTAATTACCTGTCGTTTCGAAGATATGAAAATGTCTTCAAGTCAGTTTGCACAGATGCTGGCAAAGAAGTGGCTCGCTCTAAGAAGGTTACCGATAAAGAGGGGAAGGAGTTTACGCTCTATCTTGCTCCAGAGCCGATTAAAGGGAACCTTTAGATAACACCAAGATGTTTGGCGGTCAACTACAATACCTCTATAAAGAGGTAGAGACTGCAGCCAAGAGTGGCAAAAACATGATGGCAAGAAGAAACAGGAAGCTCCTCGTTTCAAAAAGTCACGAGGGGATTTTCGTCCACGACGGTTCACCAGAGGAACCAGACCGAGTTCAAACTTCGGTCAAGGGTTTCGGGGCCGGGGCGCTCGCCCAGGCTGGACCGACAACACCGCACGGCCAATAGGCCGAGGGTTCAACTCGTCGAGACCTTTCCCCAGGGGCGGGTCCAAGTAGAGGTCCAAACACAAACTTTACAAGTCCCTGCAGCCTCTAAAAACACACAAACTGTAAGCAACTTTGTGGCTGGTAATATTAGTAATCATATTTCTGAGTGGCACAAAATTACTAGTGACCAAGAAATTATAGAAATAGTTAGGGGTGTTCAAATTCCCTTTACACAAATTCCTGTACAAAGTATAATACCTTTTCCATATAACATTCAACCAGTTGAACGAGACGCACTAACTAAACAGGTACATAAATTCTTTGAGAAAGGAATTATACAAAAAGTGACACACTGTTCAGGACAGTTTATTTCAAACATTTTCTCGAGACCGAAGCCTAATGGTGATGTTCGAATGATCCTGGATTTAACAATCCTTAATAAAAGGGTGGAATATCGACATTTTAAAATGTTCTCTCTAGATACGGCACGAGATCTGATTACACCAGATGCGTGGATGGCTAGTGTTGATTTACAGGATGCATATTATACGCTTCCCATAATGGAACAATACCGAAAATTTCTTCGATTTATTTGGGATAACCAACTCTATGAGTTTACCTGCATGCCGAATGGCTTAGCTTGTGCGCCACGTTTATTTACTAAATTGCTTAAACCTGTTTTCTCGGTAATGGCGAGGAAGGGTCACATAATGTTTCCATACATAGATGATTCTTTTATTATAGCTTCAACACAAATTGGTTGTGTGAATGCAGTTTTGGATTTATGTGCATTACTCACTAAATTGGGGTTTTATGTACATCAAGGTTAGAATACTAACTGATAATACTACTGCCATGGCATATATTCGTAACATGGGTGGAACCAAATCAAAGTCTTGCAATCAGTTATCTAAACTGATTTGGAACTGGGCACAGGCTCAACAAGTCTGGCTGACTGTAGCGCATATTCCAGGGTCACAAAATACACTTGCAGATTATAAAAGTAGAAATTTCCATGACCATTTAGAGTGGTCTCTCTCTACACCTTTGTTTAACTTCGTTTGTGAAAAATGGGGTACACCTGAAGTTGACTTATTTGCATCACGAAATAATAACAAGTTACCCTGTTATGTTTCTTGGCATCCTGAACCGGATGCTTGGAAAGTAGATGCGTTTGCTATTACTTGGGAAAATAATTATTTTTATATTTTCCCACCATTTAGCATTATCAGCCGAGTAGTGAGAAAAATCGGCTTGGAAGGGACACATGCGATACTGGTGGTGCCCGATTGGGACACGCAACCTTGGCTGCCAGCAGTTTCACAACTGGCAAAAGATCGTATACGATTCCCAAGAAAACTCGGGAATCTGACGCACCACGGACCGCTAGTGGTTCACGGCGACGTGTCAACGACGCCCCTATTGGCATTCCTTTTCTAAGGAAGCAGCTACAGCAATTTGGATTGGACAGAATTACTGAGGATAGGATAGTATCGGATGCCTGGAGGCCAGGAACTGTCAAAATGTATACAACCTATTTAAAGAAATGGGGTGTACATTGTTTGTTAATGAAAGTTAAACCAACAAATCCAAAGATTTCACAAGTAGCTCGGTTTCTTCGTTCTCTAGAGGATGAAGGACTTTCCTTTGGATCGATTAATGCGGCGAGGTGTGCGTTATCAATTATATTACCTAGAATTGATGGCGAAACAGTTGGAAAACATCATGTTATTTGTTATTTACTTCGTTCAATTTATCAAAGGAATCCTCCAAAACCAAAGTATAGTCGGTTTTGGGATGTTTCTATAGTATTTAAGTTGTTTCAGGCTTGGCCTCACAACTCGTGGTTAGATATAAAACAGTTAGGTTTTAAGGTCGCGGTCCTGTTATTGTTAGTAACCGGACACAGAGGACAGACGATTGTTGCTTTATCCTTAACTGGATTAGAAATAGACAAGCAACAAGCTACGTTTGATTTAGAAAAATTGCTTAAATCGAACACGTTAGGTGACCCTTTATCAACGGTTCACTTAGACTGTTTTCCGAATGATCGGAAATTATGTGTTGTGTCGGCCATACGGGCTTATATATACAAGACAAAGGATTTACGTGCATCACAACAACTATTAGTGAGCTTTATAAAGCCACATAAGGCGATTTCACGAGACACACTTGCCAGATGGACAATTACGGTGTTGAAATTGGCTGGAGTGGATACGAGTAAATACTCTTCCCACTCAACTAGAGGAGCCATGGTCTCCAAGGCACGGGTGCTTGGTATTTCTGTGAAAAGAATACTAGCGCATGCAGGCTGGAAGACGGCTAAGTCGTTTGCAAAACATTATAATAAACGACTAGAAAAGCCTACCGGCGTTGCAAAGCGTCTTCTCGCCAACTAACAAGAATAGGTGAGAACAAAAATTTAGAATGTTATAATAATAAGAAAGAATGATATTAAGGATAAAAATGAATTATGTAAAGGTCTCCCTAGCCTGAGGCTGTTTACCGAGGTAAAATAGTATAGTTATACGAGTCTTACCTTGGTACAGATGATGGATAACTGTTGTTTTACCGAGGTATAAGCCTCGGATAGATGTGGGCTAGGGCCCTCCCGCCACACCCTGCCACATCTATTCCGTTGGTGTACCTTTTCGGTAAAGTAATAGTATCCATTGTTTGAAAGTCATTTTTAACCTCAATAAGTAGGTTAAGAATTGATGGTACCGGACGTGCTTACCTCTCACCCTAGCCCACATCCTATCCGAGCTCTTATACCTCGGTAAAAACAACAGTTATCCATCATCTGAATACCAAGGTAAGACTCGTATAACTAACTATATATAAATATATATTATATATATAATATGGCCTATTCCTCTTCAGGCAAATAACAGTCCTTATCACTATCCTATATAATTTAATATAATCCATATAAATAATATAATATATATATATATATATATGCTGTATAAGCCATTATACAAGTATAATAAGCCGGAAAATTCATCCACTCCCCAGCCACTAAGTCATCGGCTGGTCACGTACTCATAAGCTCATCTACTAGTGCC
>CM059190.1:99758714-99783045 GCA_030323885.1 Branchipolynoe longqiensis | reverse complement strand
CCCACCCCCAGAAGTCTACCAACGATTCATTGTTATCAGAGTCAAGTACTCCTTACTTCTACAAACTTCCCCCACCCCCAGAAGTCTACCAACGATTCATCGTTATCAGAGTCAAGTACTCCTTACTTCTACAAACTTCCCCCGCACCCAGAAGTCTACCAACGATTCATCGTTATCAGAGTCAAGTACTCCTTACTTCTACAAACTCCCCCCCCCCCCTGCCAGAAGTCTACCAACGATTCATCGTTATCAGAGTCAAGTACTCCTTACTTCTACAAACTCCCCCCCCCAGAAGTCTACCAACGATTCATCGTTATCAGAGTCAAGTACTCCTTACTTCTACAAACTCCCCCCCCCCCAGAAGTCTACCAACGATTCATCGTTATCAGAGTCAAGTACTCCTTACTTCTACAAACTCCCCCCACCCCCCAGAAGTCTACCAACGATTCACATCGTATCAAAGTCAAGTACTACTATTTCTACAACCCACCACAAACACCAGAAGTCTACCAACCGATTTCATCGTTATAAGAGCAAGTACTCCTCACTACAACAAACCCCCCCCCCACCCAGAAGTCTACCAACGATTCAAAGTTAACAGAGTCCAAGTACTCCCTTACTTCTACAAACTCCCCCCCCCCCACTCCCAAAGTCAACCAACGATTCATCGTTATCAGAGTCAAGTACTCCTTACTTCTACAACTCCCCCCACACCCAGAATCTACCACGATTCATCGTTATCAGAGTCAAGTACTCCTTACTTCTACAAACTCCCCCACACCCAGAAGTCTACCAACGATTCATCGTTATCAGAGTCAAGTACTCCTTACTTCTACAAACTCCTCCCCACCCCCAGAAGTCTACCAACGATTCATCGTTATCAGAGTCAAGTACTGCTTACTTCTACAAACTTCCCCCACACCCAGAAGTCTACCAATGATTCATCGTTATCAGAGTCAAGTACTCCTTACTTCTACAAACTCCTCCCCACCCCCAGAAGTCTACCAACGATTCATTGTTATCAGAGTCAAGTACTCCTTACTTCTACAAGCTTCCCCCGCACCCAGAAGTCTACACTTCAGCCAAAAACGGACCGATTTATCGGTGCCGTTTATAATGCTGCAGTTCTGCAGCCTGTAACCGACAGCTTACAACTCCGCCCCCCACCCCCGATATAAAGTAAAGAACCGACATACTGCGCAGGCACACCTATAGAGAAACCCTTCATACTGATTCATCATCATCATCATCATGCTGTCGGTCGCGATGCGACAAAGACTGCTTTCATGAAAGCTGCCTGCAAAAGTGTTGAAGTGCTGCTGGCTTTTGCAAGTTACCAGCGGCACTCTCTCGGGGAGCAAATAGAGGTTTCACACCAGCAAGAACATGTCAAGACAGGCGCAAAACTATTTGTCCCTGCAGTGGCGGGTCGGGAGATGTTGGGAGTTCCATACATCAACCACCCTTAATGCTGCCACATTGACATGGTTTTCTGCTTAGGGTTTGCTCCCTTAGCCTTCGGTTCTGTCAAGAACCTGTACCACAAGGCAGTGGTTTACAACTCTGCAAGGCAGGGGCGTCAAACCCCCTGGGCCCGTATGCACCAATCGGTGATAGGCTTAGCCGAGGCTAAGGCCCTAGCCGCGGATAGCTACCCCAGGGTAGCGGCGGGTTGGAGAGATGTGTGAATCCGTATGCACCAATGTTTTAGCCGCTGCGGATAGCTAACCGTGAGTTTATTTATAGATTTGGGAATTCCCTCTGCGTTTGTACTCATATATTAGGCTCAAATCTATTGAATGCGATCATATTTAACAGAATTACATACGCAATAAGTGAAATTTTATCAATTTAACCCTAAATTGGAAGTGTTATTAAGCCTACAGCCGCATTGGCGGCGATATTAATACATATATTTTCGAATCGACGAAAGTAAAGTAAACAAACCGTCGCCGCCGCCAGTCTGGAAAGTGACCTCGATGCGGCGGCGGCGGCGATTTGTTTACGTTATGGTCGTCGATTCGAAAATATAACCATTAATAAAGCCGCCAATGCAGCAGTAGCCTTAATAATGCTTCGAATTTAGGGTTAAATTGATAAAATTTCACTTATTGCGTATGTAATTCTGTTAAATATAATCGCATTCAATACATTGAGAGCCTCACACGCACACTAACCGCCCCGGCTAGGCGTAAAACCTGATTTGAAACTGGGGTAGCTTAGCCGAGGCTATGGTCGGCGGTTAGCCCTAACTCCGATTGGTGCATACCGAATTTTCACTTTTAGCCCTGCGGGGATACCTTAGCCGCGGTTAAGGCCCTAACTCCGATTGGTGCATACGGCCCCTGGGGTATTGCTATACCAGCAATACCTGCATGATTAGGGATTCCCTAAATACATTGGAATGCATATGCCGACCCATTAGTAAGTGTTCGCCAACACATCTTCAAGTCCTCCCCTGGGAGTCATTCTCTCTACTCCTATTACTGTGCAAGCCAACGCCTGCAAGGAACGCTACATGCAGAGTCAGCAATAGTGTCCCACCAACCCACCCACCCCACCCACCAGCAGAGCGAAGAAGAGTGTCAGGCAGAAACAAGGCCATTACAAAAAAAGCAAAAGTTAAGATCTGGGATAAAAGGGCGAAAAACCCCAAACACCTGAGCCTGTATCATGTATCAAGACACAGCAGGGTTTTATCGATCGTCATCTAGTCTCAGGGTCAGGATACATTACCCGGTATCGGGAGATTTAGTGCTGCCTATATTCATTTGTTATTCTAAGTGTCACAGATTCAATTATATTCCCCATTGTGCTGAGCGCTGTAGAAGAAAGCCCCGATGAGCTCCCACTCATTTTCAAATTGATGAGCAACATGGCCGAAGAGACATAGCTGAACAGACTTGGCCGTGCAGACATGGCCAAATGACATGACATATGGACATGGCAACATGGCATGGCATAGGGACATGACAAAATGACGTGGCCCAGGGACATGGCAAAATGACATGGCGCAGGGAATGACAAAATGACATGGCATAGGGAATTGCAAAATGTCATGGCAAAATGACATGTCACAGGAACATGGCAAAATGACATGGCATATTGACATGGCAAAATGATATGGCACAGGGATATGGCAAAATGAAATGGAACAGGGACATGGCAACATTAAATGGAACAGAGACATGACAAAATGACATTTCACAGGGACATGGCAAAGGGACATGGCCCGGAAGACATGGCCCAGCGACATGACCGAGTTATTCCAGTACCATGAGCTGCTCGATTTAGTGGGTCAATCAGGCTGCGAGGATACGACTTAGAATCTACAAGTCGACTTGGGGGTACAATGCCGCAGTATAAACATGCTCGACCTGAGTAGACCGACGTGTAACAGTGTCATCATCTCTGTGCAGCCTACCGGGCGCCGTGGCCGAATCGGTAGAGCGCTGGCCTGGCGCGCGGGAGTTTGGGAGTTTGGTTCTCGGTCGAGTCAAAATGACTTATAGAATTGATAGTTGTCGCTTCCTGCTTCCTAGCCTGGCGCTCGGCATTAATATGATAGGGCAAAGACCGGTTAGCTCAGTATCAGGATAATGTGACTGAGTGGGATATTGGGGTTAGTGTGCCAGTGGGCTGATTTCACAGTGGGGCAGCACTATAAAGTCGACATGAGTGTGCGCTGTCACAAGTCAGTACTTGTCCTTAGATGTTGCCAGGAGGCAAAACTCCAGCAACCAACCAACTAACCAACATTGGCCGAGCGACATAACTAAACTATCCAAGTACCTTGAGTTTCTCGATCTAGTGGGTCAATCAGGCTGCGTGAGCACAACTTAGAATCTACAAATATGACCTTAGATGTTGCCAGGACGTAACACTCCAAAAACCAATCAACTAACGGACTCTGTACATTCGGCGGTGCACAATGCGCCGGGTGTGCGGCGATCATCCCGGGGCCGCGTCTGCTTAGTGTGAGCTGCTGGCGAGCTGCTCACCCCGCCTTGGCTTATCGCTGCCAGCGTGTAGATAAACCCGGTAGGTCAGCGCTCATCGCTCATTAATCTCATTCAGCCCTGATTTCATTAGCTCTGCGTCGCTGCGTCCAAATGTAAGCGATGCCAACAGATAAGGTGTGGGGATGTGGGGGTGGGGGTGGTGTGGGAGGTGTGGGGGTATGGTGGGGGTGGGAGAAGAGGTGGTGCTACAGGAAATGCTTACTCAAGACTATTATTGTACAGTAAAAACCCTCTCCGACTGACCACCTCCACATATCGACCACTCCCCTATATCGATTGCTTTATTTGGGTCCCAAACGATAGCCACATCGAATACCATTGTAATGATTTTTTTAAACTCCCTAAACTGACAACCTCCCTAAATGGACCATTTAAAGGCGATCCCATGGTCGGTCGATTTAGAGAGGTTTTACTGTACAGGGTTGTGCGATGAGAAGCGTACTCTCGATATGCAGATAAATGAAGCAGAGTTATGTCTGCTTCGTTAGTTCAGTAAGTTCTGTAGATTTTAATCTCCCGCTCCTCCCTTTCCTCCCGACAAATAGGTGTGCAATAAATAATGCTTAGAAATCTCATTGCAGGAAGTATGAAGAAAGAAGTGTAGCTGAGGTTCAACATTTTAATTTCACAGATGATAAAGAATTTAAACCTCAGTTGGTTGTTGTTGGAGTTTTACGTCCTGGCAACATCAAAGGTCATCTCAGGTTAAACATCAGTATTTTAGCACAATATGAAAGCTAAATATTGGATTTTTCTGCTATTGCATCTGTGTGTGGAACCCAAGCTTCGATGGAATGACAAAGAGCTGAAGGTTTAAGCTGTGATTATCAATCACCTTGCTTACCCAACCCGTCACTCGCCTACATCAAACCTCATCACAAAATGACATCGGGCCCCAATCTCAAAACTTGGTAAAACTACTTAGCATCAATGAACACAGACAACATAACCTCTCTAAATCCACGACCATGGGACCAACTTTAAATGGTTCATTTAGGGAGGTGGTCGGTTTAGGGAGTTTTTTTATCGTTACAATGGTATTGGATGGGCGATTGTTTGTGACCCAAATAACGGGATCGATATAGGGGAGTGGTCGCTCTGTGGAGGTGGTCGGTTAGAGGTACACGTGTATACCATTCACACTTATTATTCCATCGTAACACCGCCATCACCATTACCGCTACAACCAGTGTCTGACAGCTGTAACTCCCCGTATGTTCTTCCCTGCGTGCCGAATCTATCACCACCAATTACCAGCCACTACCCGGCACTGTAAGCACTCAGCCTCCTGCTGGATCACGTGGCCCCCACAGAGGACTAGTCCTCCCCCTCCCTCCCCGCACACGCACACCCTCCACGCCCATGAACTGCTCTAGCTGAATTGCCGACCGACCTTACCAAGTGTCCTCTTTAACATCGTACCGCCAGAGGACGCTTACTGAAATACCCACCTGTTCCCAATCACAAAATTATATATATATATATATGCCGAAAAATTGACAGATTCAATGCCGATTTACCCTTAAGGGAGAAATTGACACATTCAATGCCGATTTGCCCTTAAGGGAGAAATTGACACATTCAGGACAATTTGCTCTCGAGGGAGAAATTAACACATTCGTATCGATTTTCCCCAAAGGGAGAAATTGACACATTCATTCCGACTTGCCCATAAGGGAGAAAGAAATTGACACATTCATGTCGATTTTCCCCATAGAGAGAAATTGACACATTGCCCGCTAAGGGAGAAATTGACATTAATGCCGATTTTTCCCTAAAGGGGAATTAACATTTTCACGTCGATTTGTATATGCAGATAAAGGGGAAACGGACATATTCATATCGACCTGTCACCAAAAGCGGACACCAGACAATCGGCCACGATGTGCTTTCATCCACACACACAAAAAGGTACAATTAATGTAAGATACTTGGACTTCACAGCCATAATCTACAATGACAGAATTGGGTCGATAGACAGACTTCCGATTTGTCACGATATTCTTCGCATGTTGTTCTAACTATCCGAATTACTCCTGAAAGTAAGTCTTTTAAATCTTTAATCGGTTAGAAAAACAACCCAATTGTTGGGTCTAATATTGGCGCCGATTTGGGCACGCGCTGCGCAGGGCATGGGGACACATTGAAACACACTTGCCCCAGTACACGCACACCTCAACCCCACCCCCACCCCCACATACACACGCCCACCGACACGACCAGACGGGATGACCGAATGAGTTGAGGGTCCGTCTCCCGTTTTTGGTCGATCACGGGATTCAAACCAATGGGTTCGAACCCTTGTTGAATCAAACCAATTTACTTAAAAGTGTATGCTTGTCACTTCCTAGCCTGGCGCTCGGCATAATTAGGATAGGACAAGGACTGGTTTGCTCAGTTTCAGGATAATGCGACTGAGTGGGATATCAGGTCATGGTGCTGGCAGCCTGGTCTCCCAGTGGGACAGCGCTATTAAGTCGCCATGAGTGTGCACTTTCACAAGCAACTACCCGTCCTGATATGACTTCAGATGTTGCCCGGTTGTAAAACTCCAACAAACAACCAACCGTCCAGGGTCCTAGTGTGCAGGAAAATCGCTCAAGCGCATTAACCCAACATGCAAAGCCATGTCAGAGAAGGAGGAGAAGGAAGAGTGGTAGAGTGAGGTATGGTACCCATCCTGATATCTTTTTGGGGGTACATTAGTTGTTTAAGCAGGGGAAATTTCAATCGCGGACGATTAGTCTTCCTCATTCCACTGCTCCTTGCCCTATCCTAATAATGCCGAGCGCCTGCCTAGGAAGTGACAAGAATCAATTAAGTCATTGGTTTGACTTGACCAAGGTTCGAACCCACGATCTCCCAATCTACCAACACGGGAGACGGATGCTCTAACTCATTCGGCCATCCCGTCTAGCTATGACCTCAGATGTTGCCAGGATGTAAAACTCCAACAACCAATCAACCCACCGACACAGACGCACGCTGCGGGCGGTAACTATTATGATGGCATAATGATCGCTGTGGCTCTGGACATGACCAACTTGATACCCTCTTAGCGTGCTTAATGGCGCGCCGGGCACCCCATCGCCCTGAGCAGCTCATGACCGGCATCCCCATACTCGGGAGCAGCTCGTCACTCATAGAGCAACCCCCCCATGATCGCCTCTACAGTCGCATCACACAGCCAAATCTACACACGGAATACAGGGTCCGTCCGTACACATGTGAAGATACGGAAACCAAAGCTATTTCAAGACTCTTCAAGGCTTTTTCAATGCTGTTTTTGATAGGAATTCAAGACTACAGTAAAACCTCTCTATACCAACCCCTTCACAGATTGACCACTCCCCTATATCGATCGCTTTATTTGGGTTCCAACAATACCATTGTAATGATATTCTAACTCTCTCTAAACCAACCACCTCCCTAAATGGACCACTTAAAGTCGGTCACATGGTCAGTCGATTTAGTGAGATTTTACTGTATTTTCATTTGGATTTCAGGGGGAAAACAAGAATGCTGAATGATGATTTCGAACTAATTTAGATCAATCAGACAGTTTAATGGAATTTAAGGCTTTTAAAGACTAAAGCTGAGATTCCTTACACGCGGTATGCGGTATGCGTATGCGAATGCGAATGCGGCAAAAAATCGAAACGCCTTGAAGTCAATGGGCTGCAACCCTTACACGCGGTATGCAAATGCGAATGCGACAACTCGATCGGTCCCTGTAGCGATCGGTGCGGCATGCGGCACGGGGGTGCGAATAGAAAACCATCAGTCGCATTTGTCCATTGGTTTAAGGCAGGAGGAGGCGACTGATAATTACGGACACAAGGGTTACTTACTTACTTAATAGAAAACCATCTGTCGCATTTGTCCATTGGTTTTAGCCGAGGGGAGGCGACTGAGCATTACGGAACGGTCACACACAGTGGTGCGGAGGGGACACCAGGCATAGAGGGGTGCCTTGTACATAGTGATTAGTGTGTGAGGAGGGGAAACATATGGTGGTGGTGGTGCTGGTAGTGGTAGTGGTAGTGGTAGTGGTAGTGGTGGTGCTGGTGGTGGTGCTGGTGGTGGTGGTGCAGTGTACATAGTGATTAGTCTCACATGGGGGTTCCTACCTTTATAATTGCCAAAGCATACATAACTATTCCTATTTCTGTGGATTAAGGTAGGAACCCCCATGTGAGACCTCGCCGCATGCCGCATACCGCATGCCGCATACCGCATGCCGCATACCGCGTAGAAGGAATCATGCCATTCGCATACCGCATGCCGCATACCGCGTATAAGGAATCCTAGCTTTATTCAAGGTTTTCTAAGGCTTTGAAATGGGGCAAATGAAGTTCAATACTTTACAAGACTTTCCAGGCCCCGTACAGACCCTGAGAATGCCGACACAGCACAAAATCTCCCCTCCCCTCCCTTTACCCCCCCCCCCCCCCATACTCCACGTCCACCTTATCCCCCCCCCCCCCGCTCAACAACAACAACAACAACAACAACAACAACAACAACAACCCCTCCGATATAGAAAACCGCTCAAACCGTCTTTCCCAGAACTGGTGTATTAATTAATTAATACCTGAGAGAGGGCGTGTGCCTTACTCACACATACACACACCACTCACAGACAGCTGACTGGACGCGGTGGCCTAATCGGTAGAGCGCAGGCTTCCCGTCCAAAAGGTCGGGAATTTGAACTCAAACCAATGACTTATAAAATTGATACTTGTCGCTACCTAGCCTGGTGCTCGGCATTAATAGGCTAGGGCAAAGTCCGGTTTGCACAGTGTTGGGATATTGGATCATGGTGCTGGCGGTCTGGCCTCCCAGTGGGGCAGCACTATGAAATCGCAATGAGTGCGCACTGTCACAAGTCATCCTGATATTACCTTAGATGTTGTCAGGACATAAAACTCCCAACAACCAACCAACCTCTCCTTGTGTTCTCTTTATTTGTATTTAAACTGAGTTTGAAAATAAAATGTGTGGTAGGGGTAGTAGATGTGGTGGTGGTGGGCTTGCTAAGAAGAAGAAGAAGAAGAAGAAGAAGAAGAAGAAGAAGAAGAAGAAGACATAAAAGAAATAATAGACAGCCCGCACGGTGGCAGAGGGTGGAGATGTTTAATGGCCAGAAGCCTCCAGGGTGCTTACCGAGTTACCCCTTCACACACACACACACACACACACACACACACACACACACACACACACACACACACACACACCATCTCATTCCAGCCGCCAGCGCCCCCTGACGGGCTGAGCAGGTCGCCGAGTGTATTCATTACTAGCAGAGCGACTCGCTGCTGACCGGACTTCCCGCCATCCCGCCCGCCATCCTCACAGCCCCCTCCCACCACGCAACATACTCACACACACACACACACACACACACACACACACACACACACACACTCACACACAGACACTCAAACACACACTCACACACACACTGACCGACCGACACGTGTTTGAATCTCATTGCCCGTGTCAGGAGGGCCTGGATTAGCATTAGTGGCCGGGTGTTTTAACGACGGGGGAGTGTCGGCCACTCTAGCAGGGCAGGGGGGGGGGAGTAGCAGGGCACGAGGGGGAGGGGGGTTGTGGTGTTGTGTTGGTATTGTGTTGGTGTTGTGTTGGTGTTGTGCTGGTGTTGTGTTGGTGTTGTGCCGTTGTTGTGGTGGTGTTGTGCTGTGTCGCTGTTGTGCTGGTGTTGTGCTGGTGTGGTGTTGTGTTGATGCTGTTGGTGTTGTGTTGGTGTTGTGTTGGTGTTGTGACGGTGTTGGTGTTTTGATGGTGTTGTGTTGGTATTGTGTTGGTGCTGTGCTGGTATTGTGTTGATGTTTTGTTGGTGTTGGTGTTGTGCTGGTGTTGTATTGATGTTGTGATGGTGTTGGTGTTGTGCTGGTGTTGTGTTGGTGCTGTGTTGGTACTGTGTTGGTGCTGTGTTGGTGCTGTGTTGGTGTTGTGTTGTTAGTGATCTGTTGTTGATGTTGTGATGTTTCGCTGGTGTTGTGTTGTGTTGTTGGTATTGTGTTGGTGTTTGTGTTGCGTTGGTGTTCAGGGGTTTATGTACTGTGTTGTTTTAGTGGCATTGTGGCTCTGTTGCTGGTGGTTTTGTTGTGCTGGTGTTGGTTTTGTGTTGTTGATGGTGTTGGTGTTGCGCTTTATGGTATTGGTCGAAATGTTAGTGCTGGTTTTGTGCTGTCATCGTCCTGATATGACCTTAGATGTTGCCAGGACGTCAAATTCCAACAACCAACCAACTGTGTGGTGTTTGGTGTTTTGGTGTTGTTGGTTGTGTGGTATTGATGTTGGTGCTGGTGTTGATGTGTTGATGCTGTGGTAGTTGTAAGGAAGTGCGGAGGTAGCGATGCATCGGCCATGGCAAGTAATCGGGCGGGCGGGAAGAAAGGGTCATGGGACACGGATGGGGGACAGGGGGCTTTGGGGGAGGGGGGGGGGGGAGAAGAGAGAGCCTCGCCAGGGTGAATGAAGCGGAAGGGTTTTAGGGAAGACGAAAGGAGGTTTGAAGGAAAGTAGGAGGGAGGCGGAGGGAGGGTGGGGGAAGGGAGGCAGGGAGGCAGGGAGGGAGGAACGGAGCAGAAAGAAGGGGAGGGAGGAATGGAGGAGGGAGGGGGGTGGAGAGAGGGAGGGATGGAGTCAGGAAGGGGGGAGAAAGGCATGGAGGGAGGAAGGGAGGAGAGAGGGGGAGGGCCGGAAGGGAGGTGGGGAGGAAGGTGGAGAGAGGGAGAGAGGGATAGATGGAGAGATTGATAGAGGGGGGAAAGAAGAGAGGGGGAGAGGGAGGAGTGAATGAGGGGGGGGACGGAGGGATGGAGGGAAGAGGGGAGGGAGAGAGGGAGGAGTGAATGATGGAGGGGGCGGAGGGATGGAGGGAAGAGGAGAGGGGGAGAGGGAGCAGGGCATGAAGGGAGGAGGGAGGAGGCAGGCAGGCAGGCCAAGGCAGGATAGATGGAAGAGAGGGAGAGAGGGAGGATGAATGAGGGGGGGGGGGGAGGGCGGAGTGATGGAGGGAAGAGGAGAGGGAGAGCGGGAGGCAGGGAGGGAGGGAGGAAGGGGGGCGGAGGGATGGAGGGAGGGAGGGATGGAGGGAAGAAGAGAGGGAGGCATGGAGGGGGCAGGCAGGCAGGCAGGCAGGCAGGCAGGCAGGCAGGCAGGCAGGCAGGCAGGCAGGCAGGCAGGCAGGCGATGGAGGCAGGGAGGCAGGCAGGCAGGCAGGCAGGCAGGGAGGCAGGTAGGCAGGGAGGCAGGGAGGCAGGCAGGGAGGCAGCCAGGCGAGGGAGGGAGGGAGGAGGTGCGAATGAGAGATGAGGGGTGTGAAGTTGTAAGAGAAGTAGGTAGCAGGCAGGTAGTGAGAAATTGGAGAAAACGAAGAGTGGGTGTGGACATTGTTGTGAGTTGTTGTTATTGTTATGTTATTGTGTTTTTGTGGAGACAGGAGGAAAGACATGCAAGTGGTGGGAGGGAATTGGAAGTGATGTGTGTGTGTGGGGGGGGGGGGCGGTAGGTGGCGCAATAGTAGGGGACTTGTAAGAAGTAGGTGGTGAGAGTGAAGGAGGTCGTGGGTAAAACCATTGTGTGCGCGTCTGGAAATGTTAGCTGGGGCTGGCTGGGCGGGGCTGGGCGGGGTTGGGCGGGGCTGGGCGGGGCTGCGCGACTGTGGGGCTGGGTGGGGTTGGGCGAGGAGCGGGGGCGACGATTGGTTTCATTTTGATGGTCCCTGCGGAGGTTGTAATATTAGCAGAAACATGCTTCCCGCCGCCCATCCCTGCTGCACCTCCTCCCCTCCCCCCACAGCCATCCACCCCCACTCACCCGACACCCACTCCCCTCCACCTGCACCCCATTCCCGTGGTGCCCTCCTCATCGGGGCGGCCGGGTGCAGAGGGTGGAGATGGGGAGTGGGAGGGGGTGGTTGGGGGGGTGGGTTATTCCGATGTGACCGGCCTGCCAACATGCTGCACCCCCCCCCCCCCACCCACACCCCACCCTTCCCCACCTCCCACTTCTCCCTCACCAACCACAGGGTTAAACCAAGCGCGGTCCTGATAGAGAAGAAGCACCCCCCTACCCACCCACACCCCCTCCACCCCCACCCCCTCCCACACACCGCAAGGATCATCACAAACGTGAGAGTGGCTCATGACCTCTATTCCGTGACCTTGACGCGCGGGTGTGACCTTGCGCGTGTGTCCCCACCTCCCCTCCCCCATTGCCGCTTCCACCCACTCCCATCCCCCGGCTGAAGGAGAGTGACGTCACTTCCGGCCCCGATCAAGTGGCGGTAAACAAGGCGGGGGAATCAATGCCGAACACAGTTTAGGGGATAATGCGTGGTGCCGGCTGGGAAGGTGGTGGGTTGGTTGTTGGAGTTTTACGTCCTGGCAACATCTGAGGCCATATCAGGACCCGGCTGGAAGGACTGGCAACGTCTCTATATATATATGCACGTGCGATGCTTGATTCTTCTAAAGGGTCTGCAAGTGTGTTAGGTTGCTTGGTGGAGTTTTACGTCCTGGCAACATCTGAGGCCATATCAGGACCCGGCTGGAAGGACTGGCAACGTCTCTATATATATGCATGTGCGATGCTTGATTCTTCTAAAGGGTCTGCAAGTGTGTTATGTTGCTTGGTGGAGTTTTACGTCCTGGCAACATCTGAGGCCATATCAGGACCCGGCTGGAAGGACTGGCAACGTCTCTATATATATGCACATGCGATGCTTGATTCTTCTAAAGGGTCTGCAAGTGTGTTAGGTTGCTTGGTGGAGTTTTACGTCCTGGCAACATCTGAGGCCATATCAGGACCCGGCTGGAAGGACTGGCAACGTCTCTATATATATGCATGTGCGATGCTTGATTCTTCTAAAGGGTCTGCAAGTGTGTTAGGTTGCTTGGTGGAGTTTTACGTTCTGGCAACATCTGAGGTCATATCAGGACCCGGCTGGAAGGACTGGCAATGACTGTTAGGCGGTATTATTAGTGTGAGTCGCGTGTAGAGTTAGTGCTCTGGGTTTGTCACGTGATCTCAAAGGGTGGGCCATGTTGATCATTACATATCGGTGTGACTGCGTCAATTTCACCTTTTGAGACTGTCTCTATATGCACGGGCGACGCGTGATTCTTCTATAGGGTGTGCAAGTGTGTTAGGTTGGTTGGTTGGTGGAGTTTTACGTCCTGGCAACATCTAAGGATGCGGGTATCGACTTGTGACTCATGGCTACTTTATAGTGCTGCCCTACTGGGACAGGCCACCAGCACCATGACCTAATATCCAACTCAGTCACATTATCCTGACACTGAGCCAACCAGTCGTTGATCTATCTTAAAAATGCCAAGCGCCTGGCTAGGAAGCAACAAGTATACATTTTTAACTCAGTGGTTTGACCCAACCATGATCTATGAAAATGGGAGATGGACGTTCAACTCATTCTACCATCCGTTCTAGTGTAGGCCAATTTGTGTTAGGTGATGTGTGGGTAACACTCCATGAGTGGTGGGTACTATATATGTGTGTGTGTCTGTCTGTGTGTGTGTGTGTGAGGAGAGGGTTGGGCACTGCAGGATTGTATGTCACTACATGGAAACATCCCCATTCGGTTGGCTGTGGGAAGAGGGTGTATGTGTGGGGGAGTGGGGGGGGGGGGGTCCTCGATAATGGTAGTGGGTGGCTGCAGTGTTTACTGAGGTAATCCTGTTACATACTACACGTTACCTGAACAGCCTGCACCCCATAGGACAATTACGCACACAACACAACAGTCTGTGTTAGTGCGGGACTCGGAACAAAGGCATACTTCTATAACCGTTATTAAAGCTGCATAAATCCGAAGAAAACATCAAATTTTCAAAACCAGAACAATGATCTAGATTTGATTCTACATATCTGACTTAGATACTGGTGCACTTATCAAACATTTGTCACCACATAGAGTGGAATACCGAGCCAATTTATAGAACATTTGGTGTCAGAATTTTGGCATCCTATTCAAAATTAATATAGTACTTTTGCATTTCAGATATCTCAAAAGTTAGCCATTTAAATTTAATAGAAGCTGTTCGTGCAGAAAACTATGGCATTAGAGTTTTGGTATGCTTGCCAAAATTAATTTGGAATATTGCACTTCCAAAATCTCTAAAGTTAGCCATCTAAAATATAAGTTACTTCAGACTAAAGTAAGGTACATTATATCAATCAGGCTAATATATTTATCTCGGAAAATGACAGAAACTCTAAATAAATTATCGGACTATGCAACTTTGACACTTAATTGACACACAAACAGACTGCAGGGTGAATGTGTGCATAGAATAATTGGTGAGAGCTCAAATCTGCTAGGAAACAACTGGCTGGTATGTGGTATGTATGATGTAAGAATGTGAATGTGTGTGTTGTGTGTGGATGTGCGTGTGGATGTGTGTGTGTGTGGGCTGTTGCGATGCCATCCTATATCCATTCCAAGTACATTACCCCCCCCCCCCCGCCCACATCTTAGAGTCGCATGCACCCCATTACTGAAGCTGTATGCTCAAACTAAGCCTTGCCTAGTCAACACACACATCCACACACCAACCACACCCACCCAGACACCCCCCCGACACGCATACACACCCACACACAGACACCCACACTCACACACAGCCACCCACCCACTCACAGCCACCCACACCCACACCCACACACACACTCACCCACTGACCCCCACCCCGACACCCGCCCACCGACACATACACACACATCCACCCACACTCACCCACCCACACTCACCCACCCCCACGCACTCACCCCCCACCCACCCACAAATCCAAACACCCCTCCACTCCACCACAACACACTCCACACTCCACCCACAACATCCCACAACCACCCATCCCACCCACCCACACACGCACTCACATCCACCCCCCCATCCACCCACCCAAACATCCACACACCCACAGTCACCCACTCCCACTCACCCCCCTCCCCACACCACACCCACCCACCCACCCTCCCGCCGGTGAGGGGTGTGTTTGTGTTGGCAATACGTCAGTGCGGGGATGAGTACCTTTCATCTGGTGGGGCAGACCGGTGCACACTTTTAATGAACACCTTTAACCCACCATTTCGCGTCATCTCGCCCCTGATCCGTCAGAGGACGACCCCCCCCCCCCCCACCCCCCCAAACCTGACTCCCAGTGGAGCATAACCCAAAATAAATCACTTAGTTTAAACTATAAAAGAATTGGGGTGTAAATTAAAACGACGAAAAAGATCTGCACCGTGAGAGCTAATCGGTAGAGCGCGGGCCTCACGTGCGGAAGGTAGGCAGTTCAGTTCCCGGTGAAGTCAAACCGATGAGTTTAAAATTGATACTCGTTGCTTCCTAGCCAGGCGCTTGGTATTATTAGGATAGGGCAATGACTGGTTGGTTCAGTGTCAGGATAATGTGACTGAATGGGATATCAGGTCATGGTGCTGACGGCCTGGTTTCCCAGTGGGGCAGCGCTATAAAGTCGCCATGAGTGCGAACTGTTACAAGTCGGTACTCATCCTGATATGACCCTAGATGTGGTAAAATGACAACAACAACAACCCCCCTAGTGGAGCATAACCCAATAGATCACATAGCTTAAACTTGAACACATTGGGGTGTAAATTGAAACAATGACAAAAATCTGCAATAAACATATTTGCTTTCTGGAAATTCAAGCAGGGGTGCTAAGTTAAAGTTGCATAGTCCGATGGTTTTGAGTTTCGGGTGCTAAAGGCTTTCAAACTGTAGCAGTAGACTGTCTTGTAGCGGCAGATTGCCTTGTATCAGCAGGTTTGCCTTATGGCAGCATACTAACTTGCCCTAGTTTGTCTCGCAGCAGACCGGGCGCGGTGGCCTAATGGGTAGAGCGCGGGCCTCACGTGCGGAAGGTCGGGAGTTCGGTTCCCGGTCGAGTCAAACCAATGTATACTTGTCGCTTCATAGCCAAGCCCTCGGCATTAATAGGATAGGGCAAGGATTGGTTAGCTCAGTGTCAGGATAACGTGACTGAGTGGGATATTGGGTAATGGTGCCGGCGGCCTGATTTTCCAGTGGGGCAGCACTATAAAAGTCACCATGAGTGTGCACTGTCACAAGTCAGTAGCCGTCCTAATATGACCTTATATGTTGCTAGGATGTAAACCAACAACAAACAAACAGACCCTCGAAGCAGACGAGTCATTTCTCTGTGTATGGCTCTCACTCTAGTCAGGACTGTTCATGAAGTTGGAAAGCAAGCTTTAAGCGCTCATTGCTTGTTGTAACCGAAATGCTCCCACTGATATTTAGCGAACCAAGCGCGGTTTTTTTTCCACCCACCCGTCTACTGACACTTGAGCCCAATTAGTAACTCTAAGCTTTAAACTCTTAATTACATGCTCCATTTAAGCTGGCAAATTCACAGCACTTAGGCATTTCTATAGACAGTATTTTTCTCACGCCTGACTAACTAAAGGTATGCCTGCATATGCCAATCAAACTCTTATCTCCAGTACCCTGGGGAACTGTCTACAAAGTACACGCGGTGTCTGCGTGTAGATTCCTGAACACGACTCTAGCATTGGGGATGAGTCAATTAGGAGCTGGGCTGAGAGGAGGAGCGGGCTGTGATAGCCATGGGAGGTAACCTGGCGCCATTCACTGTGTCTGAGCGGCTTGGACTTCCCAACACTGGGGACCTACGAGCCCCTCAGGGATGGGTGGTGGCGCTTACCAAGTCTTGTGCTGGTGGTGCCAGACTCTTGATAGTGGTGATGGTGGTGTTGCCATCCTCTTCCTCTTAGGGCGGGTTTCTGATGGTGGTGGTGTTGACATCTTCTTAGGGCGGGGTCCTAATGGTGGTGGGGGGGTGGTGATGGTGATGGTGGTAGTGGTGGTGGTGATGGTGGTGTTGCCATCCTCTTATGGCGGGGTCCTGATGGTGGTGGTGGTGGTGATGGGGTGGTTGTGGTGGTGGTGGTGGCCTCATATGGCAAGTTGCTGATGGTTACTGTCTAGACCGAAGCGCCTAGTTCATATAACTTTCTTATTTGCCGGGAATGAATTAGGGCCAGCTTATCACGTCCCATTTAAAGGCAAACCTGATCAGCCGTGCTTAATATTCAGTGTCTATTCCATGTCGGGGAAGGGCTGGGCGGGGAGTGAGGTGAGGTGAGGTGGGGCGGGGCGGGGAGACAGGGAGGGGCGAGGCCAGGCGAGCCGGGGCGGGGCGGGGCATGGCATGGCATGGCAGCGCATGTCATGTCATGTCATGGCATGTCATGGCATGGCATGGCAGGAAAGGGCATGTCATGGCAGGACAGGAAAGGGCATGGCACCACAGGGCAGGGCAGGGTAGGGCAGGGAAGGGTAAGGCAGGGCAGGGCAAGGAACGGCACGGCTGTGTGGTGCACGGCTGGGCTGGGCGGGGATGGGCGGGAAACAGTACCTGCGGCATAACCTTGGCCCTGACTGTTTTCTTTATGGATTCATCCTTGGACATTCTGTTGGGAGCTAAGAACAGTCACCCCACGCCACCCACAACTACACTGGAACCCTCCGTGGAGGAGAAAAGCAATTTGCGTATCCAATGTGCCCTCAGGTGAGGCGATAACAGCATCCGGCTAGAGAACCGATGGATGCTGTCATCCATCTTCATTGGTGGGCGTTAGGCAACTAGATGGCTGATAACATAACAGGCAAAGGAGTGAAGGAGGAAGTAAACAGAGCGTGTAAATGGAATAAAAGGAGAGGAGACTCAGTCTGGAGACGCCATAGAATTCCAGTGCGCGAGTGACAGTATTCGCGGCACTGGTAGCGGTGAGGGGGGGGGGGGGGGTGCCACCTGGCACATCGTGAAAAGGGGGGGTTACCCATGAAGTAGTACACAACATATGGGTGGCGAATATAGGGAATCTTCCCTTATCCGCCTTTATACTTGTATAACTTTTATACACCACATATATCTATATATATACACCGCACTTATATATATAATTTATACATATATATTTATATGAAGAGTTCAGGCGCAAATCCATGTAAATATCGATCCAAAAATGTAGTTAAAATAACAGATTTTTACCTGAAAATAATTTTAATTCTGACTAATTCCACTTTTGTTTTGATGTCATGATTATGGAGCAGTGACCAAAGGAGTAGGAATGTAAAAATTAATTTTTTTTGTAGGTTTGATTCCAAAGTTGATCCCAATTCTTGGATTGACATATATATAGCCGGTATGAGGATAGCTCGATAGCAGATAGACCGGGACCTCAAGATCTGGAGATAGTGAAAGATGCCAAAAACAATAACAATACGGTAACATATACAGTAAAATCTCTCTAATCGACCACTCCCCTATATCAATCGCTTTTGTTGGGTCCCAAACGATCACCCATATAATACCATTGTAATGGTTTAAAGAAACCTCCCTAATCTAACCACCTCGCCAAATGGACCATTTAAAGTCGGTCCCATGGTCAACTGACCACCTCCAGAGACCGATCACTCCCCTATATCGATCGCTATATTTGGGTCCCAAATGATCACCTATACAATACCATTGTAATGATAACAAAAAAACTCCCAAAACCAACCACCTCCCTAAAGAGACCATTTAAAGTCAGTCCCATGGTCGGTCAATTTAGAGAGGTTTTACTGTATATGCAATGAAAGATGGCGGACAGCAGTAACAAATACCTCCTCCTGCTCATCCTGCCCCTCCTGCTCCTCCTGCCCCTCCTGCTCCTCCGCACCGCTGCCCTCCCGTCCCCCCTCCCCCACCCCCCTATAATCCGCCACCTAACATATGGACAATGGCCGCATTGCCGGAGTCCGGTAGAGCGCTGGTGTGTGGTCAGGGGAATAGTCCGCACCACGTGACGCCAACCTGCAATTGCTACCAGTGGCCACCGACACCCCGCCCGCCCACCCGCCTGATTATCTGCCGGGCCATCCGTCACCGCGCCCCGGCAGGAACACCGGGAGAAGGGGCGGGGTGCCGGGTGCACACCCCGCTTATTTAGATTGCTATTCAATCATTGACTCAAGCAGGAAGGCTAGTAGTAGTCGCAGGGTGCAGACGGTAGAGAATGGAAACAAGCTATGGGGATGGAGCTTTCTGGGAGGAGTTGGGTGGAGGAAAGGAGGAGTGAATGGAGGGAGTGAGAGAGAGAGGGACGGATGGATGGAGAAGAAAGGAAAGGAGAGAGGAGGGTGGTGGGAGGAGGGGTTGGGAGGAGGGTGGGGGAGGAGGGTGGTGGGAGGAGAGTGGTGGTGGGAGGAGGGTGGTGGGAGGAGGGTGGTGGGAGGAGGGTGGTTGGAGGAGGGTAGTGGGAGGATAGGGAGGATACAGGTATGGGCGGATGTGAGGGAGTTAGGGGGGAACAGAATGGTGGTATGGAGAATGGGGAGGGGGGGGGGGGAGAAAGAGGGGAAGAAACGGGAGGAGTGGAAGGAATGGAGGAGGACCGGATGGAGGAGAGGAGAGAGGAAGGAATGGGAGATGGAATGATGGAAGAATGGAGAGGGGGTGGAGAGAGAGAGAGGGCGGGAGGAGATAGTATATTAGAGCGTTTTGGGAGAGAAGAAGAGAGGGAAGGATGAAGAGATGAACCATAGAGGGAAGGAAGGAGGAAGAAATCAAATGAGCGGGGCGCACAGAGGAAGAGATGGGCACGGGAGATGGGATGCTGGAACAATGGAGATGGGTGGTGGAGAAAAAAGACAGAGGAATTGAGAGAGAGGGGGAGAGAGAGAGAGAGGGAGGGAGGGGTGTAGGTAGGGAGGGAGTCAGGGAGGGATGGAGGAAGAGAGTGTGTCGGAGGGTGTGAGGAGAGAGGAAGAGAGGAAAGGATGAAGAGATGAAGAACAGAGGGGATGAGGTTGGAAGGAGAGATAAAATGATGGAAGAATGGCGAAGGAAGGACAGACGGTCATCAACATGTAGGTCTTAAATATGACTTGCAGAGCTTGCACTTGCTTCATGCAACTAAGAATTCTCGCCAACTTCAAAGTTGGAAAGAAAAGGAAAAGATGGAGAGATGGAGCGGCAGATGGGAACAGAAGCACAGAAGCAGTGACGGAAGAGGGAGGGAGTAGAGATGGAGGGGAGGGAGAGATGGGGAGGTAGACGGGGACAGAGGCACATAAGCAAGGAGGGAGGGAGGGAGGGAGCAGAGATGGAGTAGAGATGGAGGGGAGGGAGAGATGGGGGGGGAGGGGAGGGAGTGACGGAGTGGCAGTCGGGGACAGAGGCATAGAAGCAAGGAGTGAGGGAGTAGAGATGGAGAGAGTGAACGCGAGAGAGAGAGAGAGAGAGAGAGAGAGTGAGAGGGAGAGGTAGAGAGGCAGACAAGGATAGAAGCAAGGATATGGAGGGAGTGAACGAGGGAGGGAGGGCGGGAAATAGCGAACCCGTCTGTGAGGAAGCTTATCTTGCTACATCTCACACGGCCTCCCTTACAGCTAACACGGCGGCAGCAGGTTCTCACGTTGACCTTCCGAGGCCGTATGTTCACTGCGTCTTTTCAGCCCCCCCCCCCCTCTCTCTCTTTGACTCCGGACGCATTTCTAAGGCCGCATGCGGCGCACATTCGGAGGCCACTCGCGGGATACTTCCGGCTGCTACTCACGGGAGGGGCCGCTGCCCCAGGCTCAGCCTCAAAGAAACGCCGCCCCATCATTCAGCATATAAAAAGGCCTGTTTATCTGGGCTCGGGGCCGGTCAGACGGCATGACACTCCACCCGACACCGTGCCCTTAACCGCCGCCCCCCCCCCCCCCCCCCCTCGCCTCCTCACTCCCGCCCGTCCACCCTTACTCCTGCCCGCCCACCCACCCGCTTGCTTGCATGCCTCCAGGAGTGGGCGACCGCACCCTGTCCTCCATGCCCCGGGATCACATACCGGGCCAGTTGTGTAGCATGGGCCGGGGGCGAGCGGTGGGGGATGGGCGATGTGGTATGTGGGATGTGGGATGGGAGCGGAGTTTTGTGCAAGGTGGGCCGGTGGTGGTGCGCAATGGGGGAATGGGGGGGGGGCGAGTTATGTGTGTGTGTGTGTGTGTGTGTGTGTGGAGGGGGGGGGGGTGTTGTGACTCCTACTACTACCACTAGTACTACTACCACTACTACTATTACTACTGTCGTGGGGGTGATGAAAACGGGAAATATTGCGCCTAGAGCGGGACTCGATCCCACCTCTCTTTGCATTCCGGGCCAGTGTGCTAACCACTACACCACCTAGGCTCCCTGATATAACCACACTGCCCACACCTATCTATGTGGATACTTGCCTGAGAGGTCAGTGCAGACCACTACACTAGTCCCCCTGGAATTGTAAGTCTTGTAATGCTTACAATTACATACATACAGGCAATGCACTAACACATACATACACAGGGTAGGTTCAACAACCATACAGCGCATAGCTTGTACAGGATCATGGTAACGGCAACCAGTGTCATTGGGGTGATGAAAACGGAAAATATTGCACCTAGAGCGGGACTCAAAGCCACATCTCTTTGCATTCCGGGCCAGTGTGCTAACCATTATACACCTAGGTTCCCTGATATAACCACACTACCCACGCCTACTTGCATACTTGCCTGAGGTCAGTGCAGACTACTACACTATTACTGTTACTACTACTATTACTACTACTACTACTACTACTGCCACTACTACTGCTACTACCACTACCACCACCACCACCACCACCACCACCAACACCAACAGTGTCTTTGTGGCGCACCACCCCGACACCAGCTAACAAATTAGGCTGTCAACCCCCATCCGCCGTCCAGCCTCTGAACACACGTATGAAGCGTGAGTTATGGGGGCCGGGATCAGCTTCGCTGTAATTGCTTCTGCATTGGTGTGATTCGACTGTGCGCCTGTGCCCCTATTGACCGCTCGCTACACATGGCGCGGTCCTGGCCGGGGTCCCGGCCACCACCCCACTGCAACCCCGCCCCACCGCCAATCCCATCGCCCACAACCCCGTCCCACTGCCCGCAACCCCTTCCCACCGCCCGCAACCCCGCCCCACTGCCCTTCCCACCGCCCGCAACCCTGCCCAACTGCTCGTCCCACAGCCCGCAACCACGCCCCACTGCCCGTCCCATCGCCCGCAAGCCCGTCCCACCACAACAACACTTACCCGCCCCACCCGCAACGCCGCCCAACCGCAACCCTGCCTACCCGAAACCCCGCCCCACTGCCCGTCCCACCGCCTGCAACCTCGCCCCACCGCCCGCAACCCCGCCCCACTGCCCGTCTCACCACCTGCAACCCCGCCCCACCGTCCACTCGCAACCACCGCCTACCCGCAACCCCGCCCCACCGCAACCCCGCCCTCCCGGAACATCGCCCCACCCGAAAACCCGGCCCAGCCCAGATTTATGGGCGAAATTACCCCACCCAAGCTACAAATGTAGTGAGGGGTAAGAACAGGTGTTGGCGGTGATTGACTGGCCGGCCGGTGTTGGGGTTGTTATGAAGTCCTTGACAGTCTCCTCCATGGCGTGGAGGGCACGGACGCCCACAGCTGCAGTTGTATGCATGCTGCATGCACATAGTCCTGGCAGGATAAGCTCTAGAAGCTGCCTTCTGCAGCAGCTGCATAGTGAAGCCCACATAGGGAAATGCGGATATCCTCTCATGGCGCATTTATAAGTAGGCAGGTGTGGGTGTGGGTGGGTTGGGGTGTATTGCAGGACGGTAGGCAACATTAACGTCTGCAGGATGGTGGCAGCATTAAAGTAGGCAGGTGGGGGTGGTGGGGGGTGGTGGTGGAGATAGTGAGGTGGTGGTGGTGGGGGGGGGGGGGGGGAGGGGGTGTCTGCCTCTTACTCTTAGGCGGGTTCCTGATGATGGTGGTGGTGGTGGTGATGATGGGGTGGGGGTTATATCAGGATGGTAGGCAACATTGAACTAGGCAACATTGAACTAGGCAGGTAGGGGTGAGGGTGGTGGGGGAGGTGGTGGATGTGTTGGTCGGGGTGGTGGTGGTGGTGTGGGGGGGGGGGGTATATGGAGGACGGTAGGCAACATTGAAGTAGGCAGGTGGGGGTGGGATGGTGGGGGTGTGTGTGTGTGGGGGGGGGGGGTTATATGCAGGTCGGTAGCCAACATTGAAGTAGGCAGGTTGGGGTGAGGGTAGTGGGGGACGTGGTGGATGTGTGGGTGGTGGTGGTGGTGGTGGTGTTGTTGGGGGTCTAGCAGGTTGGTAGCAGGTTGCAGGTTGGTAGCCAACATTGAAGTAGTCAGGTGGGGTGGTGGTGGTGGTGGTGTCGGTGGTGTGGGTAGGGGTGGGAGGTATATATGCAGGTCGGTAGCCAACATTGAAGTAGGCAGGTGGGGTTAGGGGTGGTGGTGGTGGTGGTGGTGGTGGTGGTGGTGGTGGAGGTGGTGTTGGGTATATGCAGGTCGGTATCCAACATTGAAGTCGGCAGGTGGGGTGGAGGTGGTGGTGGTGGTGTCGGTGGGGGTGGTGTGTGTGGGGGTGGCAGGTATATATGCAGGTCGGTAGGCAACATTGAGCCGGTTCTTGTAGGATTTAAAGCTGCATAGCCGGATGAAAACATCAAATTTTCAAAACGAGAACAGTGATCTTGATTTGATTCTACATATCTAACTTCTAAGATACTGTGCACTTATCAACCATTTGGTGCCATAATAGAAGGGAATACCGAGGGAATTTAATAGGACCCGATACCGCTGAAGCCTATGATCAGAGCTTTGGCGTGCTTGCCGAAAGTAATTTTGTACGTTTGTACTTTAAATATCTCTAAAGTTAGCCATCTAAAATAAAAGTTACTTCAAACTAAAGTAAAGTAGATTAGAATGATCAACCTAATATATTTATCTCAGAAAATGTCAGAAATTCGAAACCATCGAACTACGCAACTTTAATATGACTTGCAGAGCCTGCACTTGCTTCATCTAACTAAGAATACATGCCAACTTCAACTAGATCAAAATTTAAATATTTGATTTCCAAAATTGAAACTTCTGTATGATGTAATAAATAGAGGTTTCACACCGGCAAGAACATGTCAAGACAGGTGCAAAACTTGTCCCTGCAGTGGCTGGTCGGGAGATGTTGGGAGTTCCATACATCAACCGCCCTTAATGCTGCCACAGTGACATGGTTTTCTGTTTAGGGTTTGCTCCCTTAGCCTTCGGTTCTGTCAAGAACCTGTACCACAAGGCAGTGGTTTACAACTCTGCAGGGCAGGGGCGTCAAACTCCCTGAGGTATTGCAATACCTGC